>JAOVYU010000001.1:25797954-25849581 GCA_025674565.1 Synodontis membranacea | reverse complement strand
ATAATAATAATAATAATTTACCTTTGCTTTTACTACAGCTAATATCAGGCTAGTTAGTTGTTTACGAGCATGTTACACGCAGAAACCGGAACCGGATGTGATCATGGCAAAATAAAAGTAGCGACAGCTTTGTGAAAGGTGATAATAATAATAATAATAATAATAATAATAATAATAATAATAATGAAATCTGTGTTTACAAGTAATCTACTTTTCTTTTACTACAGCTAATATCAGGCTAGCTATTTTTTACCGGAACCGGATGTGCTCATTGCAAAATAAAAGTAGCGACAGCTTTGTGAAAGGTGATAATAATAATAATAATAATAATAATAATAATAATAATAATGATAATAATAATAATAATAATAGAGTGAAAATTTAAAACAATTAAAAAAAAACATTAAAAGCTACTGTATGTAGATTTATGTACATACAGATTTATGTACATTATTGTTTAATATATTTTCTATGTTTAGGTTTCTCAAATCATTTCAGCATCTGAATATACTGTACATGGTGTAAAATGCCCCTATTTTTTTAAGATACATCAAAATGTTCTACACTTTATACTATAAACACAGTATTCTTGTTATTGAGCTTTTTTTAAATTATTTTTTTATCAGATATGAAAATCTGATAGCGTATGTCTCATTATTATTATTATCAGAATCTATATCAATATGTACAATATCTAATCCATAAGACAAATATGGATTTGCTTAGACTGTGCGAGGACAAAAGAACTGGACACTGCGTCATAAAAATGTACTAACGACCACATCTTTTATCCGTGTGAAGTTTCTGTGCATCGTTTTCCCATATCTGCATGGGGTTTTCTTCTGGTTCTCTGGTTTCCTCCCACCTGTGTGCGCGAATGTGTGTGTGTTCAGAATGCGTTACGATGGAGTCTCATCCAAGGTAAAACCACCTCACATCCAGGGGTCCGGATAGGCATCAGGATCCAAAGTGATCCTGACCAGGATAAATTCAATTCAGTGCAGTTCAATTCAGTTTTATTTGTATAGCGCTTTTAACAATGGACATCTGACCACAGGCACAGGAAACAGCAGTATTTTTCACCTTCAGATCACCACAGATGTTCCACTGATGAGTTTTATATGCGACTGATTCAAGCAGTGTCTTCATGTTGTTATAAGACTCCTTTAGATGAACAGAATGGGCAATCGGCACACTTGGTTTGGTATTTCCGTTATGGAGTAGGACCGCCTTCAAGCTTCTTTGTGAAGAATCAATAAAGAGACGCCGTTCAGCTGGAACATGCTCTTGTGACAAACTGCTGAAGAGACCGTTGATGTCGTGACAAAAGCACAGTGAGCTGTCAGCAGTGAAGAACGCTGTCAAGTTATGACTTCTGTAGTGAAAGTCCCTTGGCAAGCAAACGCTTATGCTTAAGCCTCGAAGCAAGAAGTTCTGCTTTGTCTTTCGACAGATTTAGATCACGAACGAGATCGTTCAGCTCTGCTTGTGTAAAAGTCTCTGGTTTTGAATCTTCATCGGCCACGTAATCAGGATCTGATGACTCTGGATTGTTACCAGATGCACCTTGACCGGGTTCCTCATCACCTTCTACAGGAGCAAGTCCATCATGTGGCGGTACAGGAACAGGTATCATGAGGAACAGGTCTTATTGCAGAATCCAGGCCGGGATAACCAATTTTGTGCTTATTTTTGGCTGAGAATCCTGTTGTATTCATGCGGCAAAAAAATAGCAATCGTTGAGATGATCTCGCGGTTCCCTGCACACCATCGGGATTGCAAATGGCATCCCTGCCTTTCGCAGATTTCCGCAACTATCATGCAATATATAACTAGCTTCATCACAAAAACTTGTACGTGCTAGGGAAAAACTAAACACAGATTTGGAATCAGCATTGAAAAGACTACAAAACCCACATAAACTTATCTCTGATGATTTTGACCTGTTGACCTGTGTAATCAGCGATGATTTAGTGTGATGCAGCCTGATGAAATGCCTAGTTACTCTTACCACCCTGAAGTTGATTATTTTGGGGTTGCCGCGGTCATTGAAAACCTGAAAAGGTTTTGGAATTAAGAAATCATTTTTCCAGGCCCTGGAAAAGTTTTGGAATTCTTGGACAGAGAGGAAAAGTTTTGGAAATTTATTTTTGTTTCCCGTTTCACTCCGCAATGCGCCAACTGTGCTTTGCTCCGCCCACTCTCTCGCTCACCACACTAACTCCGTTTCCACTCCACTTCCAACCTATTTGATCTTCACGCGGAAGGCTGGTCTGTATTAATAAGAAATTGTCTCGTGTGCTTTCAACTTAAAATTCTGAACAGGTTCTAATACTAAATTGTAATTACTGCTAAAGAATCAGCTGCGGTCCATCTGTGCAGACTGTGAAAGAGTAGTTACAAACAAGGCTGCTCAGGTTTCCGTACCGTACAGAGAAAAGCATAAACTGGCAAAATTGTTCCTCTGGTAGGCATCGTCAGTGTTGATTTATAAATATATAAGATGTGTTTTTTGAAATGACAGTGTTTTCAGACTGTCTACCTCTGTTCTCATCAAGGCCTTCCGAAAGAAGCGCGCACATGCCTACTACCATCCCTATTACCCGACCAAATGTGAGCTAGTTTACTAACAAGCTAGCTATTTAGTAGGGAAGGGTCATTTTACATCAGATGCAGTATTTTTATTTTTGTTTTATTTTATTTATTCATTTTTTATGAGAACAGATATTCATCCAAACTCTTGTTTGAATTTCTTATTACTTATTCTATAATGTTAGTGGTTTAACATTTCACAATGTCTAATGCTTTTTTCTTCCCTGCTGAATGAAATAAAGTGTTAGATGTGTTTTCTATACCTAGACTTTAAATATAGCTTTCTATAAGGACTCTATAAGCCTGACTCTAAAATGTCCCTTGGCAGTAAAACCTTTTACAGTGGTGAGTTGTGTAATCACTGAAAGCTGATTTTGCTTATTCACATCGTGAATGCTAAAACATTAAAATAAATAAGATCTTTAAATTATTAAAGCTGCTCGATGATTAGATTTTATATGGAGCAAAGCGGACAAACGTGGAAAGAGGAAATCCCCGAGACAGAAACATGAGGCGGGGGTCGTGTCTATTCTAAAACTTAGATTCTATTTTGGACAGGTCTCCAGAGGTTTAAAAAAAAAAAAAAAAAAAAAGAAAGCCTTGTAAATAAACCACACTTTGACTACCCTGACACTGAATACACACGTATTTGATCTTCACATGGAAGGCTGGTCTGTATTAACAAGAAATTGTCTCGTGTGCTTTCAACTTAAAATTCTGAACAGGTTCTAATACTAAATTGTAATTACTGCTAAAGAATCAGCTGCGGTCCATCTGTGCAGACTGTGAAAGAGTAGTTACAAACAAGGCTGCTCAGGTTTCCGTACCGTACAGAGAAAAGCATAAACTGGCAAAATTGTTCCTCTGGTAGGCATCGTCAGTGTTGATTTATAAATATATAAGATGTGTTTTTTGAAATGACAGTGTTTTCAGACTGTCTACCGTTGAGTTGTCTGTCTACAAGCACCATACCTTTCGTGACCATAGGCTACGCCAATATAATATTACGTATATTAGATATTTATATTATTTATTATTATATGTTAATATTATTATAGGTAAATCATGGAGTGTAGTCATTAATGGAGGGGGTCCATAAGAAATAATCTGTCTGATGAAGCTGTTTCAGGGAAACAACCATTCACAAAAACCCCCCCCCCACAAAAACACAAAAACCTAAAAACCAAGCCATCTATGAGGACATTTCTTGGACCACAGCAGAGGAAGAGAACAGCTGGCCCTGGCTCGAATACTACTAAAGACCACAACAGCTTCACTTGTTCTTTCTCCGAGCAAATGAAGGTAATACTGGGAGATAAACCCAGGCACCATCATCCACCTGAAGTATTCAGCAGTTCTTTGTTGCCCTGGACCGGATTGCAGAAGGATGACAATGAGTTATAGCTTAGCTCTGGTCTCATCTAACCGTACTAGCAGCATTTATGCACCGTGTATAATCTTGAGAGTGCACTAAATATGACATTAGAACCACTTCTGCGCTGAACCAGCCAATCACGATCGAACCCTACATCCATTTGCTGTAAAGCTACCAAACATCGAGCGAAAACTAGCGTTTTTCCTGACATTCATTTTAACCTACGCTGTATGAATAGGCTACCATTTGATTATGCTCTCATGTAAAGTTCTCTCGTGTTAGAAGAAACGTTAACTAAACGTTAAACATGATTGGGACACGGGTTCGGATAAGGTCAGGTCTTTACGTTAAAAAGAAATCGTAAATCATATAACAAAGGATCACAATGCAAATACAGCTTCAGTGTCACCTTATAGTATGCGCTTTGCTGCTAGGTTAGGATGGAGCTATAATTAGTGAGGCCCTGTGACTGTCAGCCCGGCCGGCGTGTCAGATTGCAGCTTGCTGTATCCGGACTGATGTAGCACCTGCTGCTAGCTGTAACACTCTCTTAAGCTTAGCACAGGGTACAGAGATACAGTACAGCTAAACTGTATATATATATAAATATAAAAAAAAAAAGTCTGGTCCAAAAGTCTGGTCAAGTTGTGCATGTTTTATGATTTAAAAAAAACCCACTTGATTTAGTGGAGTTTTAGCACCTTGGAGCTACGTGTAAGTCGACTGACGTTTAGGTGGCTATTCCTTTACAGTTTTATGGTGTTAGTGGAAGGGGCTGGACTTATCACAGGGTCTAATGACCTGACTGGACGAAGGATCAGTGTAGCACACAGAAAAACGCAGATGCCCTGTTGGAGCCTCATCTTCAGCTCTGTGGTACAGTACTTGTCTTCTCTCTGTTCGGTTGCTTTGAGCAGTGGGTGTGCTATTCCATTCAAAATGGTCTGATGCGTACAGTATAGCACCCAATGAACAAATCAATGATCGGTGATTTTTAAATTAGATGCTAAATGCAAATTCACATTGTTGGAAAGGATTCCGTCCTGACCCAGTCAGCGTAAAAGATAGTCGGCTTTCTGCACTGGAAATCATTGCATGATGAATATTTGATTCATTTGCTCACTTAGCCACTGCTGTTGAGACGCTTACCACGGTTATGCACACAGTATATGTATAGTTTAATAAAAATAAAAATGGAATGAAATTCAAGTGGGTTGGTTGGAAGAGCTCCTCGTATCCTGTGTGTTAATGTTAGAAAGTGCAAAATGTTGGAGATATAATATGATCTCTAACTAGTTAGCGTATTTGTAGACTTGCGCCGTAGTAGAAGCACACTTAATACAAAAGCGATATTAGAAATACCGCTTCATTTCATGCTGTTCTGTGCATTTGCTTTTGATCCTTTCAGCTCCAAAGCCACCTATGGTTTTTGGATGGCAAAGATGGAGCAATGCTGTGTTTCTGAAACACAAAGGCAATCCAAAGCCAGTTAAGAAAGAGTACCCAGTGCTTGGAGCAAAAACAATGGAAAGCTGGGTTCTCGAAGGAGACAGCTATTCATTCCTCTGCAGTGCTCCACGTAGCTTCAACCTGCAGCACCTGGATGGACCCAACCACGTGGAGATCTTCGACATCACTAGCATCCCCAGCCATCGTAGCGCCATATCTGAAACCACTTGCCTTTGTGACATTTTTGGGGACGATTGTGAGTCTCCGTCTCTCTCCAGCAGCCCAGCCTCTGCATCTTTTCTGAAAAAGGATGCTGATGAGCAGTTACCAGTAGATGATATCAATGATTCATCAGGTTCTTACCATACAGCTAACGGTTCGGAGAACCTGAGTGACGGGAGCGACACATTTGAGGACTCGAAAGACACAAAAGATTTATTTGTATCTGAGACTCATGAATCAAACACCGCAGCAAGTGGTTTAACCTTGCCAAATGACAAAAGTGAAGTTACCTCTGCATATGGCTCACCCAAGCCAGCAGGAGACTCGCAAGAACCTTGTTTGTCTCAGGATACCAGACTAGTGCAAGTCGAAAATTCATCCGACCAGCAGCTTGGAACGTCATCGACTGAATTTAGAGACACTAATATTAGAGTATCTGGTTCAACACAGGACATAATCTCTTCTGACCTCTTATCTGAAAACAAGGGTATTAGAGACCAGAGTCGTGCTACCTCGTCTGAGCTTAGGGAAACTGATTCAGCGGAGGAGATAATTACTCCTGACCTCAGGCGTTTAAAGAAGCAGGTGAGTGCTTGTTCATCTGAGCAAAAGGAAAATGATTCAACACAGACGATAGTCACTCCAAACTCCTCACATGAAAACAGGTGTATAACAGAGCAGATGGAAACTGCCACTTCTGAGGTAAGGGATACTGATTCAGCACAAGAGAATAAATATAAACAGAGCGAAAGCAAATTTTCAGAAAATCAAGATTCAGCTGACTCTTTTAGTAACTTGCCATCAGAAGATTCTCCTAAGGAGAATAACGATCTGGGTAGCTCTGGTGAGGAAGAAGAAAAAATTACTTTGTGTGATATTTTACCTATGGAAAACATCTCGGTTGTTCCTGAAATAGTAAAAAGTGACACTTCTGTTGCTCTTACTAACTTTTCAAATGATGGTAGTGACTTTACTCGTCTCCAGAATGCAACGTCTGATCATCCTGCAAAAGACGAGACACAAGATTTAAGAGAAACGTTGACTCCACCGGAACATGAGGATGTACCGGATAAATTGGCAAATATAGGTCCATATCTGTGTGATAATGATGCAGGATTGTCAGATTTGGAAGACACTAACACTGCAGCTCCACCTACTAATGTTGAGACAAGCACAGAAGTAAATGTATCATCTATGCCGCAACCTCAACATTTCACTATTTCTTCTGAAACAAGAGAAACAGTCATGTTACATGAGCTTAGAACTTTGTCATCATTTTCAGGTGCAACAGAAGGACTGAAATCATGTACGATTAGTGACTTATCCTCACCCTCTGGTTCTACAGTGGATGTTAACTCCTCAGAGCCACAAATAACAATACACTCACCTGTGGGTTTCACTCTCTGCCCTTCACCAGAACCCACAAACAAGATTTGGTCAGCAGGACCTGAAAATTTGCCATCCACATCCAGACAAGAAAGTGATGACAGACTTACACCTACAGACCAAGGTTCTGTTTCTTCATTTGGTTCCAAACTATGCCCTACACCTGAGCCAAGCAGCATTAATTCGACACCAGAAAACAGACAAAATGTCTTTACGTGTGAATTAAGTCATGCAGCTTCTTCACCTGAACTGAGGTCTTCAAGCCGTTCTCCTGAAATTAACATAATGACATGCAGCTCCCTGCCTCAACACTCGAAGTCACCTCAGATTGAGAAAAAAACACGCCAAAATAGCATTTCATCACAAAATGGGATCCTAGCCCAAACCCATGACGCAGAGGCAATGATACATGCAGAAAGTTTTATTTCAACAACACGTCCTCCAAAGGAAGCTGCAGATATGGTAAGTCCAACTATCTGCACCCTTTCATCAACACAGGAAGGAATATCCAGTCCATCAACAACTTTTCCAAGAGATACCAATTCCCCTGATCTACAGAGAACAAGATATACTGAAATCTCTACACCATATATACTTCCCACAACTGAGAATACAAATATGGCTATCTCCTCTAATTTTTCATCAACCGACAGGTGCATAATTAGTCCACATTCGACTATAAGTACACAGGGAGGTACAAAGTCTCCTGATGGACATGAAATAAGATCTGTAGATAGTTCAATTTCAACAATGCCTCCCACAAATGAGAAGACACACATGGCCATCTCACCAGTCTCCAACCTTTCATCAACAGAAGGAGTAATATCTAGATCATCATCAACTTTAAGTTTACCAAGACACACAGCATCTCCTGATTTTGTGGGACCAAGATCCATTGAAAGCCCTACGTCAACTACACTTCCCACAAAAGATACTGAAAATGTAGTCAGCTCACCCATTTTACAGCCTCCATTAACAGAGGGAGTCATATCTACACTACTATCAAGTTTAAGTGCACCTAAAGACAGAGAAACTCCTGATGTAGATGGAATAATATCTGTAAAAGGTCCTGAATCGATTACAATTATCACAAATGAGCCTACAATCATGGCTCTCTCACCCCTCTCCAACGATTTACCCTCATCGTCAAATATAAGTATACCAAGAGATGCAATGTCCCCTGAAGTAGAGGGAACAAAATATGCTCAACACAATATGTCAACTATGCTTCCTATAAAGGAGATTGAAAATGTGGTCATCACACCAATTACACACCTTTCATCAATAGAAGGAGGTATATTTAGATCAACAATGTCCTCTGATGTAGAAGGAATAAGATGTGTGGAAAGTTCTATGTCAACCATATCTCCCACAAATGAGACTACAAATATTTCCATTTACCCTAACTCCAAAATTTCATCAACAGAGGAAGGCATACCTATACCATCGCCAACGATAAGTATAGCAAGAAATACAGCATCTCCTGAAATAGGTGAAATAAAATGTGCGGAAATACCTACACCAACTTCAGTCGTCACAAATAAGATAACAGATATGGCCAACTCACCCATCAGCCTTTCAGTAACCGAAAGCATATCAAGACCACCATCAGATTTAAGTATACCAAGAGATACCATGTGTCTCGATGTACAGGAAACGAAATACACGGATCGATCAAACGAGATATCCACAAATGAGGCTGAAAATATGGTCATTTCACAAATCCCCAACCATTCAACAACAGAGGGAAGCGTATCTAGACCACCCTCAAGTTCAAGTATATCAGAAATCACAGCGTCTACTGATGTAGATGAATTAAGATGTGTAGAAAGTCCTACATTTGCCATGCTTCCAACAAATGAGGCTCCAACTATAGGCATCTCAGCTGTCTTCAATATTTCACCAACTGAAGGAGGCCTACCAAACCCACCATCAACTTTTAGTATACCAAGAGATACCACGTCCCCTGATGATGTGGGAACAAGATACACTGAAATTTCAAATGAGATTACTAGAAATGAGATTGCAAATATGGCCAGTTCATTCATCTCCAACGTTCCATCAACAGAGGGAGGCATAGCTAGACCATCATCAACTTTAAGTATACCAAGGGACACTATGTCACCTGATGTAGATGGACTAAGATGTCAAAAAAATTCGATGTCAACCGGACTTCCCACAAATGTTGCCAACTCACCTGTCTACAATATTTCATCGATAGAGGGAGGCATAGTTAGACAACCATCAGATTTAAGTGTACCAAGAGGTACTATGTCCCCTGATATAGAAGGAACAAGATACACTGAAAGATCAAAAGAGATACAAACAAAAGAATGTAAAAATACGGTTTCATCACCCTCAATTACACTAACAGATAGAGAGTCTTCACCTAAAATGAAATACCTAAGATCGCCTGAAAGATTTGAAGATCATGTACCAGCACCAGAAATGTGCATACCTTTAAGATACACAGATAATCACCTTTCAACTACAGTCACTGAGAAGGTGGATCTTCCATTAATGGTACCAGTTGATATAGGACAAATCGATGATACTGGCTACAAAATGTCCCTTAAAAGCCGCAGTCTACCTCAGGACGATTGCACAGACATTGCTGATTGTGAGCAATGTCACAGTGATTCTGAGCCACCTGCTCCCAAATTATCTGTAAAACAAATAAAAGAAAGTTGGGAAAGGATGAATGAGAGCATTTTAAATTCCCTGAATCCATGGCAGACACCGAAAAAGATTTTATCAGTGACTACTGCAAAGGAAGCAAAGAAAGGTAATAACAGTAGAAGAGAAACGTTGGAAAGAGAATCAGCAGGTAGTGAAAAAACATTTGGGCAGATGGTTAGGAGAACTGGGGAAAGCCCCAGTGTTTTACATAGTAACAATCACAGCATGTATGAAGGAAAGTCATGCAGGAACAAGGGGTGGAGTGGGGAAAGGGTGATACAGGAGGAGCTTGCATTAGGAAAAGGGGTGGGGAATATAGCAGAGGGTAGTTACAGAGGGGAACAGGTTGAGCTGTCATTCAATACCAGGAATAGAAAAGGGCCTGCAAACCACAGCCCTGCTCCCTCAAGCCGAGACCCAAAGTCTGGAATTCCACCTCGCTATTTTGAGTCTCCCCTGTCAACTCGGCGGCAACAGAGTCTTCTCAGAGCAGAGAACTTACAAAAAGAGAACAAGACTGGTGCCAGGAGGGTCCGATCGACTTCCCAAAGCAATCACTGTGGCGTTGGCCGTCTTTCTGCAGAATGTACTAGCGAGACTTCCAGTATGGGTAGTGAATTTGATGACGCAGACGGTGAGGTGAAGTGGTTCACGGACCAGGCCTTCAGGAATCTATCTAGCCATCAGGTGGACTACTTGGATGTCTACAACTCAAGCCATGGGTCATCTACAAATGTTTCACAGCCTTCTACAGTAGACAGTCCAGGTTCTGCAACAAGGATTTCCTACGCAGATTTGCATGACTCATTACATGAAAATGATGACATCCTGTGCCATACTTCTTCTTTTTTACCCAGCGGTACACTAGATCCAGCAAAGCGTTTGGAGATGGGTAGTTTTGAATGTGTGGATGTCGCAGTGGAGAGCAAAGAGGAAACCAAGAAAGGAAAAAGGACGGTGCCTAAGAGACAGATCCAATTTAAGAGACGCAACTTTGATGAACTTAAGTCTACTGAGAGTGAAGGAATAGCTATGGATTCGTTGTCCACACAGACATGTTCAAGGGACACATTTGTTCGTCAACACAGCACCCCAGCATCACTGCAGGAAGATCTGGTTCCAGGTGAGGATGAAATTCAAACTGGTAAGAAGATGCTCCAGAAGTCTACATCTTTAGATGAAAGTTCACCCAGGAGTAAAATGGCTTCCAGCGTTATCAAGAGTGTTCTTTCAAAGAAAATGGACACTGCTACCAAAGACTCTTCAAGAAGTGAACCATGTGAGAATGAAAAGAAACACCTTGAAACTCTTGCTGCAGCAGAATCGAGTAATGCAGAGAGGCAGAGCTCCGGTATGCCCTCTGAATGCAGTTTGTCCTCTGAGGACTTTAAAAGCAAAGAAGAAAGAAGCCCTCATCTTCAGAAGAGGAGATGCAGGCCCAAGGTTCCCCCTAAGCCAGTCTTCAAAGCTAGCTGTTTAACTCCTAACAACAGCCTTGCATTTCAGTGTAAAACCTTAGTGAAAGACAAAATGAGACCTACAATGGTTGATGCCTTTGAAAGCAAAATATCTAAGGAAGACACCTTTGGGAACAGTGAGAAGGAGGCAAGTGAGGTGGACGAGAGATACAGCAGTGAATCTGGAAGTACCATTAACCGGACCCCAAACCGTACTGCAATACATGTTGCAAGCACAAGGAGCAGAATGACAAACAGTGACGGTGACAACAAACACCCCATGACACTGGAAGCCCATAAACAACAGGAGGGAAGCAGCAGTATGTTCTTGTCAAAGACCCCTGAAATCACTCTCAAGCCTTGTACCATAAAGGATAACAATAAGGCTTCCTTGAAGGCATCTCTCTGTTCTGAACTGGAAATATCCAAAGACACAGCATGTGAACCTCTGTTAGAGGAAACAATTGAAGAGCAAACAAGATCCAAAACAGGGGTTGAGGAAGACAATGAAGAGGATAATGAAAAAAACAAAGCAAAATCTCTAATACATAAAGTAAGGGATGTGAGGAAGTTGGTAAAGAACACCTACAACTTGTCTTTCAAAGCCTCAGACACCACGCAACATGAAGAGGACGTAGTGCCTGAAAAACAGAAAGAAATGCAACCAGATAATTCTCATCCTTTGCATATCGAATGCAAAGCAATCAGCTGGAAAGACAAAACAGCACCTTGCAGTAAATCATCGACGCAACAAGATGTAACACATACTGCTGACATATCAGAGATGCCGCAAACAGATTCACCGATAAGAGGAAATGTAGGTATTGCAAAAATAACATCCAAGACTTCCGTGTCAAACATTCAACATTCTGACGTGGATTTGTTTGTTGGCTTGGATAAATGTAATGAGATATCAAAATCTGGTAATTGTGAACAGAGTACAAAGCTAGAAATGCCTTCTAGACCGCCAAGTAAGGAAATATCAACGTTAGTGTTTCTGCAGGATGGCACACCCAAGTCTACTGAGAAGCCAACAAGCCCTGCTTCCCCCAATGCAAAAACTGCCAACAGTAGCCATTCTGTATCGATGCTACGAAAAGAAAAGGGGATGCAAGCTGACATTGGGGTGTGTGATGTCTTAAGTGAAGGAGCAGGTGCTAAACCTAAGCATATCAACAGACTTGAGGTCCCCTTGCAGACCTATGCATCAGAGGCAAGCTCAGGTGAATCCCAGAAAGTGAAAAAAGATGATGCTGATTTGCCTCCTGAACAGAAGATATCCTTAAACAGTGGTCTACAGACAAGTGAAGGTACCTTGCAGGTTAGGAGTTCTCCAAAGCCTAAGGAAGTGAGAGTACTTCCCAGTGGAAAAGTGGGAGGCAATCAGAGTCGAGGAGATTTGTTACAACCTCGAAAAGAACAAGAGATTACAGTTGCTGCATCAAACAAGGCAGAGGTAAGCACATTTTCTAGCAACACAAAAGTCCATGCAATGCCCGTAACAACATCTAAAGAGATTGAGTTACCCATTCAAGTGAGATCGATATCCAGTGACAGACCAAAACCAACCGTACTGCCTAAACCAAGCTATAAACAGCCATTTGCAGAAATCAGGTCAACGTCTAACGACTTCCTTAAAACAGACATCATACCAACAACATCTATTTTAAAAGAGCAAACACATTTAAAGAGTGATGTTAAAATAATTGAGACATCAGCAACAGTGATACACGATGAGCAGTCCACCAACACTGCATCAAGCAATTCCAAAACATTAGCTGTGTCAGCTGTGTCCAGCCACAAACCTCAAATTATCCCAGTTACAACAATGTCGAGTTCTGCACAGAATTCATCAGCCACGACAGGCAGGCAAGAAATATCTATCACATCAGTGCAAAACTCCAGCAACCGGCAACAGCAGACTATTCAAGAACAGGTGAGAGCGGCAACTTCTTACGCATCTAATGATCAAACCTTACCAGTAATTTCACAAGCCAATACCTACATGCAGCCTACAGTGACAGCATCGTCTAAGAACCAGTTACGTACAGTTGACTTTCATTTCCCTACATCAGATGATCCACCCAGCTATGATGAACGAGAAAGTTTTAGCCCCTTGCATCTTTCTGATTTGCCCCCAAGGAGGCAGAACAGATATCATCCTACCACCAAAAATTCTCTTTGCTCCTGTCCATCATGTACCCATCCTCAATTTTGCCAGCCCTACCATGGCTCACAAAACCAGACACCACCAGCCCCTTCTTCACCGGCTCAGGTAATTTCATACCCAGGAGCGCCACCACAGGCCCAGGTTCGTCCTCATCAGTGCAGATCAGATGGCCAACCCACAATTTACCCATCTGCCTCACCGAAATCTGCAGTACAACAGGCTCCAGCCGTGATTCAGCCCATGCACCACTCCCATACCTGCCCTGCACCAGTCATACAACCTTATGGTAATGAGCAAGGGCAACCTTCTTCTCAGCACATGGACAGACGTTCAGGTAATCAACGCTCACCACAAGTTCCAAGTGGGGCAACTTATCGGGAGCACAGCCGTTCACCTAATATAGGTGGTCTGGACCCTAGATCCCAGTTTTTCAACCCACAAGAACTACCACCTACTTTTGGTCATGACTTTGGAAGTGATGGTCCTGGGGGTGGAGGCGTGTTGTACACAGAAAATGCAAATGGGCTTGGGTATGGTCAAGGCCCCCGTCGTGTACTTCTAGATCCTGAAACTGGGAAGTACTTCTACGTTGAAGTGCCAATGCAACCACTGAGAAAAATGCTGTTTGATCCAGAAATTGGCCAATACGTGGAAGTTCTCATACCACAGCAGGCTATGTCCAATTCTAGTTTGTATCCTCCAACTGCTGCTCCATACCAGGGTCCATACCAGGGTCAAGGGTTATATACATCCCAGTACCTCCCCTATACAATGCCACCCCATCCTCAGTCTGCCCAGCAACCACGACACCCAGAGCCGTCTGTCCCAACATCACTCCATCAAAACACCATGGGATATGGAAGCTCAGCAAGCCAGGCGCCGAAATCAGACGTAAAAGGACATCCATCGCTGGATCAGAGCTATTTAGAGAGCATGTATTACATTCCTACCGGGATGAATGCAAGCCCAAATTCTACCCCTTCAGACTGCTACCACAAACCAGCAACAAATATTCCTTCTGCTGGTGGCAGGAGGGCATAAAATAGTCCTAGATTTTGCATTTGTGTGGTGCTATGCAAGCTTTTAGAGTAAGGTTACAAGGAGCTTGCAACAAGTTAAGCCCAGTAAAACTATTCCAAAATAAAAAAAAAAAGAAACCAACAGTACTGTATAAAACAATATACACTCTTCAAGAACATTAGCAAGTTCTTCTTTCTAGCCCCAAACCCCTTTCTCAATCAGAATTAGCCCAGCTGTGAAAGAATGTTTAAATTTTGTTATATGATCTTTACAGAGGTGTATTGGATTTTTGAAGAACTAATGCTAAAAAATAAATATTTTAATAAGCCTATTTACAATGCCATTTGCCTGACGCTGGTGACATGCCCACTGCAATGTTTCTTTCCAAACATGATATTCCAGTATGCCAGAATCATAGTAATGACCCTGTTAAAAAGAGTTTTGATGTAGGTCGATATCAGGTATACAGTATTTGCATTTTAATGCAATGTGACCCCATAGCAAACATTTTACTGACCTTGGGGAATTATAGTAAAAATAATTTACGCCAAGTCTCCCTGGTGCAGTCCAGGCAAATTTCTGAATGTGTAAATATCAAATCTAAATTTCAATGTCTATGCTAAAACATAACTCCAAATTATGTTAAAGCAGTTGGAGATGCAAACATGTATGCCGATGGATAAATGATTAAACATTATACAAAGTGCACAAAGTTTTCTAGTGATAAAAGCTTACCAAATGCTATTTTTACACACAATTTTACCAAATTAAAGGTTATTTGGTCACCACTACAATTTATGCATCCTGTGTTTTCTTTCTGATTAGTACTGTGTTGAACTCTCACCAAATAATGTGAGATTTATCTTATCTGATAAGTGCTCTTATCATAAATTGGCAAATGAGTTTTTCATTCCAGTGACCTTGCAAAAAAAATAACTAAATAAATAAAAAAAGAAAATCAAGCCATTTCAAAATGGAAACTGTTTTCACAAATAATTGAACATAAATAAAAGTGTGAAATTGTGAGTAGGTTGATAGTGATACATCTGGCATGATTCAAGAAGTCATGAACAGACTCGGACTACCACCTAGTGGTGACTTTTCAATTAATATGCAAAAATGATTGAAGCAGTATTTACGTATTATTTTATTTTACAAAAAGTGTAGTAAGTGTAAATAACCAATGGGCAATAAAATTGAAATGGTGCTGGAAATTATCGGTATGGAGCCAGAATAGTTTTGTGTTGAAAAAAACTGATAACTCAAGAAGCACATTGGCAGGGAGTGACCCAAGGTAACTTTCACTTAGTACAACTAAGTACATACTCTTAAGCAAGTATGTGTAAGCAGGAATGTCTCTGATTACACTGCTGGTTAAATGAAACGTGGTGTTTCATTAATTAATGGTATTAGTTCTGTCTTCCTTATATTGATTTAGTAAGATGAGTAAGATTGCCAAGGGGCATACTGTTATAGGACAATAATGAATTCTTATTTTCCAATAAAATTGAAGTGAAATACTTGATTTTTTATTACACAAATTGGCCAACAATTGCATTGACAATTTTTTTTTATATAAGACTCATCATACTTTTTGACCATTTATAGTTTAATGCTGTGAAATGTCCATGTTAGGACATTTAGTTAGTTAGTTCCTATTATCACATATCCACTTATCACTTATCAGCCTCTCTCTCTCTCTCTAAAACTTTTCACCATATACAGTATAAGATGAATCATTTTTCTTTGTTAAATGACATGATTTTACTTATCGTTAGGTTTAGATTATGTCGAGCTTCCGCCATACAATTCCCTACAAATGAACTGTTTGGTTAGAAAATAGATTAAAGACAAACAAAATCAGTGCATTGATCTAAACCCGTGACTGTCAGAGCTGCTGAAAATGTATCGACACCTTATAAAACATCAGATTTGAGAATCTTCCACCAGTCTGCCAATCAAAAAAATTGCAAGAACTGTTTTTGTTTGCAACAGAACCATCAAATCAGACAGAATGACATCATGTAACAACAACAAGGCATGATCACGGGGTAGTCCAGTAGTGTTGTGGAATGTTTCCATTTTATTCCTCCAAACAGATCTGCGAGTCAGTCCTATGCCCACCCGCATGCAGCAGCCGCACCCTCGGATGACTACATTCAGTTTCCTGGCTTGTCCTGATTGCACTCAGGGGCAGATGGGAACTCCCACTGTGTCCCTTCTGTGTTATTGATCAGATAGCGTCGAGTGTGTAGGTATAAGGGTTCACCCCATGTGATTGCTGACCTGCGTGAAAACAACACAGTTCATCTATGACTTCATTTGGCCCACACTGGAGTGGAAATAAACATAGCGTTTTCTTTTGGAAGGCATGTCAGTGCTTTTAGCAAACATGGGCACAGCCCTAAAGGCAGAACTGAGTCCATGGCATGGTTAATTTACACTTGTGAAATCATGGAGTACAGTATGTCCAAATTTGCATGGCCTGGAGACACAAACTCTACCTCAGATGTTTAACAAGAGAATGATAATATCCCTGGAATGAAATGTGCTTCAGCATGCGGGCCATAAAAGGTCTTGTTCCTTAGGTGACGCTAGCATGCTGTCAGGCATAAACGTGAATGGACTTGCTCGGGCTCAGCTTACCTGTGTCTCAGGTACACCTGGTATGCACAGAGCGTTAGGAAACCCATAGGATTCCGGATGTGTTGAGTCTCCAGGCAACCAACTATTGTGCCAAATAAACTGGAAGGCCGAGCCCTGCACATTCCCCTGCGTGGGGGAGGTTCAGTATTGTGGTCTGTAGGGGCAGTTATCCACTGGGAGGCGCAATCACAAGCATTTAAACTGTTCAGAGTATGCGGCCAATACTTTCGCATTATCGGAATAATTGAGGTCAATGACACAAACTTCCTCATTCATTAAAGCCTTTTTTTTTCTTTCATAACCTTAGTCTGGAATGAGAATTGACAACCCTTCCAAAAAAAAAAAAGAAATAAAAAAAATTCCACGTTGCTGCCAAGACACAGGCTGAGCTGGTTAAACTGGTAGATCATCTTTGCTAGCTGCTACATGCTGGAATGGTTTCTAAAATACCGCAAATATTGCAACATTATAGGTGCTTTAAAGAAAATTGCACAGCACTACAGTAACCGGAGAATTTCAAATATTTTTGATCAGCTTAGACCAGTAACAAGGGAGCTGGAAAATCACTTATTGACTGGCAAAGACGGACTACCAGTTAGAGCATGTGTTTTGGCAGCTCTTAGCAAGTCAGACTGAACTGAGAACAATACGGATTACTACAAGGCCTGTGCATGCCAGACACTACTCTCACTGATGACAAATCAAAATGATTGATTAACCTAGATTGGAAATTGTTAGCAGTGAGCCAAGTGTGTGTCAGCATGTGTCTTAGTTTCCTTTCCTGAAACACATACAGCGTATGGCTGGACGTGGCAGTGGGTGATGTAATGGCCTGAACACTTCTCTCAGTCTGAGTTACCAGGACTTCTTTGGGACGAACTCCTGAGCTGGGTCATAGACTAATGAGGAATGGAAAGAATGTCGACCGAGACTGAAGCGCAGCCAACGGGACAGCCTGTGTACAGAGAGAGAGAGGGGGGGGGGGGGGAGACAGACAATCACCCCAGCATTATCACCGACTTTGGGACAAAGGTACAAAGGGGAAGATTCCCAGAAGTCTTTACAAATAACATATCAAAGGTGGTACTTTATGTTAGAATCAGTACAACGGTCAACATGGGTCTGAACTGCAGACGGTAAAGTTGAAGAATGTAACAAGTGAGCCATTAAATGTTCAATGTTTTTAGCATTCACATGTGAAAAGTGAGAGTCCATCTCCTTGGAAACAGCTGAGGCCGGCCGGGGGATTCCCCTCTCGGCTCTGCATAGCTGAAAGGTCAAGTCTACTCGGATGCGCCTGATCTCCGACGCGAAGCCCGTGTAGTACCATAGTGTTAAACAGACACCGAGCCAAACAGACACACAACGTCTGGACACGGATCTCACTGTCTCTGGAAACGCTGTCTCTTTTCCATATTTCCAGATTTTGATTTTCTAGACCCGAGGGGCTGGTTTTCCAGACATATAACATTTCCAGGCGAATTCACAGACTAGGCTTAATCGGCATCCAGGGAGTAACAGGACAGACGACAGAACTCATTTGAGTGCATGAGTAAGACATAGAAAGTCATGTGTCAGTGAACTGGAGGCCTTGACAATGTTCAATGTTCAATGAACGTTTATTACTTTTGACTGCTGTAAACTGCCGGGAGTTTTTGTAGGTCAGAATCAACTGCATGTGTGTAGCGGAAGCATGCAGGGGCAAGTACAACCCCTGAAATGTGGCCTTACTGACCTTATTAAAACATCAATCACATATAATAATAATAATATATAATATATGCAAGGGAGGGTGAATGGACGTACATGGAAGTACTCTACAGGACCTGATGGCCACCGTATGCTCTAGTACACACTTAGAAAGGAAGGGGTAAGGGAGGCTTGAACCATACATAGTGGACCTTTAATTGACAGATTTATCTTAACACACTTGTTCTAATACATTATTGTTTCTATAGTAACAGCCCCTACACCGGGAGCGTTATGGCAGATGCTCTGCATGATCTTTTGAAATAATAAATGGATAAAAAAGTGTTTTTAAAAAGTGTTTAAAAATTTAAACACAGAAACACAGATATTCTTAAGCGTCCTTATTTATTAGGGTGTTGCATAAGTTCGTGGCCTAGTAAATATCTTTAATTATTTATCAAAACTCCCAATAAAAGCACTTGTTTTAGGTAATATCTCATTCGAGCAATTCATATTCGTCATTGCCTTCTGTTATTATTATTTCTGTGGTCGAGAACTGGTTCGCTGTTTCGAAAAGGTAAACTGGAGCTAGATGATAATCCAAGAAGTGGTAGACCAAAGGAAGCGTAAGACGAGGAGCTGCAGAAACTGTTGGATAAAGATGTGACACAATCGACTCGAGAGCTGCGAGGCGTTTGAATATGGATCATTCTACAGTTCTGAGGCGTCTGAAGGTGATGGGAAAGATTCTGAAAGTTGGTAGCTGGTTCCACATGCACTTTCAGACAGAAAAATCATTCAACGACTTCACACCTGCATTACAGGAGCATCACACCTTTATGACCAGCTGCTCCATCCTGGAGAAACTGACAAACACTGAACGTTACACTGATCAACTGATCAGATTAGGTCCAAAAATTCAATGAACTACGATCATCCAGCAGCCATTCACAGAAGAAAATCATCCTGCTTCATGACAACACAAGGCCACATTTTGCAAAAGCGACATGTTGCAAAGGCATGATTTTACGCCTTGTATGGGAAGTTTACCACATCTATCCTCCTCACCGGACATAGCGCCATCGGAGTTCCTCTTGTTTAGGTCACTAGGTCACCCGAATACTTCTTTTGCAACGATATTCGCACTTGGCAGAAAGTCATAGAATCTAATGCCGATTACTTTGAAGACTAACTCTATGTATTATTTTAGAAAATCTGGAATAAAATTTGTCTAAAGAGGCCACGAACTTATGCACCACCCTAATAACATTCATGGAAGGAGTCTCCACTGTCAGCGCTTTGTAACCACAGGAGAATCTACAGTACAGGGCTTTGTGCTTAGTGATTTCTCAGTAACACGACAAGCTGCATTTTTTCTTTTTTTTTTTTGGGAATATTTATAGAACTAATTTGTCACGTGTGCACGTTCCACGACACTAAATGTAACTATAAACAGATAAAAAAGCATGATGTGCTGTTCATTAATAAATGCAAAACTGTACTGTAATTGTTGGCAAATCACTTCATGTCAGACTGCATTACACCATTCCGGTGTGGATCATTTTCTTATAACAGCACGCCCTGTCGTGTTTTATTGCTCATGTAAGAAAAAAAACGTCGCTTGTCCAAAAGAGTTTTTTGTGTGTGTGTGTATGTGTGTGTGTGTGTGTGTGTGTGTTTACAGTACAGTTCGAGAATGTCTGTTATGGTTAATTTCTCTATAATCATCTCTTCTGGTGTGGTTCAATTTTGTTTCAAATCAGCCAAACATGACCTAATTAGACAAATGTCGAGGTTTCTCCACCACTCCCTTTCGGTCCAGCTACCATCACCCTTGGAAATACAAGCTAATTTTTAAATCGGCTATTCTTAGAAACGACGCAGGGTTTGCTGCAAAATTCTTATCAAGGGAGGCGATACTTCTGGAAACTATGACAGAGACCTTTGTGTTTGCTATCGCCCCTAGGCTCCTGAAAAAATAAGTGGCTTTTTTGTCCTGTCCACTCCTTCGCTTTGATGCATCACCTATCAGTGGAGTGCGAATGTGGAGTGTGTGGTACAGTATCTGACGCGTGACTGCCACCAGCAGCAAAGAATGCTGACGAGGGCATGAAAAGAAGTGCTGCGAAAACAGACGTCAGGCTACGCAAAGTTATCTGGGGAGTTCATCTCCATTGTTCTGTATGACTGAGATCAGAAAATACATTCTCGAAAAGGCACAAGGCTCTGACAGCACACTTGCGTGATACTGGGAAATCTCTTTTCAGGCTTGACTCCAAGTGCATGCCATGGTTTAGAGATCAAGCAGGTCACCTTGTGTAGTGATGCAACAGTCGGTAATCATACGATATGACCGTTGGGGCCAGTAAGAGCGCACGCTGTTACACGGAGATGTAAGAGGATGACATCAGCTCTTTGAAGTGAGAGGTGTTGAAATATCAAATGCACAATGCTCTCTCTCTCTCTCTCTCTCTCTCTCTCTCTCTCTCTCTCTCTCTCTCATGCACTCACTCACAATACCAATGCACAGACAGCCACACTTCCTCTTCATACAATTTCTGTATTTCCTCGCTTATTCACTCCGTATGATATCCTCAGAAAGCTTTCTCAGCACTTTATCGCTTTACTGTCTTAAAAACTCAGTACTACATTACGGCCCTTTAAAATTTTCTGTGACAATAAAAATTCATTTGAACACATTTCTTACGTGTTAAAGACCTCACTACTTCAATTAGCCTCATTATACATAATGACAAACGTTCACTTTGATTTTAACCATAATTATGGACTTATTTGAGAATTTTTTTTTTTTTTTTTTTTTTTTTACACTAATCACTTTCACAACCCACGCTTGATCTACAGTATTACTATAAACAGACATTTCGACATGCTTCCCTGAGCTGAGATAAGAGGAAAGACGAAACGATGATTGCGATGACCACAGGAAGTAGCAGCAGGACCGATGATGTAAGGTCAACCTGACAGGAACAAACTAGTTCACTCCAAACTCAATAATAACGGAAGTCTAAGGGCTATAAATATTGATACGAAAGTGGGCCTTCGGTCAGTGGTGGCATTAAATCTATAAAAGTAGCACAGAATCTGTTAAACACAATGAGAATAGGACTTTCATCGCGCCTTTCATTATGGATTTATATAATCAAAAATCTGTTCCAAAAAAAAAAAAAAAATCAACCTAAAAAAAGTGCAATATTGTCTATCAGTTATTTGGGAAAATGAAAATGTACCATATTCTAGACTCATTACATATGAACAAAAATGTGTCAAGCATTTTTCTATTTTAATATTGATAATTTATATAATAATTTTTTTTAAAAAATAAAGCATCTCAAATTATTAGTTTAATTTAATTTCATGTAAATTACTATTCAAACAGTATAAATAACGTGTTTCTTTCAGCCTAGTTCAGACACAACCACAATCAAGCTGCAGTAGGTCATTTGCTGAAAAGGTTGCTGTTCGTAAAGTGCTGTATCGAAGCTTATTCATGGAAAGTTGACTGGAAGGGAAATGTGTGTTAGGAAAAGGTGCACAAGTAACAAGGATGACTGCAGCCTTGACAGGATTGTCAGGAAAAGTCGATTTAAGAGCTTGGGAGAGCTTCACAAGGAGTGGACTGAAGCTGCTGTCAACGAATCAGGAGTCACCACACACAGACGTCTTCAGGAAAGGGGCTACAACAGACACATTCCTAATATCAACGCCAGAAGCGTCTTACCTGGGCTAGTGAGAAAACCAACTGGACTGTTGCTCAGTGGTTCAAAGTCCTCTTTTCAGAAAGTAAAATTTGCATTTCATTTGGAAATCGAGGTCCTAGAGTCTGGAGGAAGAGCGGAGAGGCTCAGAATCCAAGGTGCTTGAAGTCCAGTGTGAAGTTTCTGCAGTCTGTGATGATTTGGGTTCCGTGTCTTCTGCTGCTGTTGCTCCACTGTGTTTTATCAAGTTCAAAGTCAACACAGCGTCTACCAGGAGATTTTACAGCACTTCATGCTTCCATCTGCTGACGAACTTTATGGATTTCCTTTTCCAGCAGGACTTAGCACCTGATCACGGTGACAAAACTACTACCAAATGCTTTACTGACCATGATATTACTGAGCTTCTGTGTGATACTGAGCTTCTCTTGATAGAGAATCTATGGGGTTTTGTCAAGAGGAAGATGAGAAACGCTCGACCCAAAAATATAGACGAGCTGAAGGTTGCTATCAAAGCAACCCATCAATAACACCTCAGCAGCTCCACAAGCTGATCACCTCCATGCCACACCACACTGATGCGGTAATTCATGGTAAAGGAGCAACAACCAAAAGTATTGACTGTATAAATAAACATACTTTTCAGACGTAGAACATTTCTGTATTGTAAAGCCTTTTTGATTGATCTTATGAAATACTATATTATAAATAATTTGAGATAGCAGATTTCTGATTTTCATGAGCTATAAGCCATAATCATCACAATTAAGACAAAAAAAAAATTGCTTGAAATATTTCACTTGACATGTAATGAATATGGAATTTATGAAAGTTTCGCTTTTTGAGTTGAATTAGGAAAAAAAAAAAAAACCTTTTCATGATATAATTATTTGAGGTGCACTAGTATATAAATATAAAAATTATACATACTGTAAGGTCAGTTGTTGGGTCAGTTGTTGTCAGTAAACATTGTGGTGAAGCACGCGTTTTTTTTGTGAAATGCTTTCTTGAATTCTTCGGTCTAAAAGAGATGTAAAAAAATTAGCACAAAATACTTATTCGATCCTTTTAGAAATGAAACCAATAACATTTGTTTTCAGAGAGTAGAATTTGTGTTGATGCGTCAACGTGGAGAAATAAACACGGAAATGCCCCAGTTTCCATCTGTTGCCCCATGGTTACCACAAAGCCCCTGGGAATGTGTAATTGACCAGCTTTGGTTTTAATGTCTGTCTCGTCCATAGATCATTTTTGTCAGAGTGTAACGGTTGCAGCTTTGTCTTTGTGTTATATTGCATATTGCATATTTTACATTTATTCATTCCCATCAACTGCCCTTATGAGTTAAGAGTAAACAGTTTTTCCGTTGAAAGAAACACTAGAGTAATAGTAACAGCAAAAAAAAAAAAAAAGAAAAGAAAAGAAAAAGTATTTGTGCTATTTGTGTAGTGTCTGCATGTGACTCCTGTCTTTCCTCAGAACGCCTTCCGTCGGGTTGACCCTACAACATCAGCCCCGCTGCTACTTCCTGTGGTCATTGTAATCATCTTTTAGTCTTTTCTTCCTTTTCCTTGTCCTGAGGGCAAACACTAGTCCCACCAGTGCAATGACTGGACACTGCAAACTTGCCAGAACTCGGCTAGAGCTTCTCAGACACGTGTTGGATTTATCTTGCCGTCACTCTGCTCTTACGCAAAACGACTCACCACAACATTTTTATTTCCAGTGGGTTCGAAGCTCAGGCTTTTACAGACGGCTACTGGCCTCACGTTGCGACTCAGAGTATTTATTCTAACGGTATATTTAGCGGCTGACGGCTTGCTCATACCACGCCAGCCATGATAATGAGGCGGGGCGAGGCTATATTTAACAGGTGGGGGGGCGGTATTCCTCTGCAGCGGAACTCACACACTGGGTGACACACACTAAGGCTACAGAACAACATTTCTGATGCTGGGCAGGAATCAGACCAAGACAAACATCAAACTCACGAAATGCGCAGAGAAACGACAGCTATGTTTGTTCCGCTAGTCTGGGAGGGTTCATTACAGTAATAAGTTTGAGGTTTCAGTGTCTGGCATTGTTAGTGGGTGTTAGGAAGAATGCTTCACGCTCCTTGTGTGGGTGAGTGTGTGTTTGTGGTGTGTGGTAGGATGCAATCACCCACCTATGTCAGTTTGTGAAGAAACCGGCTTGTATTTCTATCAGCTTCAGATGATTCACTCATCAACACCTTAAAAATATAAACCCTATAAACCAAGAGCCAGTGCCAGAAATCTGAAGCAACGGATTTTTGGGGGGAAAAAAAACATGCTTTCAGAGATTTTAGGCAAAATGGATACTTTTCAAACAACAGCAATGCTTAAGAAATCCTCTAAAACCCCCTTGACGCAGTCTGTGGCTATTAATATCGCCTGTCTGACCCTCCAAACAATAAGCAGGAACTGAAAAGAGGATGACAGTGAGACGAAAGGCTGACTTAACTAAGATGCTGGAAGTTGGAAGTCATCACTTCCAGATCCCAAGAGCTTCTGTTTTATGATCATGCTAGGCCAATGCCCAGCATGCCTATGTTTTCTCTGTTCTCAGTTGAAAATTGCAAAAATATCACCTTTTTTTCCAGTTCTGTCTGGTTTCAGTGAACCTGCGCCCTCTGTAGCCTCAGTGTCCTCGTCTTGGCTGGCAGGAGTGAAACCCAAAGTAATCTTCAGCTTTGGTAACCCATCCAATTCCAGATTTGATCAGTTGTGTGTCCTGTGATGCTTTTCTGCTCACCATGGTTGCAAAGAGTGGTTATTTGAGTTACCATAGCCTTCCTGGAAGCTCGAAACAGTCAGGACATTCTCCATTCTTCTGCAGAAATGCTCCTCACTAAATGTTTTTTTTTTTGTCTTTCACACCTTTTTGTAAAAAACCCCCAAAAAACAAAAAACAGACCCATCCCACGGTCAAGCTCTTGACCTGTATCTTCATGATTTTATGTCCTGAGCTATCAAAATAAATCTAGGGCAAAGTTCTGGAAAAGTATCAATCAGAGATTGGCCTTAAAAAAAATCCCAAATCTTTCAACATCCCACTGAGCACTATTAAATCCATTTATTAAAAAAAATGGACATAATATGACACAACCTCGGCTCTCCCTAAAGGAGGCCGTCCAACAAAAGTCAGTGGCCGGGTTAAGAGGGGATTAGTCAGAGAAGCAGGAAAGCCAATGACATACATTCTCAATTAGGTCCATTTCAGTTCCAAGTTATAATACCTCAAATGTGGAAAAGTTCAGAGGGAGTGAATATTTATGCCACTGTACATTTCTTTATTACAACGCGCTGAGCTTCCAACCCACTCTCATTCTACATTTTTTGTTCCATCCCATTATATTCACTGAATTTGGAATAATAATAAAAAAAAAAAACAACAAGCTAGTTGTACAGAATAATTTCTCACAGCTCGATGTGGTAGGTCCAAAAATGGGGCCTGAAGAGATCCAGAACAGTGGTTTGGCTCTGGAAGGCTCTCTATGACAAGTAAACATGGAAAACCAGAAGGCATTAGGGGCTTGAAGGCTATGCGCAACTTTTACACACTGCCTTTTCAACTCCACACCTCCACGCTGCATACTCATGAACCCACAAGAACTGCACATTTACATGGAATCAACCAAAAGTTAAACAAACTGGATTTCAGCTCTAGGCTATCGTTTGAGAATCAGCTTGAAACTATTGTATACCTTGTGGTTTGAGAAGATGGAAAATTACAATAGTTGGTACCTTCGGGGGAAAAAGAACTTTAAACCAGCATGACCAGAACAGTGCTGGATTCATGCAAGCAAAACTGCAAGATAATCCTAATTGCACCAGCAAGACCAGTTTTCAAAACAGTAACCAGCATAATTTGGTCTGGAATGAGATTACTGAGCTCAAACAGGCACTGTGGGTCTTTGCAATTACTTTGCAGCTTTGCGGGTCATTAGATACAATTTATCTGGCAGCCAGAACAGTGAGATAAAACAAAGATAAAAAGGTCAAACTTTATGGTTCACCAGTTTCATTTAGGACTAAGTAGGACCTATTGAAAGGCCTGCGTGGAAATCCAGCCAGCAGTAATATTACAGTACTATACTTTGAGGTCATGGAAGGACAGCATAAATATTTAACCCTTTAAACACTTATGACTGTCATAACTCACCACTTTCATGGCTACTTGATTCCTTTTGATTGATTCCGTTTCACTTATTTATCTTCAAGTAACTGCTTTATCCTGGTCAAGGTTGGAGTGGATCTGGAGCCTATCAATGGGCATTAGGTGGGAATACACCCTGGATATGAAGCCAGTCCATCACAGGACACCATACACACATTCACACCTACAGGGCAATTCAGAGAAAGTCAATCCAGCAACTAGTGGAACTGGGGAAACTAGAGAAACCAGTGGATAGCCAGTCCAGATACAGGGACAACATACAAAATGCTGCAAAGTTAATAATTCGAGAGCATGATTGAGCAAGTGTCCTTAGAGCTGCGACGACGCAGTGCTATCTACTACGCCACCAATCAGAATGATGGCTGACCTAGTATATGAACAGAACAAACGATCCGAACCTATACACAAGCAGTGGTTCTGTAAACGTTGCAATGAAAGTAGACGTCACAAGTGAATGATCGCATAAGAAAAAAAAAAAAAACAACAGAAATGGACTGAGTACAGAGTCTTGTGGGACACCATCCATTCATGATTTTCTTTTTACATTATGTTTTTTTTTATTTTCAGTCAGTCAAGTATGAGTAATATGCAGTCACCCTGAGAAGACAAATATTTTTTTTAAATCTAGATTTGTTAATTAGCAGTTACTTAGCCCTAGTTCTACATTTCACAGAGGCTGAAATTTTCATGTTTTTATTCCATGATTTCTGTTCATGTGTATGGGCCGTATTAGCTTTGCTGCTGGACAATAGCTTCCTTTCAGCTCCCACAAAGGTTGGAAAAGTGGCATATAATTAGGCAGAGATATAGGTCAAATTCTGGTTCCTTGATCAAAGGTTTAATAGAATGTAGTCATTTCTGATGGCAAGTAAATTGACCATGCTTTTGTATGACACTATATTTTAAGGAGATTAAAGCAGTTGGATGGACTGGGTTGAAGTGGTGTATTAGATAGCAAGTTCTCTGAGGCTGAAGATGTACTTGAGGTTTTAACAGTGGCAGTTCTAGACCATTTCAACAGTGGGCCAGGCAGGAACCAGTCCTTCTGTTTATTTCTTCATTGGTTCTATGTCACTGCCTCACTTCCCATTAAGTTTGCTGCACTTATGTGCGCCACTGGGGGGGTATAGGGGTGGGAGGGAGAATGGTGAAGGGGTGTAAGCTTGTTTTCATAAGCCTGTGTTATGGGCTGTGTCCTCATCCCGGAAGAAACCCATATAGAAATGTGGTGAACATACGAATCTCCACACAGACAGTACCCCGAACAAGCCCTGGAGCTGTGAAGTGCCAGACTCCCAATTAGAATATAATGTGCTGAATAAGAGTCACAGATTATTTTTCTTACTTTTGACCACAGCAGAATAATAAGATCAGGCTGCCATAAGAGGCTGTTTATAGTCAGTGAGGCTTTGGAGTTCATTCGAGTTTAGCTTGTTTGCATTTCATTTAGCTTTCAGACAGTCTGGATTAGACCTGGAAGGCCTTTTACTCCCACACTTAACTTTGTTTTTAGCAGCGGTACTATTCAATATGACATGAAAAGGAGACTGTAAGTAGTGAGTTAACTGATTACGGTCTGTAGGGACGAATTAGAAACTGGTCATTGTCTACAAATGTTGGAGGTCATTGATAAAGCCAAAACTGCGGAATGTCATACAATGCTGGGTGTGGCAGGAAGAGCATGAACAAATAAAAGGATTTTGGACTTTATGGATTGATGTGGTTGTCCAAAACTGAAGAAAATCTTTAAAATACATTTTGGCACTTATATGCACATCCAGTGGGAAGTGAGGACAATGTGTTTCTCCTTCTTGGTTCCTGAGCAGAATCCAGCTTATCCACTCTTCCCTTAACCACTGGAGAACATCATGCACTGCATGGCGAACACAAGGGTCATGCAAACACAGTTTTAAAAAAAAGATTCGAAAATAAACTTGTTGTGCCTAATAATTAATGGCACATGACAATTTTTTATTTCCACAAACAGCATGTAGGTGTTCTGGAACGAGGCGTTTTTGCAGAAACAGGCTGGATCCAGACTCGGGGGAATTCTGCATGGCATTCCTTAGCTGTGAGCCGTGTCTCCAACTGGGAGCTCCTCACGTGCCCAGGCAAGCCCTTTGCTCCACTTACAGACATTATCATGAACTCACATCTAATGCTTCACAACTGATAAATAATGCCATCATCCATATGTACGTCTGCAGGGGTTGAGGCATCATAATCCTAAGAAACCTAATGCTGAAGATTTAAAATATACCTTTTCTTTTGATTTATTATTATTATTATTATTTTTTTTTAAAAGTTTTATTTTATAGTGCCCTACGTATATGAGATTTTTTTTTTCCTGTGGTGGTCTAACGAAAAAGTATTATTATATTATATATTTTTGTATAATATAATAAACCTTAAAGCCTATAAAAACACACATACTCAGTATGGACCAACTGCAAGCATGTACTCTATAGCCCCTCCTCCTTACAGAGGTCCCGGTAACCTTGTAAATTCCCGACATGTAGCCTTTATTAAAAACTAAAACATCTGTAAATGATTTCAACCTTGTAAAGTTGCGCATATGTTATGTGTATGTGCAGGGGGAAAAAAAAAGAAAAAAACCCAGGCTATGTAATTAACGCTGGTCCAGCTGGAATTCCAGCGGTTCTTTCCTTTCATCATATGTTAGATCCTTTGCCATGACATTTACATTTACTGATTTGGTTGATGTTTTTGTCTTAAATGATTTATAATTGTGATGGGATACAGTTGTGCACCTGAGGGTCACTTACTGTCTATTTTTGTCATTTTTGATACCAAAGTTAAAAAAAAAAAAAAAAAACCTTATTATTATTATTATCAAGCAGATATGTAATATTCACACATACACTATATGGCCGAAAGTATGTGAACACCTGACCGTCACACCCATGTGTGGTTCTTCCGGAAACTGTTGCCACAAAGTTGGAAGCACATAGTTGTATAGGAAGTCTTTACAATTACAATTTCCCTTCACTTCAACTGAAAGGCCCAAACCTGTTCCAGGATGACGATGCCCCTGTGCACAAAGCGAGTTCCATGAAGAAATAGCTCACCAAGGTGGGCATGGAAGAACTCAAGGACAGGCATGAAGCTACGGTTAGATTTGCGATAATTTTTTTTTTTCCTGTTAATCCATGGATCTCAAGAAGACGCAATTTACAGTAAGTATGTATGATAAATATTTTATTTATAAGTATTAAGCAATGACGTGGGCATCTTTAGAATCTTTTAGTGGTAAAAGTCCCGAAATTAGCAGTTTGGAAGTAGAGGGATTTGAACTCACAACCTTCCAATTAATATCACAACACCTTTAACCAAAAACATGGCAAGTTTAATATCTACAATAAAGTCCCAGGATAAAGTATTTCCAACAGAAGGGATATATTTATTACCCCCTTTTGAGTCTGATTTCTGTCACGCTCGTGTCATAACAAAGGAGTTTTTCTGTCGCCTCTGGCTAATCTAAATCTACATTAAGATTTCTGTGAAGCCGCTTTGTGAAAACGCGAAAACGCCATATAAATACATTTGAATAGAGCTGTATTAAAATGTACTTGCCGAAACTTAGTCTTAGATCATAACTCGAAGTTAGACACAATGTAAGAATACAGTTTATGGCTTTTTTCATGAAGTGAGAAGACTTTTCAACAAGCAAAAAAAAAAAAAAAAAAATAGAATGTCTTGGGACACATTTTGCTGTTTGCACTGGCGCTTCGAGTCGCATTCATGAAGGAGTCTATGAAATGCGGCATTTGTTAGAAGGATCCTACTCTGAGCCCTGCCATTGAATTTTTGAATTTCAAAGGCAGTATTGTTTCATGTTCAGGAAACGCTGTACAACCGAGATACAGCACACTGCTGTGGTATTCTTTAGCCGTGGTGTGAAAATCTGGGCAGCTGCTGACTGCTTTAGGGGACATGTCAAGCCATAGCGATGGTTGCACTTTAAATAAAGGGATTGTAGGGACTATAATTCCAGACATTTTGTCTTTCCTCCCACTCTCGGATTAACGCGATACGTGCCGGTGACGCAAGCTTATCGCACGTTATAAAAAGCCTCGATTTGTCACTTTGGAATGTCTATCACAAAAGGGCAAAGGATGGTCATGCGAAGCTACTCGCCCCACAACGGGAAACATTAGAACGCTATATGATCTAAGTTCAGTATCAGGTAGCAACGTCAGATAAACTAGCACTGAAGGAATCGGGCTACGGGTTGAAACGATTCGTCTAAATTCTGTTCAGGGATGTTCCTCGGGTTTCAGGTCGCACGTGACTTCAGAGTCACCTTTGTACACACCAGTGGCTCATGGGGTAATCTGAGGTAACACATTGACCAGGACTGACTAGAGAGAAAGACGTTTCGCAGATTTTCCACAAGACAGAAATTCTCTGGCAGAGGTGTTAAAAGTAAAAATTGCGATGAATCCACTAAATAAAATCCTCGAAATAGAGCTTCATAGTAGAAATGCTGCATACGTGCTCCTACATGTACTAAAAGTCAAAATACAAGAAAGAGTCACAAATAAAGATAAGGATAAAGACGTCTGCCTCAAAGCACTGATTTCAGTTCCTGTAGTTAGGAATTAGTGACTCTTTCACCGAGGAAACTATGAATGAAACTGGAGTTAGTTTCTCTGGAGTTAGTAATGAGGAGCTTTATTATCAAGTAACAACGCACAGTACAACAACCTTAACTCTAAAGTTGGCGTCATGTTTGCGTCTCGAGTCAGGGATATGAGCGGTGAAAAAAAAGAATTGAGAAAAAAAAGAACTCTCTCCTTTACATCTTACGGTCTCATGTACATGCAGACGTACGGCATCTATGTCATAAATATATCACGTAAGAAGTCTGGTATTAAGATTATGGGCAAGCTAGAGAGGTCTTCACATCCACATAGCTAGCTACAGCTATAGTTTCAGGTTAAGGCTGTAAACTTCAGGCTGCAAGACAAAATACACGAAATACGATACGATTTCAATTCTTAAGTCAACAATTCAGTGTTTCAGAGAATCTGATATAACGCTCCGAAATCGGCCCAGATCGATCTGTCGTAGGCTTTCCATTAATTTGAAGGACGAGAAGAAATATTTGAAGTATCACGTCTATGCACAACCTTGTTAGCCTTGTTGTGAACCTTGATACAAATTATTATTATTTTTTATGAACGCGTTTTTTTTTTTTTTAATTGAAATTTGTTAATATATGATGTATGATTATTGCCTGATCCTTTTCCATCATTACCTTTTTAACTGATTGATTGCGTCCAATCATTGTCCAATCATTACACCGCTAGTTACGATGCAAACTGTCCTAACGAATGCAAAGAGTACCTAGCAGCAGTTTCATTCCAGCAATGATATTAGGTCTAATTCTTGCTTTCAGATCTGCTGCTAGAAGTTTAGATTTGTTAAAAGGTTAAGAATTGATTTTATGATTACTGAGAACCTACGCTGACAAAACGACGTCCTGGCGAGTGAAAATATCCTGAATAAGCTCAGATTTATCTAGTAATAGTCCCTACTACAAGATTATAACAAACCAAATATAAGATTATTAAACCTGTAGATGATTTTTACTAACTTGAAGCTAGAAATAGTCTGGTGGGTAATATTTCTAAAGAAAGAAATGCTTAATATTATATTAGCAAAATATTTGCGATTAAAGCAGAGACTATTTTAAGTTTAAAGTAAGTAAATACAGTAGAAAGTTGAAAAATGGTCTAATTATCTGATCTTTGGTCCATTGTAATTTTATAACGGGAACTTTGAGTATATTCGAAATATGTTTACTTGGGGAAAATGGAACGGAATCAGAAGAGAGTCAAAAGTATTAGATGAGAGAAAAACTCCAAGAAGGTAGTTGAATTTTTTTCCTTCGCCCCCTTCACCGCCCCAGCAGTCCCTGTAATTCTAAACCACAAAATTTGCTTCCTACAGCAGGGAAATATGATAGCGAGGTGGCAGAGGTGTTCTGCGTTCGCCTGGCCTGGGCTTGGTTTGCTTCCGCTTGTGATGAAACGCGTCTTGTGCAAAGCCAAACTGTCCACACGTTAGTCAAAGCTCTTTATTGTTCGTGGATATCACTCACCGGAAGGTTTTGCTTGTCGATCAGTAAATAGCGTGGCCAGAAGCTATGCATTACACACCGCTTCCCCACCTTGTGAGGTCACATGACTTCTCCAAGACCTCCAGGGGAAAAAGGCTCGGGCTTGGAGAGCAGCCAGGAGCAGCGTTGTGTTTTTATGGCATGTGGTAACTTTCCATTTTTCATAGTGACGGTACAAACAAACAGCCATAAAGCGGCTTATCAGAATTAAAAAAAAAAAATGTAGTGGTTCAGAAAGGAGTTTCCTGATTTCTTTAACAGATGTTAGGGGAGAAATGGTTACTCAGCACAAACTTGAAACCAGTTTTGCTCCACTCAAGGCTTCCTGAGAACTAATAGACACACACTTACTTATTGTAAAAAAAAAAAAAAAAAGAAAGAAAGAAAGAAAGAAAGAAAGAAAGAAAAGAGCTTATGATCCAAATTCATACTGTCAGAAAGTCGTAAACTACTTTGTCTTGTCTTTTCTTGGACCAGCATTATTAGACGGATTATGTGCCAGTAATACGCTCTTTTGACTAAATGTCACTGTCTCCGCTGTCTCTCTCTCTTTTTTCTCTTTCTCTCACTCCATTAATACCCCTCCTCCCTCTGTTTTCCTCGAAGATTGATGGATGGCGGGGCTGGTAATGCAACGCTCAAATGCCAGCAGCACAAACAATCTTGAGGATACGAGAGCTTGCATTTTTTTCTCTCTCTTTACTTGGGCCTTCGGTGTTATGTTTTTACTTGCCTGTTATGTTTTTAAGTTTAGACGCCCCCTCCCCCAGATTTTCAGAATTTTCATTGGATAGGTAATTTGGAAGTAACACCTCTGTTCTTAAAATGCTGAACATTTGTTTTGTTAAAGAGAAGTGTGTGTGTGTGTGTGTGTGTGAACATACTAAAAACAGCTTCTTGACAGCTTTGCTAACCAGACCAGACTGGAGCGTCAACTGATAACATCTTGGCGCTTTCATTTCTGCTGCTTCGGAAAAGAAAGAGTAAGCTGACTCACCCTTATTATCAGGCTCATGCTGGGCTTGTTACGTTTGATCCAGCAGCGAAACATGCAAATAAAGTGTATTAGAGTTGTTGGCAGTATTAGAAACCATGGGCAGAGCTCGGAAGTTGACTCAGTGTTTACACAGAAAAGGTTCCTCATATTCAGAGCCGGTTTACTCGCGTGCTTAAATTCTTTCGTTGAGCAGATTTTCAGCAGCTTAGGAAACAGCACTTGATCCAGCACATCCTAATAATATATTTAAATAGCGTTCCTGTTTTTTGTTCATTTTGTTTGCTCTGATATTAAAGGATAAGCTGACCAAACACTTATTTCTACACTTACGGCTCACTTGGAGTCAATGTTGCTCGTTCATCCAAAAAAAAAAAAAAAAATCAGTCGTTTAGATAAATAATGTTTCTGATTAAGATGCTTTCCCCTGTGCAATATATATATATATTTTCATATAATCAGTCAGAGTGCTATTAATTCATCTATAGCTTCATATTTATGATGTAATATTGACCTCAATTGGCATTCCATGGAGTTTCTATGGACTTACTGTAATACTGCGGCGGTATTGCGTAAGTGAAATGGGTCTAAGTTCAGGGTCAGAATCGCACATAGCTGGGACATGCCTATGATTTCGGTACGCTCCACACCGTGCACACAACTCCCACGCGACTTCCGAGTAGTGCTTACGCCCATAGTTACGTTTGAGGACTGAACACCAACGTATGCAGTGTCAGAATTAAATCCTCACGACGCACATGCGACTCGGTTCTGAATATCGGCCTGTATAAATATATATATAACGTAAAGCCAATATAATAACAAAGCACTCAGACTTGATAAACGATAATCCGACGGGATTGTTCACTTATTGTATAATTTGCCCAAGATACTAAAAAAACGTGTGTGTGTGTGTGTGTGTGTGTGTGTGTGTGTGTGTGTGTGTGAGAAATATTTAGGAATGCTTGTTAAGATCCACATGTACCAGATACCAATACTCTATATAATGTAACATGCATCTACTATAAATAATCAATATATTATGTTCTAAGTGGTATAAAAACAGTATAATTGTGCATGGATTTAATTATGTTTTGCTATCTGGAATATTATATACGTTGTTTTCTGTTTCCTTTACAACCACAACTAATCAAAGTAAACAAAAGCCAGTCTTAAGTGAGAGTATATCGTAAAAAAAAAAAAGAAAAAAAAAGAGTGCTGCCTTTGATACAGGCCGCTTTGAGTTTCGATGACCGGCCCATAATATCCGCCCAGCCTACAGATGGAATGCAGGAGAATGGATCTTAAGAGAGGCATTAAAGCCTGGCACGCCCTCTGACTGCTGGTCATATCATTCATGAGCACTTGTGTGAGTGAACCTTGCATGCTAGTGTCGAACACGGCTACACTCAGAGACCCACCTGCAAAGCCATGACTATATTTAATGAGCAGCTGCACAAACATCCCTGTGTTTGTTCATCCGGTCTTTTTTTTTTTTTTTTTTTTTTTTTTAATAGCTTTATGATTTAGGAACACGAACGAGATCTTTATCTCACCGCCAGCTGGATCAGCTGTACGGAGGGTTTATGAGCAAAGCAAAGAGTCAGGAACCGTTTCTACCTCGTGCACGAGCTCATAAAGTATTAGATAGCGTCATAAACACGGACAGTGACAGTTCTTGAGTCTGGTTTGTCCAGTGGGGTTTGTGGGAAATCACGGGTTTATATAGGAATACGCTAGTGTTTCTATAGTAACAGCTCATTCTCAGGGCAAAGAATAGCATTGCTATGGCGAGGTATTCTGCGGAAGGAGTCTCCAGTGTCGGTAACGGTCGGAGGTTCAGTTTTCCTACGTGAGAAAGTCTTCTTGGTCACATGACACGCAAGCCTTTTCTTTTCGTAGAATGCAAAAAAAAAAAAAAAAAAAAGAAAGCAGAAGCTGGTACAGGAACAACTATTTATAGATGTTCTGATGTAAGTGATAGCAGGAAATTCCTTCTTTTTTTTCCCTCCCCACAACATTAAATGTAACTATAAATAAACGGCGTAAACGTTGGAAAATTGCTGTGGGATAACAGGTGTACCTAACACGACGAGAAGCGTTTCCTTCTTGTCGAAATAAAAAGGAGAAGCTGATTAGGGAACAACTATTTATATCCGTTCTAATGTAAGAGACAGCAGGAAATAACTTTTTTATTTTATTTATTTTTTTATTATTATTATTATTATTATCATTTTTTTTGGAAGTTCTATAACATGAGACGTAGCTATGAATAGGGGAAAAAGTCATGTCATTCTTAAATAAAAGTTGTAATAGTTGGCAAACCTGCTTAACAACACCTAACACCAACAGATGTGGAAAATAATCAACTTTTGGGTAGTAACAGTAAGGTCACATTTTCCTATATGAGCAAGTCCCAAAATGTTTTACGGCTTAAAAAAAATTTAAAAAATATTGAGACTAGATTAGTTTCACATGGGAGGGAATGGAATAATTATTGTTAGTATAATTGTATAATTAGCATGCTGGTAATACCCATAGTTTACAGTGAGAAAAGTGTTAATACAGTATAATGTAATGCATATAGCGATAATCTTTTCTGCGCTGTATGGCCAAAAGTTTGTGGACATCCGACCATTAAACTCATATTTGCTTGTTAAACATCTCATTATAGATTTAGCTGTTATAGTAACCTATGAATTCTTCTGGCTTGGATTACCACTAGATCTTTGGAGCGCTGCTGTGGGGATTTAGTGAGGTCGGGTGAGATGTTGGGTGAGGAGGTCGGCGTTCCAGTTCATCCCAAAGGTGTCCAGTGTGGTCGAGGTCAGGGATCTGTGCAGGACCCTCGAGATCTTTCACTCCAGTCTTGGAAAACCGTGTCTTCATGGAGCTCGCTTTGTGTACAGGGGCATTGCTGGGATATTTTTGGGCCTCTTGAAGTCTTAAAGTCCTAATTTTGGCCACATGGTGTATCTTCTCCAACTGATGCCAACCTGAAACCAAGCATCGTCAGTGTTTGTAGTGTTGAACAATAAAATAGAGTGAACATTTGAAAGCAGTCGTCTGAGAAATTACATTTCTGAGGGCTTTAGGTGAGATCCTAGCACAGTTAGAGTCTACATACATTACTCCCCTGTTAATAATCAAGCCACGCAAACAAGCGGTTCCTATTAAAGGTACATAGTACACTCTGGACCTTTGGTGTGACAACTGTGCATACATCATTAAGGCACTCCCATCTCCTATTTCCCATAGTTTATACAGATCTCCTCTACATCAGTCGTGCAGTGCCCTCCATAATTATTGGCACCCCTTGTAAAGATTAGTAAAAAAAAAAAAGAAAAAAAATTTAACCTTTTTTTCTGAAGAAGCTTCATCTCACACTGAAAGATGAGAAAAATCCAACATGTAATTGAAATGCATTTTATTCAGAGAAAAACAAATAATTGTTTTCAGCAAAAACACATGTGCGATAATTATTGGCACCCCACATTATTTAATACTTTGTACAAGCTTCCTTAGGCCAATTAAACAGCCCTGAATTTTCTGAGACCACTCCTCTTTACAGAATCTCTCCACATCGTCCAGGGTCCTAGGCCCTCTCTTCTGCTCTCTCCTCTTCAGCTCAGCCCGCAGGTTTCGGGTCAGGGGACTGAGATGGCCATGGCAGAAGCTTGATTCTGTGCTCAGTTATTCATTTTTGTGTTGATTTGGATCATTGTCCTTCTGGAAGATCCAATGACGACCCAGTTTTAGTTTCCTGGCAGAGGCAGCCAGAGTTTGATTTAAAATATCCTGGTATTTCGTTGAGTCTTTGATGTCATGAACCCTAACAAGGTGTCCAGGGCCTTTGAAGGAAAAAAAAAAAAAACAGCCCCACAACATGACAGAACCAAATTCTACACTTGGGATAAGATTCTTTTCATTATACGCCAAACCCATCTTGAGTGTTTTTTTTTTTTGTTTCATCAGACCACAGAACATTGTTCCAGTCTGTTATAGTAGCTTTTTGCAAACGCCAGGTGCTTATGTTTGTGGTTAACTGACAGACAAGGCTTTTTTTTTTTTTTTTTTCCCCCCGCCGCACCTGATGTGGTTTTGGAGACTCGGTAACCCCAAGATTTTCCTTCTCCTTGTAATACACCAACAGCGATCCTTGGGGATTTTCGCCTCTCTTATCATCCTCCTCACTGTATTTGTGGGCAAAATAAACTCGGGTCCTCTTCCAGACAAGCTTGTTCCAGTTCCAGTTGACGTGCACTCGTTTTTCCAACGGTAGAAATAGGCATTTTCTGGACAAGTAGTTATTTTTTTTCATAGCCGTTCCCTGACTTACGAAGGTCAACACGCTTCTCCCTCATTTGATTTGTGCGTTCTCTTATCTTTCCCATATTGATGGATGACTAAGGGGATTTGGCCTCTGCGTCACCTCATATTTGTTCCCTAGTTAAACGGAAAGTCATGGATTCAACACCTCGAATGTTCCGACACACTCCAATCAACTAAAAAAAAAACTTGGGAGAATGGGAAGCATGCTTCGGTTGCATTGTGTTCGCAAAAGTTGCCGTGGGTTTCAATAACCGCAACACGTGTTCTTGTTGAAAATGATGATTTCTTGACGATCTCTGTTTTTCAATTAAAGGTTGAATTTTTTTCATTTGATTCAGTGTGAAATGAAGCTACTTCACCAAAAAGGTGGGCACTATAATTACTAGTATTAACACCAAGCAGAGATATGTCTGGAAATCTAATCCCATCGCAATAGTACTTAGCACAGCAAAAAAAAAAACCCCAAGCAGGAAACAGTCCCTTTACTCCTTATTGCTGATGCAACTTCTTTGTATTGTGGTTTCATTATTAGAAATATTTCCTATTATTGCCCATCACATGAATTAGATGCTGATGATCCCTTTCCCTTGCTGTATTAGGTTTTACATTGTTTGTTTTGTCATTGAACCCTTTACCGTGACCGCGGTGAGGTATTACTGCTATTGTACCTCTAAAAATGTCTACTTTTGTTGTACGTATGCCCAGTCATTCATCAGTCAGAGGAGAAAGACTCAGCAAACAGCGGCTTACACGCTGAGACATAAAGCCTCGGCCGTCTGAGTCACTCTTACTCAGAGCACACAGGGAAATGACTCCATAATGACCCCCCTCTCACACACACACACACACACACACACACACACACTCTCTCTGGATTTTACAAGCTTTACAAGGGGGCCAGGTGAGAGGTTACGACGAATGTTTTATTTTTTTTTCTATTTTTTTTTCGTTGCTGTGTGAGGCCATAAATCACGCTCCAATGTGCTGAGGAAACAGAAACTGCTTATTTTATTACTGATCTGGCACTCCGGTCTGGTTTTCATTGTGGCTAGACAATACATAAAACGAGCACGGCGTATGAGTCAGTGATTGTGTTTAGACAGACGTTTATTCGTATATCCGACAAACATATAGGCGGAATGTCGGGAATGTCGTTTTCACCCAGGCGTTTAAATGCGCGGGATAGGATTCCGTTGTCTGTTTGTTTCTGGATCATATTAGAAACTCAGCTGAATGCTGTATGCAAATGCAATACCTGTTCATACGAAGGAAGTCAAGAAATACCTGCATATCATGATGGGTAACAAAAAATAAATAAATAAAAAATCCCGGCTCATATGAGTGATACCTGCTGATAACATCTTGATATGGCGCAAAGGACTGACCTAGCTGCTTCAGGTTTCCTCTGAAGCGTTTGCGACAAAGCTGCTGCTGAACATACTGGTGACAAAATTGGATTTAGTATTAGATCCTGTAATGTTACATTACGCATCACCGCTGAGCCACGAGCCGCCGCCCTCCAAAACTCCAAATCCTGCCTGAAAATTTGACTTCTCTCAAACACACCTGCGCTCGACCAACCACACCTTCTTCCTGTACCCTCATTATTACTCAGTTTATTTGAACAGCACATTCATTGATGTTTATGCAACCCCGAGAGATATTGCCGGTTGTATTTCCTGCCTTTTCCACTGTGTTTTCTCTACACTGCCCTGTTCGCCCCGTTGCTTGACCTTTATCGGTTTTAACTAGGACTTTATGGCCGGATGGACTGTTAATAAACGACTCTACTCATATTTACCTTTACCTGCCTCGGAAATTAATGGAAAAATATCTGACGTGACACGTCAATACCCCTGCAAATTACAAGGGACAAGAAACGGGAGAGCTAAAAATCAGACCCATTTTTTGCTAATAATAAGACTTTTGTCTGCAGCTTTTAATTTTTTCTTTAAGAAATTTATGTTTCCAATGCTTCCTATGTTATTAAGCTTTGATGTCCATCCTTTTCATTACCTCCTGGGCTTTCATTAGCTTTTCCCAGTGCTTCAAGAAGAACCCATCAATGACATCACTGGTGCTGACAAAATTCCCCTCCTGCATTCCTCTGAACTGAAGCAGTGCTCCCACGTTGTCCTAGTTCATTAAAACCACCCAAAAGAAACAAAGGATCATGTATAAAAGAGGCCAGGATGAGACAGAGGTGATCTCCGAAGCCCACACACCCTGCACACTGTCCTATAATAGCTTACAGACTGAATCGAAAGGCGAGAGGGGAAAGTGGGAGATGGCGGTACAGAATGCCAAACAGACTATCCGTGACATTCTTGCGGCTGGCATTTTATTACCGGAACTGAGAGCAAAATGGACATTCCGCTCCTCCTGATTTAGGTTTAGACGAGCGGCTTAAACGTTTCCTGTTCGCAGTGTCCGACTCCTTCGCATCCAACTTCAGGAGAGATCATTTGTAGCAGGCTCGTTAGTAAAAGCTCTTCATCAGCTTGATGTTCACTAGGTCATGGGAGAGTCATTCCACAAAACCAGGCATGCACGCTCCGGATTAATCCTTCCAAACCACAGCATTCAGTCACAGAAGGAAATGGGAGCCAGGGGTGGAGGCACTGCGAATTTGCTGGTTTTTCAAAAATGAGTCAAGTGCAAGTCATTGCGTCCCTTGTGCCAGTATGCTGCAATGTGGCAGAAGGAGAATATTAGCCAGGCTCGAGACACTGACCAAGAGTCTGCTTATGTATCTCTATGTGGGGTAGGAACTCGTTCAGGTCTTTCCAAAGGGACATCACTGGCATGTGCGGAAGCACGTGAAACATGATTGTTTTCGCAGGAGCGTGAATTCTGATCCAGCCCTTGCTTGGTAGAGGACAGGGGTGCAAACTTTTGCCTCCCAGCCTCCCGGCCATATCTCTCTCTGTTTCTCTCTCTCTCTCTCTCTCTCGCACTCTCTTTATCTCTCATGTCTCCTCTACTCATATCTGACATACGACCCGGCTTCTGGAGGGTGTAAATAGCACGGTGAGAATTTCATAACGTGATAAAGATACACAAGTGTCCAGTCCGGCTTGCGATGAGGTCACTATGGAGGAATCCACTGGCAGGCCTGCGTAGGCCATCAGGAGAGAGGTGTCAAAGCTATTTATTCGGCGGCTGACAGTAGGGGAGAAGCGAGCATGCGGAGCGAGACCAGAGAGGCTTCGGAGAGCCTGATATAGACAGGTGTCCTCTTTTTTTAAGCGGAATAGTATCTCACTGGACATCACAGGCATGGCAGATATGAGACTTTCTGACAGCATTGTTGTCTCTGATCTCATGGTTAAAATCTGTCATTCGGTAACTACCCTGAATGATTCAGTAGCTACAGTGAAACTAATGAAAGCTATTCGGTTATCAGTGAATGGAAGTCCGGACACCGTAATGCTTTCATTTTGACCACTTCTCTGTTCTTAATGCGTTTTCCACCCCGGAGCACTTACACTCATCGGCGTGCTGCTTTAGTGAAATAATCAGCATCGGGATTTTGTCATGCGAAGCAGAGCAACACCTTGACGTTGATTATCTTCCTACAACAGCACGTCCTGAAATTTAATCCTCCCATAAAGCACAGCAATTAAAGAATGACACGTACTTTCTTATCAAATCAGACTTAGAATTAAGCAGGCGGTGTTGACGTCGTCTCGTGGCTCGACCTCTGATAGGTTCGGACTTGTTACAATGTGTAGTGAATTTTGCATGTTCGCTAAGTGTCAACGTGGGTTTCCTCCGGGCTCTCCAGGTTTCTTTCGCTTCCCTGGTTGTGTGTGTGTGTGTGTGTGTGTGTGTGGAAGTCATTGTCGAAACAAGCGTATTCAGAGTTGTCTAGAACTGAAACATTAGTTAATAAAACATCAACTTCGCCCAATAAGGTGGCCTTAACAGAAGAGCCTAACGCTACTAAGTGTCTCAATGTTAGGAAATAAAGGATCTGATGGAGAAATCTCCACTTCCTCTTACAGTGCCCTTTGTCACGGCTGTTTTTCTGCGATTTCGGACTGAAGGTCTTTATCGTCTCCTTGAGCATTCTGTGCCGTAAATAGTGTAAGCAGACTGTGGATCGTAAATAGTCGATCCCTGAAAGGAATCTTTTTTAGCTGCATGTGTAGGCAGCTCATTAATCATTGGGAGCAGAGACACACACCCTGTTTAACAGACACACAGGTAGTATATTGGCAACAGCTCATCCCACTGACTCAAGTCAGCTGCAGCACGTCACGCCTCAGAGTAGAAGAAACACGCACCTCTTACACCTCTCTCTCACACACACACACACACACACGCACACGCACGCACGCACACACACAGAGGACTCGATCAAAGAGCATCAGGATAAAGTTCTGATGAGATTTCCAACTGCTAGAGCACGTTCGTCCAGCGTGGCGTGGAAGTGGACCATTGTTGAAAATGGAAAAGGAAGCACCTTGCACAGCAGCAAACAACAGCCGTCACCACAGGGCTTTCTTACCGGCACACATTAAAAGTTACTCAACTGAGTCATCTTGCACAAGCCAAGGGTTACAGTTAGAGGGATTGCAGGGGAGGCGATCCCACCTCAAGTGCCTTTACAACTTCCTTTGATGAGATGTTTTCAACGGCCTACTGTACACCAGAAGGAGTTAGACAGCTGTGAATGAGGCATTACACATTACCGGACCGGTTAAAACTTAAACACTAACTAATGAGCCCAAAACCCACATGCGCCCCCAAACACTTACATCTTTAATCCAGATGTGTGCGTTTGTCACCAGGCTGAAAGCTAGTGGTGCAACGCACTGGCTGTAGCAGCTACTGTAAATTCACAAAGCCTGTCGGCCACATGGCTAATGGTTGCCTACGCACAACCCACGGAGTGCGGTGAAGAGAATATTCTCCGCGAAGGTCGTGTGCGAGAATAAACAGGATGTGAAATGGAAAGCAGAATAAACCGTGCGGTTCTGACAGGAATCGAGTACGAAGGTGATCTCCAGGCTACCACCGATGATACATCAAAGTACAGTAGGACATTACTGAAAAAATAGACGAGGCCATATGCAAGCAAACAATATAGTTTGAATGACGTGCAATTGCTTTATTTATTAATATTTAAAATGATACACTTAAAAATTCACCTTCACTGAGCGCTTTATCTCGGTCTGGGTCACGCTGGATCCGGAACGTGTCCCAGGAAAACAGGGAGTGAGATTCAAATACACCTTGGAATACACATTATGAATGTGTAATACTGCAGAGTATTTACTGTACATAAACACATTTACACTAGAGAACACATAGACCCAATACCCAGGATCGGTATCGGGCCAATAGCAGTTAAAAATGCTGGATCAGATATCAGGTCCGATAATTATTAGGACTGATTTGTATTATACCGGGCTAATATACCTAATGGCATGTTTCTGCGAGGAAACCAGAGATCCCGGAGGAAACCCAATCACTACAACACCTGCTTGTTTATTTACTTAACATCGTTAATGAGAAAAGATTGTTTCTGGATATCTTTCCCTGTGTCAAGCTCGAAATTGTCTCGTCCTAGTCTCAGGTTATTCTCGTGAACTCCAGAGACAATTTCTGTCTGCAAATCAGAAAATAGTTCCGATATTGTCATACGTGTTTTATATCGCGATCTCGTAACCGGGAACAACATAGAAATCCGACTTGGATGTAATTGAGGTTTAAAATTGATGTTTAAATTCTTCCAAGTCTTAATATATTGGCCTTGAACAAAGCACTTACGTTCAGGATACGCCCTTGTGGAACGTTGGTGTGCCCTTCCTCCTCCCTTCATTAGGAAAGGATTAAACCATGCCCAAGTCTGGGCAAATAAAGGGTTAAAAGGAGTGGAAATGATCTCTGCAGCGCGTAGGCGTCACACAGCCTGAATGGCGTTGGATCACAATGAGGAGCGGATTCAGTGGCCTGTCATGGACGCCACTACAGAAGCTCTTTCAACTGAACTTTCATCTCACAGTTTTCCTCACTTCGTAAAATTACAGGCTGGGAAGTGGTTTCGTGAGCACATTTATTTTTATGTCAAATCTGATTTGTGCAATAACGTTGATTTTTAACTTTGACTTCACATTACACACATGCTTTCGCTCAGTGCCCAGTGACGTAAACCAAACCTAAATAAATCAAAGATATTTGCGTCCCCTCTGAACTCGGACTGAACTAATTAGACGTTCTGAGCTTGAGCACTAACTAATTAGACGTCATGGTGTGTGAATTCTGGAAAAGGAAGAGAGTCAGGATACAGGTGCACTCTGAACGATAAAGAACTGGAAAGCAGGAGGCCAGATAGACAAATATTATTCTTCGCATGTAAAAGCTATGAGGACATATTCGTGTTATCATTTCTTGTTTTTTTTTTTCCCCCAAAAAATCTGGAAAATACCATATAGCTGCTTACACGCGGAAGTGACTCACTGATGCTGTCTGATCTGAAACGGACTTACATTTGTCCTGGAACCCGATCCCGTTCCTCTCAGCGCTCTGTAAGCACTTTCACACATTTCACACCAAAAACAATGCGATAATAATGAGTCATTTGAACGAATCAGTTCATTTCCGTGATGAACAGTTAGTGACTAGTGATCACAGGGTACTCATGTTATCAGTCACACGTAATCACGCATCACATAAAAGGTGATGAAAGGCAGATGGCTTTGTTTTTGTCATCTCCTATAGAAATGTGCAAAAAAAAAAGTGAAGCAAGACGTCGAGACGTCGTTTCTGTTTCTGACACTTCTTGGCGCGCTGCTCATGAAATTCAACCGTGTGCTGTGGTGCGTTTTTGGATTTTAAGGGAGGAGACGATAAAATACATGACAGCGCAATGCGCATTCAACAGGCTTACATGGCATTTTTTTCATTCATATCAGCATCCATGTTGTTATGTTGCTGCAAGGGGCCGGCTCACCCTTCCCAGAATCCTCAGCGCCAAGCAGCGAGTCGCCATTTTGGATGGCACTCTCAATGATCTTCAAAAATCCGATTCCAACGATTCCAAAGGTCAAGATGGGTTTCAAAGGGATTTGCGGATGTCGTGCTGCACGGAGAGCTAACAGGTAGCGGTCACATGCTGTCAAAGCAAAAACAGCGCGCTGGATTGTGGGAAAAGTGATCTGGCCACTTTAACGTGTATAATAAATTGTCATAAATCCCAGCATTCTGAGCAACAACCTTTATTGTGAGGATGAGCGCTGGACGTCATACCTACATTGTCAGCCCTGCTCTATATTCCACAGTATTACAGTATTATTATAAGTGTCTTGTATAAGTGTCTTGTCAAATCGGATGACTCCACTGTTGTAATTAGAATAGGATACGATTTAAAATTATATTACGGCATTTATTTATGGATTTCTAATCCATTCTATTCTAATTCCAGGCTATATATTCCCAATTTGCTTAGTGTTCCTCTATAGTTGCAACTGACGTAACATCGTCTGCGTGTACTTTGTTAGCTGAGCCTAGTGAACAACAACAACAACAACAACAACAACAACAACAAAAATATACGCACAAGATGTTACATTCATAACGATCCGATTCTTGTCATAGAAATAATAAGACGTCTTCGTTTTTTGCTTTCTGCAAGGAACATGTGAAACCGGTGAAGTATTTTTCATTAGAAGGAGTGCAAAAGTAATCAAGTGATCAAAAGTGATCTACTCAAACCTTCGCTGAAATGTAGATTTTAATGGCCTGTTGAGAGAATTTATAAATATATATATATATATATTATATCAAATTCTTGGTTTTTCGACTCTATCCAACGCTCCATTTAGAACTCTAATTGTTGTACGTGAAGGCTTCCTCTTAAAAAAGGGGAAAATAGAACCTCATTAGGAAATAAGCTCCTTTCTCTATATGGAGAACCTTCATGATGATGATGATGATGATGATCCCTGGAAGGATTATTTTTCCTAAAACTTTACACCACACACTCTCACCTGGGGTCTCAACTAGCACTCCAAAAGGTTCTTCGAGAACCAGTAAAAGTTCTACTTAGAAAAACTGAATATAATAGAGGTTTTCCTTTCATAAAACTAACTCGAAAGTTAGCATCATTAAGAAAGTAATTACAGTAGCTGAGGACATGGTTTACCGTAATGGTACTTTTTGAGTATATTTTTAACCACAGTGGTTTTTATTCTTAATTTAATATTGAATGTCATCCCACTTTTAATCATTTAATCCTGGAAGAACGTAAGCCGATTAGAAGACAAATTAAAAAAAAAAAAAAAAGTAATTTCGAGACCTAATCGAAAATAAAGGAGGTTCCTGATGAACACTTCGGGCTCTGAGTGTTTAGCAGCGAGGTCTGAGACAGTGGAGACAGATGTGCATTCTGGGCCTAATAATAGCACGATAACGATCTGCAAATTACACAAACCAAAAAAAAAAAAACAGAGAGATATCAGCATTTCATGACGCACATCGCGTACAAAATAACCCACAGATAAGCCAGCAGCTAGCCGAGTCTCTGATATTTTACAGCATGAACGCTTCATGCTGAACGTTAAATGTCTCTTCAAAACATAGAGGAAACGCGTAAAGGGTGTCTTTAGATAGCTAACGTAGCTAGAAGTGTAATGAATTAATACGAGTTAGCTACTTAGCAAGCCACTGAAACCCGAACAGCATCTGGCTAAGTTAACTAGCCGGCTAACAACTTTAATTATATAATGGTGATAATGGAGGCGGTGTTCACTTCAGCATAGCTCACTTTGCTAATTAACATAAGAGCGAAATAGAAAGTGGAATTTCCTGATTAGTTGTCGTAATTAGCGATGAATTACTCAAGTAGTTTTTCACCAGACGACTTTTACCTGTGTAAAAAAAAACATCTGAGGACATGAATAAACTATATATAAACATATAAATATATATAAACTAAAAGGAAGAAATAGAAGTTCAGAAAGTCTGGTATAGTTTTTTTTATAAGGCTTTTTAATTCACATTTTTTCCATTTTTTTTAACACTGTGAAAGCTTTGCTGGCTGAATAAAACTGCTGTAAAACTTTTTTTTCTCTCTTTCTTTCTCTTTTTCCATCATGTTTTCTCAATAAGCAAGAAACTATAGATATTTCAAAAATGGTGAAGTTACAAAACATGTTCATGAACGTATTTAATACTGTAATGGAGGGAGAAATGCTTAAATTACTAGCTGTTGAATGGTTGCAATATGAAAAATATTGCTTTTTTTGTTGTTGTTGTTGTTGTTGTTGGTTTGCTTTGCCATATCAGAGTCTTCTTTTGTAATATTTCTGAAATTTTTAATAAATACAGTATTAAATATTTATATTTATATTTATATATGTATATATATTTATATACGACACATTTCAAGCACATGGACAGTAAAATCGGAGCCTCTAAAAGTTTGGTACAAATAAATATTTAAATAAATAAATTAACACTAGGGTCTCAAAAAACAAATGTACATAAATAGACATTTTTTTTTTTCTTTACAGGTAAAAATAGGTCGTTTCAGGGCCACGTTTCTTTTTTCAGTCAATGTCCGAACCCACAGTACGCAGAAATTTTCTTCCAAAAAAAAAAAAAAAAAAATGCCTCGCGTCTCAGTCCTTCTTTTTCTTCTTCTTCTTCGCACTGCAGCTCCATTGGGCCAAGCATCGAGCCACCGGTATACCTTGCCGAACATCCGGACGCGTCCCGATCCCGGCGTTTTAAGCTGGAACTCTTGTGGTATCACGACTCAGACGACATCCGTAATGTGCTCTCTTTTCTCTCCCTCTCTCTCTCTCTCTCTCTCTCTATCTCTCTCTCTCTCTTGCTTTCTCTCTCTCTCTCTCACTCCTCTTTCTCTCTCTCTTGGCCTTCATCTTGTCTATTTTATTTTGAGGTAGAATTTCACAGACTTCACAGTCACCCTGAAATAAAAACAGACACAAGAGATCAAATGTCAGATACGGGACTAAAAACACACCATAACGATGACCTCATATAGTCTGGGGATATTGTGCACACATTTTTTTTTTTTTTGGATGGTGTGTGTGTGATGGCTTACCGTGAAGCTCCTGTGGTTTAGCGGTGTGTAGACATGCCAAGCTTAACCTTCTCCTCGTTTTCTACGTCATACGCGCCCCGTTTGTGAAACCTGTCAATCAGAAGAGACGTTAGGTTTCCTTTTATACCACAAATATATATATATAAGTTATTGATATGACAGTAAGTGCATCAATACCTAACCTGAGAGCTAAGAGGAGACCGATGATGGTCAGACAGAGTGAGGAGAGAACTACAGCCACGACGGCGAGGGCTGTTGTCCGACTGTAGCCTTCTCCAGGCGTTCCTACGGGTAATGAGAAAAAGTGACACCTCGCTCCTGAGTAACCTGGATTGCATCTGCAACACACACAAAAAAAAAAGAGATCATTTTTATTTCAAATGCATTTTGAATCTCATCAGAATTAAAATAGCAGACTGATGGAATAATAAGACTTACATGCACGAGGGGCCGATCTTTCTCAGGTACTGGCACGTTCCATGGATGCAATAATCCTTGTATTTCTTCAGGCAAGGATTCCTCTTCTTCCCTTTCCCCTTCCCCTTCCCTTTCTTTTCTCCTTTTCCTGTCCTCTCGGTCCCTTCACCTTCACGTCTCTCTGCATTCAGGACTGTGGTCGGGTCTTTAGGTTTGCTCGAAAACGCCACTTCAGAAGCAAAACAACAAACTTTACAACCACATTTTTACAACCACTAAAAAATGTAGACAATACCTAAGAGTAAACTTTACCAAACTTTATTCTGAGACATCTTTAAAGGATTCGAAAATCATAGTATGATATTTCACGTCACAGTCACTTCTGGATTACCTTGAGGCATGCCATAATCCCCTGACAGCTCGTACTGCTCATCGTCATCGTAGTAATATTCCTCCTCTTCCTCTTGTCGGTGGTCCTCGTGCTTGCTGTCGTCGGTGGGCCTTTTGTCCGTCAGAGCCTCGGACGTGCGCAGCAGGTGAATCACAGTCGTTTGAGCAGGCTTCTCGGACTCGTACCTGTCTATAGATGCGCCGCTCGCCAGACTGAAAAGAACTAAAAAGAAAGTAAAAAGACAAGAGTTCAGGTTAATTGTACACGTCAGTGTTTATTTGCTATGCAATCACAGGACTAGGGCACATCCCGGCTATAAATACAGCATATCATTGAGCTTTGGATCAGTGAAAGTAGGGTGCAGTTTCCCCTATTTAGCTGTTACAGGGAATGTGTCCAACATATGTGATGGCTAATATGAAAACAACCTATTCTTTCCCCTAAAATAGGTCATACACTCTACACCCCTAGAGGGTGCTCGGGCAGATTTACGAAACTCACATGCACAGACACTGATCTAATGCATGAACACACAGGTCAAAAATAAATATATCACATTACATTACATAAAGATTATTCTTAAATGGACCGGTGACCAGCTGATCCGCAAGCGCTGCCCTCCAAGAAAGGATTCTTAGACATGCTGGGAAGCTTAGTGCAAGTAAAATGTCTTGATCCGGGAAAAAAAGATTGCGTTATGGCAATGCTGTTGAAAAAAATGCATATCACTTTCATTTCACATGCAGCGGATCACGTGTACACGCAAGGTGGAAGGCATCAGGCTGCTCTCCGACACGATCACAGAAGGCTGAATGAAGCCTGGAATTACTTACCGAGCACATGGGCGAGAACGGCCACCACGCACAGCTTCATAGTTTCCAACTCGGGTTATGAAAGGAAGTAAAAGAAAAAAAAAATCCAAGAAAAGTTCAGGGTTTTTTTTTTTTTTTTTTTTTTTTTTTTAGTATTCCACAGAGTTCCGAGATTAATCCGTGGATGTGTGTCGGCCCGTAGCTGAGCTCTGACAGAGGAACAAGACAGAAATCAGTGCTGGTGCACAGCAAGCATTTAAATAGAGAGAGAGTAAACCACACCCCTCTCTCTCTCTCGCTCTCTCTCTTTCTCCTTCTCTCTCTCTCTCCACACTTTTCTTTTTTTTTTTTTTTTTACAACATGTTGTCACAGAAGGTTTTTATTGGTAATGCCTACAGTAATTTAAACTTGCCTAGATTTTTTAGTACTCTAACGGAACCTTCAGGGGAACCTTCCCTCTAAACAGAGAGTGTCCCATAAAATTGAATCACTTTGGAGAGTAATAACAAACCCGTGACTGTTACAAAACCTTTCTAGATATAGGACCCGACACCGAAGAAGGTTCCAAAGAGAACCTTTAATTATCCAAATAACTTAACTTTATGGTTTTATGTAGAAACATGCAACAGAGACGGCTCTGTATATACAAACTTTTTTGGAACTATCCGCTATTCGGAGAAGCTACCTTAAGGGTTCTCTGTAGAACCCTGCACTGTAAAGGGTAATGTAGAGAAGGTCAAATGTTTATTTGTCCAAAGGACCTACCTTTAAGGTTCTAGGTAGAGCCATGAATCAGACAGGGTTCCATATACAACCTCTTTGGGAACTGTCCACTATTCAGAGAAGCTACCTTAATAAAGGTTCCGAATAAAACCAAGTAGAGAACAGACAAATGTTTAACTATGAAATGACCTACCTTAAGGGTTCTATGTAGACCCCTAGGATCTCTTCATAAGAGGCTGTCCGAGCAACCTACATTAAAGGTTCGGTGTGGTACCCTGTAAAATAGAGGTCTCCATATAGAACCTCTTTGGGAAGAGACAAACCTTTACCAATCCAAAGAATCTACTCTATGGGTTCTGCATAGAACCCTGCAACAGAGAAGGTTTCGAAGAGAGCCATTAATTATCCAGAGATCATACCTTCAAGTTTACAATCTCAAGACAAGCCTTTACTTCTTTTATCGTTCACAGAACCCTACGTCATAAAGAGTTCCAAATAGAACCAGGTAAAACTTTAACTACACAAAGAATCGACCTTCAAGGTTCTATATAGACACCCAGCATCTCTTTTCAAAAAAAGACAAGCTTTTAAGTATGCAAGAAAAATATCCCTTGAAGTTTCTGCGTAGAGGTTCCACATAGAACCTCTTCATTGCAGGGCTCTACATAGAACTCTTAAGATCGGTCTTTTTTTTTTTTGGGATAGATTATTCGAACAGATCAAATCTTGACTCCGTGGAACAGAGAGGGTTCCATAAAGAACCTCTTTGGGTAGAGGCAAACCTTAAGGGTTCTACATAGAACCCTGCAACAAAAAGGGTTAAAAAGTAGAACCATGTTGGGATGACACAAGCTTTAAAAAAAAAGAAAAAAGAATAAAACACTCCTGGACATGCTGTTATATGGAAATAATCAACTTAATAAGTGTGGTAACAGTGACACTGCTTCGTCACAATACACCATCATTAATTATTTTTCAATAGCGGCACAACCCTTAATACTTTTTAATTGATACTCAAGCATAATTTAACCCTTCATAGGGCAAGAAACCATATTTGGTATCCAAGATGGATTTGTAGAACAACGTGAATTCGATTTTAAATAAATGTCCCTTTAAGTTTGTGTTTTCCTTAT
>JAOVYU010000001.1:25750678-25764892 GCA_025674565.1 Synodontis membranacea | reverse complement strand
GTGTGTCTGTGTTGTGTTGTTGGTGTGTGTCTGTGTTGTGTTGTTGGTGTGTGTCTGTGTTGTGTTGTTGGTGTGTGTCTGTGTTGTGTTGTGTAATGCCTCTCTCTCTCTTCTAGAATGGGTTTAAATGCCACTGCATGTCCGAGTCTCACCAGAGACAGTTACTGCTGGCCTCAGATAATCCCCACCAGTTTATGGACTACTTTTCAGAGTGAGTCAGTTTCTCTTTAAAGTTTGAACTCTTATTTACAAATAAACATTATTAATATTTAAACACTGCCCTGTTCATCTGTCTCCTGTACCCACAGTTAAAAGTGTAAAGTGTAAGTGATTGTCATTGTTAACACACCACAGCACACGGTGCACAACAACGAAATGTGTCCACTTCATTGAACCCATATGTGACACACAGCAGGGGACAGCTCTCAGTGCCCCGGGGGCCAGTGCTTGGGGGCAGCACCTTGCTCAGGATACCTCGGTGGTACCTTATTGGTTGGGGATTCAAACCTTTCTTTAGATTACAAGTGAGCTTCCCTGACCATTAGGCCACCATCTGTGCCACGATGCAATGATGATTTACATCAAATAAACTATAATGACCTCAAAGGTGACTGGGTCTTCCAGGGGTCTTCCAGTGTTGTCCAGTGCACATTAACCCTCAGAGGTCTATAACCCAATTATCTGATTAAATAACTTCTTTCAAACCCTAACCCTAGATATGTGATTTTTTTAGTTTTAAGTATATGACATCAGTAAAATGCAAAAAAGAAGGCTGATTTTTGTATTTAATAATTTGTTCTCTGTCTGTCTATTTATTTGTTAGTTTGTTTGTTTGTTTGTTTGAAATCTACTCCTTTGACACTGTTAATTTGACATTACATGCCAGTCTTTAGTGTCCTGTCATTGGTCACCAAGAAGCCTTGGAAATATTTCGCTACCAATTATTTTTGCTAATCCAGATCCAAAACCGTGCAACTCATTAAATAAGCAGTACAAAAAGACACTCGTTCTGCAACTAAATCACGAAGACGTGCTCAGAATGTCACTCTCCAGTTCACTCGAGCCGCAGCTGTGGTCCTTTTTATGTGCTTAATATAACGTCAGCGTCTTGCTGTAATGTTAAATGCATTGTGGTTGGAGTATTTATGTTCTATTGCCTACATGTGTGCCCCCTGTTTCACTGTTGTGTGTCCTGAGAGTACAGGTTTGCATGTTGCTCATGGACTGGATGTTGAACCGTGGGTCCAGGAGAAACGTAATTTCATCCGCACACCGTGGTCGTGGTGACGAATAAAGATCTACTTGAATTGTCTTGAGATGTACAAGGGACCCGAATGGCCCTTTTATTACTATTGAGCTGGAAAAACGGAGCTTGATTTATTTTTTTCCTCAAACCTTATAGACAGCAGGAATGGTCGAGTAATGACAGTAGAACAAGGACATCAGTCATTTGGTTAAATGACTTATTTTTAGCGGATAAGCCGTCAGTTCCTGTGTCTCCTCATTGTTTTATGTTGTTACTTGTCCCATGTTGTATGATGCGATGTGTTTAACCAGTCACGAACGAACAGTACTTCATGTTGGTGCCAGTTTAAATGCTGGTGCTGGAAAAAGTGGCTCGTGGGGGGGGGGGGGGACCTTTAAACCTCAGTGTCATATTAAGAATATTTCTCTGTTTCTTCTTCACAGTGAGTTCAAGAATGACTTTTTGGAGCTGCTAAGGAGACGCTTTGGTACGACGATGTTTGGAATTTCTTGCCCAGATTGTCACACGTAGAAAACTTGTTTTTGTCTTGTTTAAATTCCATAGCATTCGATCCTTATATAACCCCCATGTCTATCTTTTCACCATTGAAGGAACAAAACGAGTTCACAATAACATCATCTATAACGAGTACATCAGTAACCGAGAACATGTCCACATGAACTCCACTCAGTGGGAGACGCTGACAGATTTCACCAAATGGCTGGGGAGAGAAGGTCTGTGTAAAGTGGACGAGACGCCCAAAGGCTGGTACGTTCAGTACATCGACCGTGACCCGGAAACAATCCGCAGACAGGAAGAGCTGGAGAAGAAGAAGAAGCAGGAACTCCACGACGAAGAGCGCAGTGCCAAGTTTATTAAAGAGCAAGTGCGACGAGGTCGAGAGGGAAAGGAGCCAGAGGAAGAGCCCATGTTTACTGAACTGAAGAGGGAGAACAAGGAAGAAAAAGTTGCCTTCAACTTGGCTGGTAGCTCCTACTCTTTAGGCCCAGCTAAAGCAAGCACATCTCTGGGTTCAAATGCCCTCAAAGTGGCAACATCCTCGAAAAGAAAAGATGCATCTCACAGCGCTGACTCCAAGGAGAAGAGGAAGAAATCAGCGCTCGATGAGATCACGGAGGTAGCCGTTCATTTCCCGATCTGGCGTTTCCTATTAGAAGACTGCAAGACACCAAACCAGAGATTGTAAAACTTATTCGCAGACGGGAACCATCTTTTTCCAAGACGTGTTCTTGAGTAAAACGATCGGTCTACGCAGCAAGACGGTATCACCCATATTAAGCCATTTTCTCCTCGAATTCCTCAGATTAAATACAATGAATGCATTATATTGTTTAATATCATGCTGAAGGCAACTTTATTGAATGTCACGCTAGCAAGACGGAAGTAACGTGCAGCAGAAGTTGCATAAGGAATAAAGCGCTTGGTTGGTGAGCTGTTATAGGAAAAAGAAGGAGCAAGAAGGAACGTGGTGTGATGCAACCTGATTGAAAGCACTTAAAGCTACTGTTACCGCATCAGTGTTGATTATCTTCCAATAAAAGCACATCCGGAAGTGTTTTTCCCTTCTTATAACAGAGTAAGCTGCCGATGCTTACAGTGTTTTATTTATAAATTAAAGAAAGACTTTGGAGTTTTAATGGTCTATTAAGGATGACAGGCCAGCTGTTAAGAAGCTGTGTTAGGTGTGTTAACATTGAGTCCTAAATCTGAACCATCTGCAGCATCTTCTGTGTATAAACCTTGGACCACTTTTACCCCAAAAGTAAATGCTAAAGTAATACATGGCTTTTGCGTAGTTGATAAACCTGTAAGGCTTATTAAAGGTTCATTTTTGTTACATGAACGTATCAGGTAATAAGTCAGAGACGTACAGAACCCAGGAAGGTAAAAAGTGTGCTAGAACACAAACTTTCTTGTCATCACAGTCGGTATGTAGGATGCTGGAAATGATTGCTCGGCTGTTTTTGTTGGCTGAGCGGACCACACGGCTTCCTAACAAACTTCTCATTTTTTTTAATTCTCAAACTTACAATAATTGAAACAAATATAATCTCGCAGCCGATCTATCTTCTTTACTCTGCTCAGCATTTACTGCAATTCTGTCTAATGTAAAACATGAATTCTGCAATCCTTCACGTTTAAAGACGCTTCCACACATGCACACATCCTCCTGCTGTCACACAAAGCTGGATACGGATACTCACGGGTTTACCGTCCATTCCGAGAGGCCCCTGTGTGCGGAGAAGGCAGAAGGAGAGATCACTTAGACACTATGGCTTCACAAAAAAGATGGGGCAATAAAGAACAAAGTGCAGACAAAGCTGTAAAGGAAGGTGCAGGAATATTAAATCACAAACATGATGGGAGATAAAGTACAGAGAAGGAGAGAACAGGATCGCGGCATCGGCGCAGCAAAATATCGCTTCTTAATTTTATAGGCTCGTGCTCAGGCAAATGGTTCCTCAAGTGCACTTTGGACGGTTACAGGTGTTCCACTTGGAACCCTTTTTAAAAAGAGAAATTTAGACATTTAAAAAGAGAAACTCAGCCCTTAGGTGTGCTAGGTTTAACGTTCAAGTAAGCTGACCATTAGCAGGTGTTAAGCATAAAAACATCTAAGGACCAATTTAATTCATATGCCTTAAGCATTTTATTTTGAACCAAAGAAGGAACATCTGTGATGGATTTGTGATCCCTGCTACCTAAAAAAAAAAACATATTTTGCTGTCAAAGTTTAATCGCAAGAATGAAAAGTGTACAACGGGAAAAATGTTTGCACCAATTATCAGTGTCTGTCTCATCACCTGAGCTAAAAGCCACTCGTCAAGCCTCATCATCATCTCTTGAACTCTGTTGAGGGTAACTTCGTGTAAACGCTTCTCTCGGTTTTGATGATGATGTTCTCAGTGCCAGCACACCATAAAGTTGAGCTAGTTGTAGTGATCCAGTTTTATAAAAGTCTAGTTTTATATATCAATAAGGTGTTCCATAGAGCTCCGGAGTGGCACAACAGAAAAGCCTTTGTTCTAGGCAAACTGTGGCCAAGGAGTGTTGGAAAGTTAAACTGGCAGTGCTATCTGGGTGGGAGGGGCATTATCTCTCTCTCCTGTCGATCACAGCGACACTAGCCAATGAGACATCAGTGAGACAGTAATGTGAGACATCTGTGAGCTCATGCATGCATCAATGGGCAGATAGCGCTTTCCTCCGTGCGTGCTATGCCACCTCAAGCTTCCTCACATGTGGACTGCACCAAGTAGGGCTGTAAAGACCAACGTCAAGTCAAAGGCAAGTCTAAAACCAAGACTAACTAAGACCGAATAAAGACCAATTCTTAGGGATGGTGAGACCAAGTCAAAAGCAAGTCCAATGCCAGACTGAGACCAAAAACCATCAAATCCTTTTTTGAAGCCAGTCCTTTACTTCAACTAGTTTGCATCATTAAAAAACACAAACATTACTTTTTACAAACTCTTGGATGAGACCAAATTTAATGAAACCGTTACCCGAGACCAAGACAAATCCAAGAACAAATTCCAGAAGGTTTGAGACAAGTCCAAGTCAATACAAAATGCATCTCAAGACAGGAAACACGTCCACGTCTTCTGATCACGCCTATACAAATTTCCCACTTCACTAATGTACCAAGTTCCACAAAAAACTGCAAATGTTTAAACCACTTAGAATATAGCTTCACGCTTATAAAACATTGTGGGTTTTTTTTTTGTTTTTGCACCAACCTAACCCTTTCTGGACAAGAATGTTAAAAATCCCTCTGGAGAAGTACTTCAAAAGCTCCATGAGGCATGATGGTGGAGATGGTGGAGTGTCTGATGAAGCTTAGCAGATATTTCCTTTGACCTGCGTGACCTGTGTATAGTATATTTATATTCCATGGTCACTTAGTCCCTTGAGGTATGGCCTCTTGAATTTTGGAAACCAGGATCAGAAGTGGGAAAGAAGAAAAGTGATACATCAGAATGGCACCATAAACCACATTTCATGGGTCAAATACTTGGATATGGAGTAAAAATTGGTACTGGTGAGAAAATGTGGCATAGTGAGCTAAAAAGTTATTGTTAATATTATATACAAGAGGGAGTAAAATAAGCACACTTGGATTGGGGTTGCATAATATGATACTGTTTTTCTTTTGTTGCACAAAACCCCCCAGTGATGTCTACAGATCAGAGGTAGATGGTATGGTCCTGAATATGGATGTGTAAATGTGGCTCAGGCATGCTTGTCTCAGTGTCAGGTCCATCTGGGAACATTTAAGTTGGCTGATTTCCCTGGTGGCTAGTCATGACGAGCAGTCTTGCTGTGCACACCGAGGTCACACCAGTCTTTCACGTAACAGAGACAAATGAATCTCAAGCTCGGAAATGCAGATTGATTTATGATGCCTGACACAACATGACCTGCCAGAGGTAAACTAAGTGGGTGCGTATATGTGCTACTGGTGCGCTAGGCTTGGTGTGCTATTGATTTCAGTACTGATGCAGGTAGGCTCAAAATATAACTAGATTTTACATTTTTAGCTCTATAAATTATACAGATAGGTTGGTAATCCATGGAGCCAATGAAAACCGAGCATATTTATTACCAGAAGTGGTTTGGGAAGATAGACTTTGGTGGGGCAGAATGGCATTAAACAACAACATAGCTTGAAACTAAACTAAAGTCAGGAGCCTATAACATGCGGCTTATCCTGTAGGCCAGACGTCCCCAACCCCCGGTCCGTGGATCATTTGGTACCGGGCCGCAAAGAAAAAATTCCGTGGTTAAAATTATGGTAATTTTTCTTTCATTAATCTTCCAGATCTTATTTTAAAATCATCTGTTTCCGCCCTCTCCTCACTACCGCACTTGACTCTGGCACGGCATTTCACGCATCAGCGACACAAACTAATACTTGAAAAAAAATGAGCCAAAAACAAAATTCACTAGAGAGATTTTTCGGGAAGCAACGAGCAAACGATGGGACAGCAGAAGAGCCAGAATGGGACTGCCAGCAAAAAGAAAGCTGCATTTAAATGAAAATACCAAGATTCCTACCCAAGTTATAGGTTCATCACAACAGGTGATACACAAGCTCCACACCCGTTATGTGAACCCCCGCGCCTCTACCCAGTCCGCGGAAGCATTTTCATGCATGAAACCGGTTCCGTCGTACAAGAAAGGTTGGGGACGGCTGGTGTAGGCTACTATTGGATACTACTAGTGGATATTTTAACCCTAATAAGAGGCAGTTAAGAGACGAACAGTCTTGAATGAACCAACTAACTTCGTCTATTTTCAACAACAGAACAGAAAAAAAAAAAATTATTCAGTTAGTTGATCCAACTGAACATTTCTGACGTAATTTTGGCTTGGCGATCTTTCAGACGTAAAGATTTTTGCAAGTTTGAATTTGAAGTCAATTTTGGAAAAATATTTCAACTCATAGGGGCAGAGGGGAGCAGAGTAAAACTTAAAGTAGGGTTAAAGTGTCTAATTCTTAGGAAACTCAGACTTTAGGCAAAAACCCAAGTTGCAAAAAACACCCAGAAGGATTTGTCTACTAAATGTCCCAGATAATATAAGTGTTTCCCAATCCCAGTGCTGGTCTAGAGAGTTTAAAGATTTCCTGACCCAGCTATTAAGCTAATTATTGAACCATCCAAAACTTTGATCAAGCATGGAACTCATGAAACTGTATCACTCGGTATCAAAATACAAAACATATTATTAATTTGAGAACAACAATGTGGTAAACCTCATCTAATGCTTTAAAAAATTATATAACAATAACAATAATAATAATAATAATAATAATAATAAAAATATTGGCAAACCACAAGTCAAACACTAAGTGTGACTTCTACATTGTTTGTCAGTCATGGGAAACAATTCTTTTGAACATTCCTGATTTCCACAGATAAGACCTGTCTACAGTCCAGACCTTGTAACCTCTGAAAAAAGCTTAAGAAATAAATAACTTCCATGAAAAATGCGCTGATTTAACACATATGTTCTAAGAGGAACAAAAGAAGGAAGACAAAAAAAAAAACAGGGTTCAAATTACCAATAAAACCTCATGAGGCGAGTATCATAATAATCCTTTGTTAGCTAAACTTTTTTTCTCTGTCATAAATTACAAATTAAATTTTTGGACTTTGGGACTCTAAGCATTCCAGCTGAAACTGGTCTCTTTTAAGGCCCAGAGAGCGTGACCCTGGTTTCAGCACAGCCCTGTACAGTTCCTCCATTCAGCCTAGCTGCTTCGAATCTTTTAATCTAAAAGTCAAGTGTATGGAAGTAGCAGCAAATGATTTGCCCATAGCCACCAACACAGATATTTTATTGACATCTGGGAAAATGGTTTGCTCCGTTTGTCACCAAATCTTCACTAATGAAACTCATGGGATGAACTTGACTGCTCACTGAGACATGCATTTCACTCCAGTCAACCCCGCTATTATAGCTGCTAGTAGTTTGCAGTAAAACTGGTGTCAGGGTGGAAAGTCAATCCGAAACCAGTTATTTAACACTGTCATATTACAGAATTTCAGTTGAATCAGACACACCACATAAAAGTGATCACAGATCAAAATGGTCGCACCAAATGACATATTTCACTGCTGGACAATCAGAAACATGATCTGAAGTAAATGCTACACTGGGCATCCATTTCCTCCCTAATTTGGTCTCGGCAAGTTTCTATCCACCAGACATCTTTTTCCTATCTTATGACATTTAAGGCTAACATGTAGTCCCTCCAAGACACGTAAAGCCAACTACTCATCTTTTCAGACTGCTCATAGATGATCTCAAAGATGCCCATGGTTAGCTATTGTTGCAGTGATTGACCGGTGATAAAGAGTACAATTCCTCTTAGACAGCTTGGCCAATTTCACTCCATTAGACTCCTGGCCATGGTTGGGGCCCCAACTCGCAATCTACTTATGATAGGACAAACGCTTTTTTGTTCGCCAATCCGGAACCCAACAATCAATTTTTACGTCTAATATTTACTGCAAGTGAAATATACAGTGGCTTTGGAAAATTATAAAACTACTACGGGAATAAGTTTGTAGGCATCGGTTATATTTTATCATCAACTGAGCCAGTGCTTTATTTGGAAAGCACAATCCATCCATCCATCCATAGATCCATCCATCATATATGCAGCTTAACCGTTAATTGTCAAAGGGAGCTGTCACCATTGATAACTTTGGATGAGAGGCAAGGGACACCTTGGGCAGGTCAATATAAGCGCGTAGTTGATTTTGTTCAGAATATTTAATTTTAAATGGTTAAATGATCGTGTTTCTGATTGGCCGGCGATGGTGAAACACACTGTACGTCATTTTGTGTGAGAAAGGTTTTTATCTACAATCTCTTGCACCTCAAGGGTCTGTAGTGAACCGAAAGTCTACACCATGTTAGTTTTACACTCCCTTGCACATATTTGGTTAAGGATCAACTTTACACCCTGACTTACAATTGAACTTACATGCAGCTGGTGCACCTGACCCCTGCGCTACTGATGAAGGCCTGGAGAGGTTTTAGCATCTCTGAGCAAGACCATTAACCGCTCAAGTGCCCCAGGAGTATAAATCGCGCCTGATCATGTGCTGTAATCTCACGTCCATTCCAAGCTCTGATCTGTGAAAACTGGCTGTACTTTCTCCCTGTAGAGGCTTGAGCGTCGTGTGTTAATATTCTAATAAATAATACAGTATGCAACCATAAGACGAATGTCAACTTCAGGACAGAGCAAACAGACTTTTGTAAACAAAACAAATTCCAATTTTCATTTTCAGTCCAAAAAAAAGCGTCTCACTTGAGATTTGGCCTCAGTTTGATCGAACCGAAGTGGGATTTTACGTCATTAGATACTAAACAAATGACTGACGCGTCAGACTGATAAGACACCCCCACTGCTTGTATTTATGCTGCAGACAAACTATTCTTTTATTTTTACTTTACAAGTTGGAATTACTTTTTTAATTTGATGACCATTCACCTGGATTTTTCCTACTTGTAAGTATGGATCTGCATTTGCTGGTGTTTCCTGGTACACAATTTATCTGGAAAAGTGGCTGACTATTTTGGTGCCATGCTTATAAATGTGCATTTATAAAACTCGTGAAAAAAAATTAAGTTTATGATTTTTTTATTCCAATCCTTAGGCCTTTAGAGTGTATATATAAAAATGCAAATTGAACACCAACTAATTGTTAAAGTGAGAAAAACATAAAAGTCTAAAGTTAATAAAAGTTAAGAAAATAGCTGGGATTTGAATATAAATGATAGTCTCATTTGGACAGTTTTTCTTCACATGTTAATTCCGTACAGTTGCATTAAACCTTGAATAAAGTGTATACTCTTGAAAAAGTGGCATATTTTAAGAAGCACTGAGAACAACACAGATATACACATGATTGCTAAGATTGCCTCAATATGTTGAGTTACACAATAATCCTTTTTTTTTTCCCAAATTAGCCACCATGAGACTGTAAGCGCTTGTAAAGGTTTAAATAAGTAAATGATATGAACCTGAATTTCTTGGTTTCTTTGTATCCTGAAGCGGGATGTGGTGACCGGAGAGGAGAACGTTTCAAATTCTTTGATCAGTGCTGGAGCAGAGTTAGAAACCTGAACTGATGGGATCCTAAATGAGCGGCCGTCTCTGTTCACGTCTTGTGTTTTTGACCAAAGGAGCCTCAAAGCCACAATCGCACTCTTGCGGTGAGACTACGGTAAGTGGGACACAAAAAAAGCTCCAAGCATCTGGATCTAATGCCCATGAAATCCCATCCTTTTCAATTCCACCTTCACTTCCCAAGGGGAAATTGTTTATTGCTTCGCGTTACGGTCCAAATACATAAAAAAAAAAAAAAAAATCATTTGTGAAACATGACATTCTTTTTCTTTTTTTTTTCCTACCAACAAAAATTCTCTTTGAAGTTGGCACGGAGGAAAAAAAAAAAAAAGCAAGAGGCCAGTAAGTCGGTAAAGAAAAGCGTTTTCATGCCAGCTTCTCTTTTTGATGTTTGGTAGGAGGTGAAAAAAAAAAGCCTTTGCTCTGTTTTTTTTTTATGTGGAATTTTTTCCATAACAGCACAAATATACAACCTTTATATTTATATTCTTGGGGGTACTTTTTGGTCTAGGATCATGTTACCTTTTAAATGACAGAAAAGTCTAAATAGAGAGTTGATGTCTTACATCCCTCTGTTGAATACGCTGGAAAAAAAAATCCCTTGCTGTTTTATTACTCAATAATCACTCTCCGAAGGTGAATACCCGTGACATGATTCATGCTAAGAAAAATGCTACCGTGAAACACATTAAAAATGTTTATATAGAAATGTTTGTGATGCGTTTAGGGACTCTGGTGCTAACATGTTGGTTATTATTAAGGTACTTTCGTTATTCATGTGGACGTTTCAAAATGTCAAACATAAATTATAATCAGGTTCTGCTCAGGTCATCTCCTGAAAACAAAACATCAAGAGCTTCTTCTCTCATGAACCATTTTAAGAAATTTGGCGTAAAGGTAATGAAGGCTAGGGCGCAAATGCCAGACCCAAAGTCCCAGAATGCAATGCTCAGGTCAGTTAGTTAACTGGTATGAGAGTGATGGTATTGACTGAAGTCAGTGAAGGAAGTTAAAACTAAAAGTCAACACAGAATTTAACTACGAAATAAATCTCCGACACGTCTGTTAACTACAGAATAAGGGTTAATTTTTGGATGTAAAAAGATTCACCTGTAATGTGATCATAGCTTGTGTGTATTATTGATACTTGATCGTGCATTGGGTTAAACTTTATATTTAATTTTATTATTTAAAACTCTTGCTGGAAAAAAAATCCTTCAACGCTGCATTGAAGAATTCATGATGAATTCATGATGAATTCATGATGAAGAAGATACAAAAAAAACAACAAAACAAATCAAAAATAATATCTCGTGAATAAATGATGGTGAGGTTTTCATTCGTAAAATATGTGTTTGCCTCCTGAGTGTGTGAGAGCAGGCGTAAGGTGCACACAGCTGCATCACACACACACACACACACACACACACACACACAGTTAGGCAATACCGTCTGTTTGCACTCTACAGACACACTAACACATGCTCTGTGTCTCAAACCAAATATGGCTGCTTCTAATCGATTTATTCTATTAATCCCATCGTCTTAGGCTGTTTCAGTTAAAATAATGACCTGAACTGAACCACATACCCTGAAAATTGTTGTAGGTAAAACACCGAACCATCCTGCTTTAACTAAATAGGCATATTGAGGAAATAAAGCAAATATAAATACTGAATTCATTTCGAAAAGGAATGTTTCTGGAAGGCAGACGTTTTCCAGAAAGCAGTGAGCAATTGCAAATGCATGACCCACTGTGCCTGGCTGAGAGATTTGTTTCCACACACACACACACACACACACACACACTCACACACACACATCTGCTGAATCTGCTCCACATGAGCGCAGGTTGGCACTGCAGACCAACAGACCTGATCAAAAATAATTTGATGCAAAGTGAATGCATGAAGGACATACATTTCTTCCGTGCTTCCTGCATCATGTCCATGTGGTTAGCATTTCCAATGTGGTCCAGTTTGGGGAGTCTGTGCACATTGGAGCGGAAGCTGGAACCTGATGTGGTCTTCTGCTGTTGTAGCCCATCCACATCAAGACTCAAAATATCTTGAGATGCTTTTCTGCTCACCATGGCTGTAAAGAGTGGTTATTTGAGTTATCATAGCTTTCCTGTCTGCTCAAAGACAGAACGTTCTCCTCTGACCCTCTCTGTCATCAACAAGTCTTTCTGCCTTCAGTGGTAAACACTTTCTTTTATTTTTTCTGATGATGATGATGATGATGATGATGAGGCGGCAGAGAGCACAGTCTAACACGTCACTCCAGTATCTCCCATAAGTGTTCAGGTTCAGATGTGTGAAGGTATATGAAGGTCACTGAATATGATTTAGATCATTTTGGTCCTCAACAAACCAATAAGCCCTTGTGCCTTGTGGATTGGGGCGGAGTCATCCTGGAAGAGACCACACCCATCAGAACAGACATTTCTCCTCATGGGATAAAAGTGATTAGTGTGAAGGACCGCAGGACTGATGTTTGGTGATGCTTCATTCTAAAGTATAAGCAGAGCCAAATCATGAGAGTAAAAAAAAAAAAAATGCCCCCTACAGTGTGTGTACCAGAGTATAAAAAAACAGACTTGGAGCATCGATCAAGTATTTAGGAAATATTAATATTTGCAAGTTTTCTGCTGACATTTAGTTCAATTCTTTTGTTTTGGCTGTTTTCTTGCTAAACACACACACACACACACACACCTGCAAGTAATTATTCAGAGGTAAATTCCCAGCAGGAAAGAGAGCGAGGCAGGCATGGACTCTGGGAAACACAGCAAGGCGGTGCTGCTTAAAACCCCTCAATAAACACAAATATCTGCATGGGCATGAGTGTGATCACTATTTGCGGCACTGCAATATTACGCTAAGACACCTTACTCACAGCTTACTGTTACTCATCACACTGAGGATAGATACAGAGATAAAGAAGACCAGGTGGTTAAAGAGATTATTCCGTAAGGAACATTCACTTGGTCATAAAAGGCAACACATAAACACAACAAACAAACACTCTCTCTGCTCACACGCCCATAAACAGCTCTCCTCGGGGGGGAAATCAATTACGAGACCTGTTATGAACGTCTAGCCAGGCGCTCTATTACTCAGTGACGAACAACAGGATGTCGGGTTATCCAGAATCTCAGCCCAGACTCACAGGAGCGCTCTGACTCACGCAACACTCGCACTGTTACAGCCTTCTGCTACTCAGAGTTCTGTCCAGTTCCGATCAGAGCCACGAGAGGGCATCAGACCTTCATCAGACACGACTTCACCCGCAGTGTAAAGAGTAACAGCACCCAGGTGGCTCATGCTTCTTAATCCTAGTGTACTAAGCAGCAGCTTCAAGGAGATCATTAATATTATTACAGTATGTAGGTTTTTGGTGAGCAGTGACGTCACACTGTCTTTTTAAAACTACTGTCCTTATAAAAGCATGGAATTCTAATTCTATTCTGTTCTATTCTATTATAATAGTAAAATATTAAAATCTTAATTAAATAAAATACAACAAATAACATATCTATCTATCCATCAATCTATCTATCTATCTATAATAATAATAATAATAAATGCAATGAATACATAATTCAGGCCTGCCCCAACTTTTCCAAAACTTTTCCAGTACCTTAAGAAACTTTTCCAAAACCGTGAGCTAGCGAACGAGCGGGGGGTGGGGAGGGGGGGTTTAGCGGAGTTAGTGTGGTGAGCGAGAAAGAGGGCGGGGCAAAGCGCAGTTAGCGCATTGCGGAGCAAAGCAGGAAACGGGAAATAAAAATACATTTCCAAAACTTATCCAAAACTTTTCCTCTCTGTCCAAGAATTCAAAAACTTTTCCAGGGCCTGGAAAAATTATTTCTAAATTCCAAAACTTTTCCAGGTTTTCCATGACCGCGGCAACCCTGATAATTATAGAAAATAAACAATAAATACAATTATATTTAAGATTATATTGTATTAATTAATTAGATTGTTAACATGTATTACATGTAGGTATGTAAATATGTATAAAATAGATAACAGCAAAATAAAGAAATAATTTCTTATTAATTAAATAATTTATTTATTTCTAATTTCATATTCATGTTTTTTCAAATGCAGTATATTCATTAAAAAGTTGATCGAGACAGTGAAAATGCGGGTTGTGCTCGGTTGTCTTGAGTCAATTATTTATTTATTTTTTATTAACTTTTTTCCAAAAAATCAGGTGTTATTTCATGTCTAGAGGGCTCTAATAATGTTAAAAACCATATTTAGAAGGTCATAAACAGGTTTTCTATGCT
>JAOVYU010000001.1:25728048-25747467 GCA_025674565.1 Synodontis membranacea | reverse complement strand
GAAGAAAATACGATCGGTATCAGCAACCCCCCCCCAACCCCGGTCGGAGATTTTCGGCGAAACTATACGATCAGTATACTATACGACCCCCCCCCCCCCCACACCACACTTAACACTTCCGAGTCCAGATACGGATACAGATACAGATAATGCTGTACTCGCTCATCCCTAATAGCTAGCTAGTTAAGTTTTGTAAATTAGCTTCTTTCAATAGTTAGCAAGTTAAGTTTTGTAAATTAGCTTCTTCCAATAGTTATCAAGTTAAATTTTGTAAATTAGCTTGTTCAGTTAGATAGCAAGTTAAGGTTTGTAAATTAGCTTCTTCCAATAGCTAGCTAGGTAAGTTTTGTAAATTAGCTTGTTCCGATAGCTAGCTAGTTAAGTTTTATAAATAAGCTTCTTCCAATAGCTAGAAAGTTAGGTTTTGTAATGTAGAGACTTTTTGTCTCATTTTTGGTTTATTACTTCTACTTATTTAATTGATTACGTTTTTCACCCAGTAATCATAATTTTACTAAATTGTTTATGACGTTAACTCAGTGTTAGCAAAAAAAAAAAAAAAAAGTCAGAAAGAAATGTATAATTCCAAGGTCTTTGGACATGACTAATTCATTACCCACAAAACGACTCTCTGGCTTTTGTAAAAATAATTGAAACTTATGGTACTTATGTAAAATCATCTTTCTTGTCAAGGCCAAAGACAAGAACATATTTCACCCCGAACATGACAGAAGGCTTTAAAAACAGGTGCGTTTGGAATTAAATCAAGATTCGTCTTCCCTCATGTGCAGATGCTTTTAATAAGACCGATCTGTAATAAAGGCCTTTGGGATTTAGAAATGGCATAAGGAAAATGTCTCGCTTAAATGTTATTTACAGATGATTACGGGTTTTAAAATGTCCTCTTTATAAACCATACACCAGCTCTGAGCACTTTTCTTCCCTTTTTAATTTTAAAGGAGCACAGATTGTAATCAGAGCTTTTGATGTAATCCATTTCACACACACACACACATACAAACACACAAAAACGAATAACCGCCATGAGACATTTGTATTTACTGTAAATATGAAGTGATTATTATTTTGTTGTACTTGGATTTCTGCACTTCTTTAATGATTCACTACTTTTTCTTTTTTTGCTGTTGTTTGTCTTTCTTTTTCTGCCGCAGAGCTCCAGTGAGAGAGCCGATACCGCCCGTCTCGCCGTATTCCCATCAAACCTGACCGAGTAACAGCAAAAGGGCAAAGATAAGTAGAACCACATCGAGTTTTGAGACAAGCAAGACTGCCATCACTCCATAAATAAAACGTTGCGCTTGCGTTTGAAGGTGCAATTTGAGGAACAGATGCAGAATCGTTGCTATTGTGTTCATGTTCTGGTTGGATGGGAACGGACAGGGTTTGGATTTGAAACGAGATAAGAATGAATGCAAGAGCCACTACATAATGGTTAACTTAAAAAAAAAAAAAAAAAATAGATAAAAACAAGGCAGAGATTAGTCGAGACAAATGTCATGACGTACAATATATATATTAAATCATAATGCATAGCACTGCACAATCAGGCGATCATCTCAGGAATGCTCTTGTCTCTCTAATACAGAGGTTTTTTTGGGTTACATAAAATTCTTGATTCACAAAGATTCGGATAAGTGATTATCGATTAGTTAAGATTTTGCCGTTTAGTTAAGATTAGCTCATGATTACAAATATATTGAAGTAGAGATGCATCAACGCCATTTAAAGCAATTGGGATTATGTATATAAATAATACCCAGGCGAGTGACGGTAAATGAAGTGCTCAGTGCTCGCTGAACTGAACTGCTCTGCATGCTCATTTCACTACTCCAGCTCACAAATACCATTCAATGTTTTTAATGTTCTCGTTTTTAATGACCACGCTCCCTGATAGTGTTCCATGCAGTCTGGGCGCTTGTTCTAACGCTTTCTATTATTACGTTTATAACGATCATGAGATGTTTAATTGGATTACTCATATTGTAGGAAGATGCTGTAGTTCCTGCTGTTGATTGTTTCATGGTGCACAGTTTGACGTCATGGTGAAACCGCTGTCATTTTGTGTTTTGCATGACAATGTACTGTACACTAGCATCATTTAGTATTAGTTGTTGGCGTAGGAGGATTTTTACGAGTACGGCTGAATGATGCACACGCGATACTGGTATATGTTACTGGAGCTTCATTTGATTAGCTCCACAGCCTCTGGACAGATGAGACGTCTGCTCTGAACTTCTTTTTGAAGCAGAGAATAAACACATACTTCTCCGTCCAGTTGCCTTTAAACGTTCTATATTTTTCAGGATCTTTTTTTTTTTTTAACAAGCCATGATGTCACATCACTAATCAGACTGCAAAGAGTAAGTGGAATTAAAAAAAAAAATGAAATAAAAATCAATAAAAGTACTCATAGAAGCAGTGAGCTGCCTTCAGCTAAATTATTGACATTAATGCATGTAATTGTCATGTGACAGAGGATCTGTTCATGTTTAAAAAAAAAAAGAAAAGCTCTTGCTAAACTAAGGCTCCTTGCAGAGCATGGTTTGATCCACATCTGGACCACAGTCTGCCAGTTGACGACCCTTGGTCTAAGGGACCCTTGCCTTTCCCATACTTAAGGTCGCGACCCAAAATGGATCACAGACCCGTTCTTATTGGGTTACCAATTGGCAGAGTAAAATTCATTTTTCTAATTAAAACAGATGAAGGTTCTCAGATGCTGCGTTCTCAGGGCTCTCTCTCTCTCTCGCTCTCTCTCTCTCTTTCTTTCTCTGATGCATCGTTGTATGACTTCTGTGATTGCCCTACTGTCGATCGTGTGCATTATGATGAAACGAAAATGTTGGAAAGAGGTTATTAATGTTCTTCACGAATGCTGTCTGGAATGGAGAAGAGAGGCCTCAGTGTGCTTTATGTGCAGAGGTGCTCAGTAATGGAGGCTTTAATATTGGACAGATTAGACAGATGATCTCCAATCATCTCCAAATAAAGCAGTCAAAAGCCTAAAGAGTTTTTCCAGTGTGAAGAAGAGACTTATAAGAGACAGTGCTTTGACAGCAGAAATGTTTTTTCATTTTTGTGTTCATTGGCATTTGAATTGTTTGTTTTGAATTGTAGTGTGTTGCTAAATAGCTGACATGACTTGTCGGTGTTAGCCACGATTGCTGACGCTAACTTGCTAGCTGCAATTGACATTCTGACATTCCTTCCCCTTACTCGCGGGCTTGTCCTGAATGTGGATTAGGGAGCAAAGTGCATTAATTCAACACTACGTATGTAATTTCATTTCATGCTGGACAAACGTGTGTGTGTGTGTGTGTGTGTGTGTGTGTGTATGTGTGTGTGTGTGTGTGTGAGGCTAATGTGGTTTTCTTCCCAGGGAGACACCAAATTTCTCTTTTGGGTACTGCGAGCTGAAAAGTTTTTGGGGTTGAGTTGAACAGATTTCGTTCTAAATGTCTCCTTGAGGTTTCACTGCTCATCATGAAGGATCTTTGACGACGGTCATGTACAGTATATCTCAAAGAGAAATCAATGAGTAACTGTGTGTTTAAATCCTGAAAACACTCTGGGACATCTGAGTCAGTGTCTCTGTGAGATGAGTCGTCTTAATTAGTACCAAGTCTAAATGATTTTTAGAAGATTTCTGTATAAATGCAGTCCCAGTTTATAAATGCAGCATTACAGCAGCAATCCGTTTGGTAAAAAAAAAAATAAATAAATAAATAAATACTACCAAGGATGTGAAGTGCGAGATCTCATCAGTGAGTCATACATAATTAGACTACAACAGTCCCAGACAGCTTCAGTAGAATTTCAAACTCACCGGGACCTCCTTGTCTTCCCATCCTGCCACGCTTTCCTGGAGGACCTGAAATGAAACGAATACATCACTTTTAACGGCGAAAGATAAAAAAAAAACAACAACACAAGCAATCAGCTTCGTCGTTCTTAAAACCCTTCACTTCAATCTTTCTGTCTCCCGAACTCTTTCATTCTACCTCGGATTGGTTTAAATCCAAAACCTTGGCACGTTTGGGATTTAGACTTGCAAATCTATTTATCTAATAATAACCAGGACGGCATTTAAGAAAGGGAAAAGAAAAATACGTTATTTAACAAAAAAAAAAGCAAAAATAGTCCCCATACAGATCCTAATTTCTATCCTGCTTTCTGTCCCTTTTTGGATGAACACCGTTATCAAGACACGCCAGTTTTTTTTCCCTCTACTTTAAGCAAACAAAATATTAATATTTTGTCAAAATAATATGGAAATAGCACACAAAAAGAAGGAAGGAAGGAAGGAAGGAACCAGCAGTTTAAAACACTCAAGATGCCTAAAATCCTAAATAGTTCACTTTCTAATCCCAACCTAGCTCAGCTTAAAGTATTCCTAGTGCTCCTGAGAAGATTTCCTACACACCGTATACTGAGGACAGTGTGTTTTAGAATGCACAAAAGCCGTAAAACGACATCATCACGAACAAGACATGTAGGGAACAGAGCCGCGTGAAAGAAACAAGGCTTATTTCCTCACGATGAAGAGTCGATGAAGAGGAGGGTGAATTTAAACGCAGGTGATGAGAGTGGCAGAGATTGATGTGGACGATGCTGATAAACACGGTGAGAACTCATGTCCCATCATAAACGCATTGTTCTTTACATCGTGTTTTTCCGCGGTGTTGTTTTTCCAACGCATGTTGGGGATATTTGTGACTGAGATATTTGCAAACATGAAAACAGAACCGTGCACTGTATAGAAGCGGAAAATGTACGAATTTGTCCATGTGACGGCTTTTCCCAGAAAGCCACACGATCATTTATTGCAGTAAATCCACAGATGATATTCATTTGTCCAAGCCTAGTAGCCTTTGCCTTTTCTGGCTAATAAATGAAGCCAACAGTGTCTCCTTCCTCAAGCGCTAAATCATTTCCATTGACTGACCTGAGCCTCGCTTCCGCGGGAGTGTGAAATAGGAACCATACCTGCCAAGGCTGTCGGGTTCCTAACGAGCTTTGGTGGCTTTAGTGGCACACAAGCCCCCTGTGTTTGCCTGATGAGTGTTATTAAGCTAAACTAATCGGCTCCTGCTGCTCTAAACCCCCACCATGGGCAGGAAAGGGGGATTTACGGATTATTCGGGTCTTGGTTTATTTCTCTGATGTGATTACTGAATGGATACGATTTCAAATCCCGGACCAAACACACATGGATGGTCTTTTGACCAAGAACTCTGAACTCTTCCATGTTCTTGTTCAGCGCTGTTTATTTCTTGAATCTGATTGGTCAGAAAGGGGGGGTTGATTAATTTTCTGCAACAGAAGCCCTGACAGTAGCTCCGGCAGGCTGCTGTAATATACATTTCAGGTTTACAGAGACTTTGTATAACCTAAGACTAATCAAATACCAACAAAAGAAAAAAAAGTTTTTGTCTATTTAACAATTATACCACCGTGCGGTAGTATGAACGTAACATGAACGTTAATATTAACGTACGCTATCTAATATATTAATGTTGCTATAGTAACAAATCATACAGTACACAGGGACTTGCATGCTGTATATAATCAAAAAAATAATACAAAGAAATGGATTTAAAAATGTGCTGTTTAGCAAAGTATTTCTTATCCTTTGTGTGGGGAAGTTTTTTGATAAGAGACACATATTTGAGAAAGAGAGAGAGAGAGAGAGAGAGAGAGAGAGAGAGAGAGAGAGAGAGAGAGAGAGAGAAATGGAAAGTGGAATAACTCTGTTACACAAAAATAAGGCATTCTGGTCCATTGTGTGTTACTTAAAAAGGTATACAATTGTGTATATTGTGAAGCTTTCTGTATACAGTACGTCTTTTTAATATTCAGGGAAGGAGTCTCCAGTGTCAGCACCTTGTAATGTTCAGAAACATTTCCTTCATAACTTTTCAGGACAGGATTGATGTGATGTTGGTGAGGGAACGACTGTACAGCATTAAACGGAACTGTGAATGAATAAAAACTGACATGTTCACGTATCATGCCGTTAGAGGAAAAGCATCCTCCGGGTGGTAACAGTCACTCCGCTTCATCACACCACAGCACACCGCCAAGTGTTTCATTACTGAATAAATGACTGACTACATGAACCGAACCAGGGTTGATAAAGCAATATTTTGAAACCTCTGCTTTTTTTTTTTTAAGATCGCTGTGCTTCCTGGAACTCATCCTCACTTCTTCTCTGCTTGACCTTTCCTTCTCCTATAACGCCTCTCTCCTTTGGTCTGTCCGTCCCGCTATCGTAATGATGGATGCATGTTCCAGCATACATATACGGTGACACAGGATCTGCCACCCTGCCCACATAGTCCACGTAGCTGTGCGCGGCTCCAGCTTTGAGCTCCGTCAGCTTGCCGTGCCAACCGGTGTCTCCTTACAAACCTCTCCCCAAGCCGACAACGCAGGTAAAAATATACCCTTGTGGCACAGATGCCCTTCCTGAGCCACAGTCATAAACAGTGCAGGGGGAAGAAAAATGGCCGCAGGCTGACAGCTCAATATCGGTAACACAAAATAGTTTCTTGGTGTTACGTTTACCATTATGCTCTTGCATGCAATTAGCATATGCATAATGCATGCATAATAGCACACACTTAACAGGATGCAGTGCAATAAATTTGTGCACCCTGTGGTCTTTGTAATGGATAATAGGACAATGCAGCTGTGTTTAACAATTTATTAACAAGTTAAAAGAAGCTCAATGGGTGTATCGTTAAAAAAGGACAATCCAAGTAAACCTGTTCCCAGTGACATTTTACCCAGGTTACCATGGTAACAGTCGAAAGTAATGGGAAAAAAAAAGGAAGTGGGAAAAGAGAGAAAAGGTTTAATAGTGACTTATTTTGTACAGTTTATAGCGAGACACATAGTTGCTTGCTTTGAGTCAAAGTAATTAAAGTAAAAAATCATTTGCATAAAATTTCAAAAAGCCCACAGAGATATACTACGTGTGCGTCGAACATCTTGCGCGATTTGTTTAGCCTGGAACACGCCAAGAAAGAGCTCCAGTCCGTCCAGTCTGTTTTGAATTCTTCTTTTTCTTTTAATTTCTCCAGGTGTGAACTGACACACTCAGAGTTCTCCACTCCAGACTTGATCAGCCAAGACGCATGTTAATTACCACGTTAACAAACGTTCAAAACACAAGTTTAAATTAACTAAACGAAAGACGTGAAATTTTGTCTATAAACCTGTCGGTATCCCGGCCTTTAAAACAACAGAGCACAAAACATCGTCAGCTTTGCGAGTGTTCGTCTCGCAGGACATCACTATCCTTTATGCCCAGTCCTCTAACCCCTTCACCCCCTCCTCATCCGGGCACCAAGCCCTGGGTTGGATTTCCTACCAGGTTGTTTTAGCTACTGTGACAGTTTCTCTAAAACAAACTTCTCCGAGACGTCCGGACAGCTCTTTCTTCGGCCACACAAACGTTTGCAATAATTGTCCGAATCAAAACACAGAACCCGATACTCTTGCTTCCGGTCTGTCTCTTGCTGAGAGGAATAAAAGCACCGAGGTGGAGAGAAATTCAATTTATAACTCTGTGTGTGTTCCAGGTCTTTACGACGCTCTCCATCAGGAAACTTTTGGACAAAATCACAGCTGCTTTAAGTCAAAATATGCCTCCAGTAGCTTAGATAACATGTTCTCAGGTTTATTGCGGTTACTGCTGAATTTCGCACAAAATCTTTACTTTTCCTTCAATGTTGTTTGAGCTGAAAAAACAAAAATCAATCAATTAAAGTAAAGCAACTCGGTAAAATAGAATATAATTTAATATTTCTATTTTTTAATATATTTATTTTAGGTTTAATTTAATTACACATTTTCTATAGCAAAACAAAAATGAAAACAATGAGCTTATTTTTGCATTTTTACTAGAAAATGTGCAAAAAATGTTTTTTTATTAAAAAAATTTGCAGGAATATCATTTGAACAGGCAGCTAGTATTTTGGCAGCATGTAAGCATTCCTCTGGCATATTATAATATATGTGTGGTTTCTGCATACCGAACATATGTGTATTTTATGCATATTGTTCACTGATACCTCTGTGAAGAAGGAAGGTCATTTTACTGCAGGTTTTTGGTGGTTTTTGCATCAATGCATCTTTGCATTAGTGAATATCTGTGCTAAAGATTATGGCATATAAAAATAAAATATAATGCTGCTTGTGTTTAAAAATCTAGTTGGTTTAGGTTTTCTGCATGTAAATGATTTTGCTACCATTACTAACTGAGATCAGTCATACAGTACGGAGCCTCTAAAGGGACATGGGCAAACAAGAACGTGAGAAGACAGAAACTGTAATGAATTTTGCTTGTTTGTTTGTTTGTTTGCCCATGTCCCTTTAGAGGCTCCGTACAATCACTACATTTACATGCACAAAGTATTCCAGTTATTTTAAAAAGACAATATTCCTACTAAGCTGTTTACATGGCTAATAAAAGTTAATATTCCAATAATATTCTCATGTTATTATTTTTACATGTATCTTTACCCCAGCCTTGCAAAGTGTTGCCTAGTTGCTTGGTGTAGAATGCACAGAGCTGAGGATAAACAGGTAAGAGGCCGTGTGTCACAAACTGACATAAAACCCCCGACTGAGACACATGTTCTACATGCACTTTATACAATATCATCATATCCCACATTTTATCCCATAAATTCGTAATACTCCCAAATTCAGAGATACTATCTGCCATATTGGGAATAATAGTGGCATATTAATGTGCGTGTAAACATACTGAATGTTTTTATATTTTTAGCAACATTTTAACCATTAAATGTTTTCACATTTTTATGAAAAACTGCAAATGAATTATTTGTTGTTGTTTTTTTTACTCATTAACTCATTTTTTTTTAAAACCCCCGCTTTCACCCTAGTTAAAAAAAAAAAAATAAATTCACAAAACAAGGCCACACTGAGCTGAAAAACTGTAGATACAGATGAATTTATCCAACCATATATCCCTATGTGTGTGTGTGTGTGTGTCTTTGTTAAGTCATGCGTAAGTGTTTGGCTTAGCGTATCCGAGCGCTCCTCTGCATGACGGTGTGTTAATTCACTCGATACCCAAGATAAACGCCAAAGACCCCCCTCGTACCAGCTGCCCCGCAGTGAAACGGTTCCACGTGTTTGTTGACGCTGGAAGTGCTGGCGTTTGTGGATGCCGGACTCCAGCAACACGTGTTGGGTGGCACAGCCGTTCCAGGGTCATTACTATGGTCAATAGCAAGCAAAACCGGCTAAGAGGATGTTTAACCACAAATCAGTTCGAGTCAGCGGGCCGACGGCTTCAGGCGCTTCCGCCGTTTCCCCTAGAGACCTATCGCATTACCATGGTGCCTCCTAACGGAATATATAAAAGTGCTTTCGTATATTTTGTCAGACGTATCTTCTGTACCTTAAACGTAATATTCTGCAGAAATTTAAATGACTGACAGGGCAGCCGAACATCTGGATTAAATGTCGATGGAATGGACAGCAAACTCTACTTCACAAAGGCGGTGTAAATGGATCACTTCAGTGGATCACTTCACTTCCATTTGATTTCTACAGCACTTTTAGAAGCCCAAATGTAGGTTTTGGTCCCAGTTGAAAAGCCAGAGGTAATGTTGACGAGCAAAAACTCCCTGAGACAACAAGGAGGAAGAAAACTCGAGAGGAACCAGAATCAAAATGGACGCCAGCAAATCGTGAGCTCGAATCATTACAGGATAAAGACGAAGAAGAGTAAAGAGTTGAAAGGATGTTCAATACGAGCAGATTGGGCTGTATTCAGATTTGCTGTTTAAAAATCAGATCTGTACAGTATTTCCACAGGGAAAGTCCGGCGTATTCAGTATGGGATTGCGCACCTGCCCACTTTCTGAGCTCTAAATTCAGACGATGGGATTCGACTGGATGTAATTCACACCTCTAGGTTTGACAGATTGTTCATGAGCAGAAGTGAAGACGGGTTTCCAATTATTAATGAGTCATGGCACTCAGAACGCCTAAATCTGTAAAGGACATTTAAGCAATTTCACAAAGACCTAAATTCATTGTTGTTTTGCTGTTACTAAATCAAAGAAGAAACTATATTAATAATAATAATAATAATAATAATAATAATAATAATAATAATAATAATAATAATATACATTAACGCCAACGGAGTAATGAGTAAAACTGAGCAACATGGGTTTACTTTAAGATCTGTTTTGACACTGACGCTCAAGATTTATGATGCCATGCAATATCAGGAACATCCGAAAGCTTCCATCCATGTTCCCTATTTCCATCTCTAATGTCGTTTTGGCAAGAAAGTCACTTGTGATAAAGAGTTGGATGTGAGGTGGTATGGGGTAGGAGTGGTCCAAGTGTTGGCTAAAAACAAGGTCGATAAATCAAGGAGGGCTTCTTTAGGTAGGTTATACAGACTTATCAGCAAATCAGGAAGTCTTGAGGATCTGTTTTAGATACCCTGAACTAAGGTGACCCTGAACCACATGTAGATAAATAATACAATAAAAAACCTCCATCCACATGAACAGTAGTTTTCGAAAACACAAATAAAAAAAAAACACCATGTGAATATTGACTGAGAAATTTTATTTGTATTATGAATAATCAATATTTTATATTATAATATATAGAATATTTTATCACACTGCCTAAATACAGTAACTCGATGCTCTGTAGGAAACAGGGAGTGTTGTATACTGTACTTCACTCATATTTATAAGGACATGTCAAGTGTGCTCGAATTCAAGGAGGCCGATAAGAGGACCGAGGGAAAGCAGATGAACGTGCAGGTGGTTCTTATTCTCTGAACACACAATCAGGTCTTGGCGTGTTGTGCATAAAATGAAATACAATAAAATAAAGTCCAGCCAACAGGCTAGTCTGAAAAAAAAAGGCTCAGAGATACGCCCAGAAAGTGATCTTGGCGAGGGGGTAAAAACGAATTATAGGATTACTAGACCTACTGGGATCACAGCCATGCTCAGGCCAGCACACACACACACACACACACACACACACACACACACACACATTGGTCTCTGTTAGTGTACGATCAGAATCCATATAGTAATTATTCAAGACTCTTCGGACACAGGATATTTTCACTGACGGCTTCTTGCTTATATTTATATTTGCTCATGTGTCTGAGTCTTTTATCCAGGACTGTTTCAACTGTAATTCAGTTTGTTAACATAATGGTCCTCTCTGCTTGAAAGTGTTTCAGAGTAAAAACAGTCCACAGTTAAATAAATAACTGTGCATACCTGGGCCAAGTTCAAGTCTCTCAACAGCACATTGCCTTTCATTTCATTCCAAACGGCATTCCGCAGAACAACGAGAGCACGTTCTTTCAGCTTTTCAGAGAGAAAAAGGTCTAAACGCGGTCACACGGCCACGTGCAATTGTCACAATCGAGAAATTCAATTCAGTGACATGGAGTGATAAGAGTGGCTTTATAAAAATTCAACATACACCAGACCTTAAGGATTTGGGAGGATGTACAAGTTCTTGCTAAGCGCCGTTTTTAGTCCTGAGTGTGCTTTCACAGCGGGGAAGTCTGGATTGTGCGTACCCGAAGGTATTTATGAATCAGGAGCGATCTAGACGAACTGTCGCACTTCTCGAGCACTGAGACATGCACACCGACAAATCCCCAAACGTAATCATGGAAAAGCTTCCGACGCTGCTCTCGTGACCCTTAAGAGGCTAATTATACAGGAAGAGATCGAGTATATTTTATATTTATACAAGTGAAACAAATGGTCCAAGTGGTCAAAGTATGAGGAACATTTTACGATAATGACATGTTGAAAGCCGGGTAATTATCAGTACGACGCCCCGATTTTTTTCATTTGGATGTTTGACACATCCTGTCGTAGAACAAACACACAGTTGTGGTTACTTGATCAGGGCAATATGGTTTAATAAAAATGAAATATCACATTACCTTTGGAGAAAATGTACTGGAAATACTGGAAACAGTCACAAAAGTGTCTAAGACTCGGTCTCTCCATCGCTCTCCATTCAGAAAGTTTACGCAGCGTACGAACGGAGGAATTTCATAACTGGTTCTCTGATTAGGAGCTGGAGATGCAAAAAAAAGATCAATGCAAGGCCAAGTTGGAAAATAACCTACAGTAGGATCTCCAGGTGTTTCTTTCATTCACTAGATATCATGGGTCTCCAGAGAAAAGGACATGGAGCACAGTTTCCCAGAATGCATTGCTGTCCATCTCAGGCTCGCTGAAAACCTCTTAGATGTTCCACAGCACTACTGAAAGAAATATTCTGGTTTCTCAGGGGTAGTTTGGATGGTCGAGCTCTAGCTTTACACAAGGGTTCTTCTGTAAGGTAGCCATCGTGGTTGTACGGTTCTTCGATGAACCTTTGTGGATGAACCAACGGGTGTAAAAACAGTTTTATCGTATTAGGTTTGTTGAAAGCAAAGCACTGTGACAAAACTCCAAGCAAAGCTGTGAAGCACGGTGATGGGAGCATAAGGAAGTGCTGCTGAAAATACAGCTTGGCTTATATAGCACGGAACTGTTGAATTCTCGATTCTGCTTGGTCAGAAGGAGCTGATTCGTTGTCTGTGACAGCAGCCCTTAGAGTAGTTCATTCTGTAAGTTTACATTAATGCGCTTTAAATCCAATTGTGTTATCATTTCTACTGAACTACTTAAACTGCGACTTGTACGAAGGGCGTGCAACATAAATGGATTAATCATTGTTGAAACGGTGAAGTTTTTTAAGGTGTTTCTAGCATCAGAGCTTGTTTGAAAGGGAAAAGCAAGTGCGTCGTCCAGTTAATACACATCTACAACTCGTATCAATAAATTCCACAGAAGAACGTCAGAGAATCTGCGAACTGCATCATCATCATCATCATCATCATCAACCGCAACACAGAGAAATCAACAACAGAGCGAAGAAAAAAATAAAAAGAAAAGAAAAGAAAAGAGGAAATTCGTTATTATGCCGTATGATATATTATAAAAACTTTCAAGTCAGAGTAAATTAAAATGTTGCGGAACGATCTTCAGCAGGCCGTTCAGACTAAACATCCGAAACATACATATGAATTGGAAATGGTTTATGTACTGAGGAACAGGCTGAGATTCCTCCTAATCACATCAAAGATCAGCAGCTACAGAGAACATTTGGTTGAGATTAAAGCCAATAACCCAATAGGTTCCAATGAATACTGCGTTTTACATGTTTACTTTACGCTTTTTCCATGACTGCATCTATTTAAACTACTTGAACATCAAATACCTGGCAGTGTAAACGCTGGGTGAAAGATCTGTTAAAGATCAGATCACACTTTACCATCTTTAATCATCTGGAAATTGCGATACTTCCAACCTGGGCCATCATGTTATTTTAAAATTCTTCAGGTTAAAATTCGAAAACTTTTTGCTGCCTACATACAGTAGAGTTTCACATGCTCTCCTGATGCTCTCCTCACGTGGGTTTCCTCTGGGTTCCCAGGTTTCCTCTGCTGTCAGCCAAGAACAAGGATCTGAGGCGATCACAGGCACAAACTCTCCCAAACTGGACAGAGACTGGAAAAAAGGCCAGTTTTTTTTTTTTCCAGTCTTCAACTGTCCAGTTTGAGTGCGTTTGTGTCTGTGACAGGCTCATTTTCTTGTTCTTGGATGACTGGAGAGGAACCTTGTGCTGTCTTCTGCTGTTGTAGCCCAACCAACCATTCGTTCCTGCTTTTCTGCTCACCACAGTTGTACAGAGTGATGATATGAGAGTTCCTATATCCTTCCTAGACATCAAACCAAACCCGACCTCTCTTACAAACAAAACGTTTCCGCCCACCGAGCTGTTCCTTAATGAGTGTTTTTTGTTTTTCGCACCACTCTGTATAAACTCTAGAGACTGTTCTGTGTGAAAATCCAAGGAGATCAGCAGTTTCTCAAACTCAAACCTCAAACCAGCCCATCTGGCACCAACGACGATGCGCACGATGCGCAGATCAGATTCTGTTTTGATGTGAACGTTAACTGAAACTTTTCAGGTTCAGCAATAAAGAACAAAGTGAGCCAATCGGATATCCCAGTTTTCACATTTACAGTTCTCTAGCATCCCATAGCAAGTTTTCTAGCATTTCATGGCAAATTCCCAAACATATCCACTTGCACTGATTTGGTAAAACTCTGTATACTGTATACATTCCACATTTATACCTTTCTATCAGTAATCCATGTCTATCTGACCTCATGAGCTGAGAACACTTACGGCATCGAGACAGCGTCCTGAATTTTAATCTCTCTGAAGTCATCCAGGCAGGGCATTTCTCTTCCTGTTCTGGCGCTTATTCACATAAACACAGCGGTCAGGAGCAGAAACCGATAATCAGTCGACATTTATTTAAGAACTCTTAATTTCAGTACGGCGTATTACACGTGTACTTTCAGCTCTTAATGCGCATCAGAGCCAAGCGGAGATTGAAAGCATATGTGAGGTGGTTTATATATGATATATGATGACGATGATGATGATGATGATGATTTCTCTGTGGTATTAAATCCCCACAAAGCTCACATTAAATTCCACGTGGCGGATTGCATCGGCATTGCTTACATGAAATCCGAGTGAAAATGTGACTGCTTGTTAAAAGTGCTAAAAGTGGATTTTTCTTTTGTGAGATCAGGTCGGACCTAAACAGTACTCTCAGAATTAAAGATACAAAAGTGTACCGTAGCTTGTCACCTGAGTGGACCACTTTAACCTCATGTTCACACTAGCATGCGTTCACACAATAGATCGTCTGTTTTATTTGTACGCGTGCTTCATAGAGCTATAATTTCTGCAACAAGAAACAGGATTTTCTCAGTTCTAAGTGCAGTTTAGACTTCACGGCCGAAAGTCTCCTGTAAGACGAAGATGTCAGAAACATGAAACCTGTCACTCTGCAAGCGGCTGAGTGCGTCTGATTCATTTCAGGAGGGGAAAAAAATCCAGTTATGGAAAAATAAGAGAAAAGTGATATTATTGGGATGATTGTGTTTACGCTAGAATATCAAAGGGAAACTGGAAAACGGGCTAAAAGTGTAGACGGGAAAGCGGATACAGCCAGGATAGTATAACCGATAGAAGTGCAAACAGACGTAGTTTATTAAACATAATTTATTACGAGTTTTCACTTTCGATTTGTTTATATAAACATTTTATTACTGTGTAATAACAAGCACGGCGACTCATCATTACATGGTTTGGTTCTTCTTAGATTTAAAACATAGAACATAAAAATGTTTTAAAAAACAAAAAAAATACGCACAATGGTTGAGCTTTTTATTGCATAAATTCACCGGAGGTTATACGGAGACTAGCAGCAATAGAAGATACGCTAAATGTGTGTCACTGAAGGACTACTGAGCTCAGTGAGGTTGTGTTAAGAGTAAGAACAAACGAGAGACCCACGTGCAGCCATGGGTGCCAATACTTTCACCTCAGTGGAATTTAGAGAGGTTTGACAGCGTTAATGTACAAAAATGATATACTTAACTGAGACTTAACTGAGCTGAGTATCGGCGAGAAGAAAACATTGCTATGGATAAATAAGTAAACAAATAAATAAAAGTGCCATTTCCTTGCATGACGTAAATGGCTCCTTAAACACAAGTTTAATTTTTAATTCAGCATATTATTTCTTATTTACGTCTAATATCACTAGACGTTAGTATTAACAGAACTGCTACAGACATAACCAGGATGATTCTGTGATGATTGATCAAAGCGTCCTGGAGAGAGAGAATGGAAAACGACTTCCTGGAAACGTGCGTAATGTTCTGCGCGTGTACGGTTCGCATTGTTCCATATGAACCTGACGGTTGTGTCTTGTGCCTTTTACATATCAGTGACCTTGATGTTCTCGGGCAAGCAGCTGCTCCGTCTCCTCGCCCTCAGATTTAAAGGGTGTCCTCGGTGCTCCCTCTTTCTGACGACTGCAGAGTTGAAAGTGAAAGGCTTGCTGCGTTTGATGAAGTTATTTGCTTTCTATACTGCGGACCAAAGGAAGCTCTCCTGCTGCTGCTTCCTAACAACAATGTGGACTGTGCTGAGCCGGTTCTGCAGCAGAGGCCCCATATCTCACACAGACACACGCGCAGGGGAACATCTAAACAAGATTCGCTCCCAACCATAACACCCTACATATGAGTTAGAGCAAATAAGCACACAACTTGAGTGTTCATGAGAAAGTACAGTGTATAAAATATTATGATGTCAGGATGCCCCATAAAGAACCATAAACCTCGTCCTTTCCACTACAGGTGGCACAAGGCAAGTGTGTGTTTTAAAGTGTGTATGAGGACCAGGATTTTATTTATTTATTTATTTTCAATCTCACACCCAGCGATTGCTTTTGTTTGTACCTGCCTGTGATATTTTCTGACAAATTTATTCAAACCTATTTCCCAGAACATGAACAAACCAGCAGCCTAATATAAATCTTATTGACCCTGCTCAGGCAGTTACTAAAGATGAATAAATTTAATTAAATAGTGCTTGAAAGTAAAAAGCTCTGCATCTTGATTTCCCATAATCCTCTACGCTAAGTATCGAGTCGTTATTTTCAATGCTATCAATTCCACTAACAATCCGGTGACATGCTAGGTCATAAATCCTAAATTATAAGATTTCGTATATTCTCTTTAGAACTTCTTTCCACCTTTCCATCCTGAGTGTGTTCCGTTCCCATTTCCCAAACTTGCCGTCAAAATAAATAAATAAATACGCGTCACATTTTTCCTCGTCTTCTAAAAGCTACACTTTCCATCATCACATCTGTAAAGCTCAAGGACTCGAGGCCAAAACCCTGTGACTCTGCAGACAGTCTGTCCAAGCCTTCATGCACTCAGGCAGAACAGTTCTCCCATGTGACCTCTACAGTTTCATCCCATTTATCGCAGGTCAGTCCGCTGGCCCGAGCTAATTATGTCCCACAGGCACCTCTGAAAAGAATCAGATCCAACACGGCAACCTGTAAAGACTCACGACAAACCCCGTCTGCCGAAAGCGCCCATTATATTCAGGCTTTATTACCCACGTTTGATGGACAGTCATCGATATCCGAGTCAAGTTTTTCCCATCGTATCTACAGAACTCGTCGATACACAGAGGATAGGAGCTGCATTTCCACGCAAAGGTTAAAAGTCCGGCATGCATTTATTTCGAACTGTTGCAAACTGTTTATATGCACTCCAAGATCAAAACACTCTGTTGAAAAACTGCTGTTTACATGTGTGTTGAGTTTCATCCAAACCAAATTTATGTTTATGTACCACGAAAGCTCGTTTCTCAATACAGTTTCATTTTACTGCCTTGCGTAAAACTGCAGCCTCCTTCACGAACGCTCTCGCTGCCCCGGAGAAGAAGTAAAAAAAAAAAAACTGCTGTGGGTCGGTAAAAAAAAAAAACGAGCAATATTTCCATTTTACAGGATATTCCTGGTCTTTAACGTGGTGCCATTACTTTAAGCCACTGGGGTTATTATTTTCCATTGATGTCACAAGGTCAGGCTGCTACAGTGACAAATTTCTACTGAAGATGAATTTTCCAAGATGGCAGGCAACGGCATCTTAACTGAGAATAGTCTGTCTGTAGTCTTGCAGCCGACAAGGCACACCCACTTTCCAATAAGACACACCCACTTTCCAATAAGACACACCCACTTTATAGTAAAACACACCCACTTTACAACAAGGCACACCCACTTTACAACAAGGCACACCCACTTTACAACAAGGCACACCCAATTTACAATAAGACACACCCACTTTACAATAAGACACACCCACCTCTGTCCACCAGACAATGCATGTTAACAGCTGGAAGTACTGCCAGAAGTTCTTAAACCCTAACCCTAAAGTTAACCCTAACCCCAGGTCTAATAAAGGCTGGTGTAGTGTGCATGATGGTGGCTCCGTGAAATGGGCGTCAAGTAGTCTGCATGTCATGTAAGTACTGTGCGTCCACAGATAAACAAACTTGTTTTAACGCACACATCATTACTCACATCAGTACAAGTAAATTAGTCTATTAAATTCTTTTCCCTTTAACATTTTTTTTAAACGTTGACCAGGAAATTGAAAAGGTGTAACTTCAAAGACATCTTAATTAATGTTAAAAAAAACAAACACTTTTTTGTATTGGTTAGAAACCTTTACAGTTATACAACTATTTTACGCAGGGATTCTTGAAAGTTTTTACATTACGCCAGTAACCAGTAATTTCAGGGGACAATTTTCCTCCACATCCTGAGAACTGAGTCAATACTGATCTGAGGCATTGAGGCAGGAAGTCTACAGAAGGCCACGAGTGACAGTGAGAAATCCGACAAGCCGTGTTTCATATTTAACCGCTTTGTTAAAGCCTTTCTTGACTTCAGAGACAACAGGAGGTGAAATGCATCTCCAACGCTACTGTCTGTTGTGGAAATCAGTCCAGCCTTTCTCTCTCTCTCTCACTCGCTCTCTTTCTCTCTCTCTCGCTCTCTCTTCCTGACTTCCTGTTTCAAAAGGATATGCATCAACACATGAACAAATCCCATTTGTGAAGTTGTTCCATGTGCGTCCATTTTTAATCGCTTCTCCTCTTCGCGATGGAGAAAGCGCTGAGCTGTGATGAAAGAGTCCGACTGTTTCGCCATCGCAGGTGAATGCGGCGTGCTAACCTTCTCCGTGTTTATTAGTGTTGCAGGGTGTTAATAGCCATAGCGTGTGATATCCAGCTCTCACATGATCCAGGAATGTAAAGACCCAGCAGTGTAAGAGTGCAGTGTTTTCATTTATCGTACACACACCACATGCATCAGCATGTTTTTTTCCGACACCTGTGTAAACTTCATATATCTGTCCTAAAAGGATCTAAAGGATACTTCCCTGAAATAATCAGTGTCTGGTATGATTAGTTTATTGTGAAACATGTTTTTGAACATGAGTCCAGACGGATGATCCCCTGGTCCTCAAAACACTGCTTCTGCTAAAACGTCATGCTTTCTGGATCAGGTGTGGAAGTTTATTCGCTCCACATACCGAGCAAAGTAATTGGTCCATCTTTTCACTTTGCTTCCTGGTTTAAGTTTTGTGATGTCAGGAAAAGGTTGCTATGACCAGAAGAGGAGATGGAGTGCTTTACTGATATATAAAATCAGACATTCATGGCTGGAGACTTGCACTCACATTACATGGCTAAAAATCTTCACATACAATCAGTTCTTCATTTGGAATTATTGCAATGATGATGTAACACACATCTAAAAAACTAAATTCAAACCATTCACAGTTCAGAAGGAACGCTTCAATATCAAAGCAAACAAGCCCCACCCACAAACAAACCCAGAAC
>JAOVYU010000001.1:25699923-25713630 GCA_025674565.1 Synodontis membranacea | reverse complement strand
CATTTTAATAATTCTGTAGTTATAGTAAAAAACAACCCTCTATATACACGCATAGTTTCAGGGTGCAACAAAACGACTCCTTATTTAGCAACGACTTCATTATCTCGATCCCACACCTAAATAAATCATGGCCGTGTGTTAGGACCCTGTTCTTCTATTCTCCTTCTCCATGGCCATGCATTATTTTTTTACGTAGTGATATTGCCATTGAGGCTCTGTAATTATAACACTTCTAAGACTACTGTGATATGTACACATGCAGTTAAGTGTGACCTGAATAGTTCCATTACTGTCGCTTGGCCAGATATCAGATATATAGCGTCTTGGAACACATAAAAGACTCTCAAATCTGATTTGAAAAATATTTGTGTTCAAACAGCTCTGAAAAAAAATGAGATCTGTGTCCCATTACAGCGAAAGAAATCAGATTTGTGCTACTTTGATTCCGTTATATGAACACAGCCTAAGCCAATTTTCTCCAACACAAAGGTTTCAGCTGTGAGGTTTGAAGTGAAATCGGACTGTAACCTACTGACCTGAAAAGTAGTGGTGATTCTCTTATGCTCTTGTGCATAGTGGGAAGTTTGTGCTTCGGCACCTTATACATCCAAAAATAAATAAATAACTACATTTGTTCTGCTGCTGCCTCATATGGTACTCATATGGTCAGACATCTAAGCGATTGAATAAATGTTCCTCAGTGATGCTTCTGGATATTTCAAGGTCAAAACTCCAGGGCAGAATAAAATCACTCTGTACTCAGGACCAGTGTGTACTTCAGATGTCTTGAATTTTATCCTGGAACACTAGGTACTGACACCTTCACCACCTCTAAAATAAGCTTAATAAACCGGTACGGTGATATAATCATGACCTGGTAGAATCAACATATCAGTATATCTCTCTCTTAATCTTAAACAGCAGCCTTTTATTGAATGTTTTTTTATACTACTTTCTCCAAATTTGCCAATTCTGCCCCACTAGCTACCTCTCTTCTAACACACAGCTAGTACCAACCAGGGGAACGGTGACACCACCACCAATTTTCAAGCTCTTATCCATGCTGTCAATTGGAGGAAAGGCGCTAACTGCTGGCTTCTTCCTACAAGAGCTCACAGAAAACCACAATAGGCTAGTGTCACTCTGATTGCCAGGGGATAGTAAAACCATTCCTCCCATCCAGTGTTAATGTTAAATAACACATCTACATGGATTTATGAATCAAATCAGGGTCTTCTTGGATTCAATATACCTCTGTGGTCAAGATTCTGAGTCCATGACCAGATTACTGTGATCAAGTCTGCAGGAATGGCAAACAATGATGGGACTGAGCAAGCAGCCTTGAGGGATACCAGTTCCACTACTCTGTACTACCATGGCTGGAGCTTTAAGCTTGGCCTTTCACAATAGGTGCTTAAGAATCTGACACCACACTCTGACCCTGTACCTCCTTTTGTGTGTAAGAAGGTCAGTGTGTATAAGTTTTAGAAGGTAGGAAACAAACAACTATTTGCCTAGACTGAGAATGCTCCCTGAGATCTCTTCGTCTTGCTGATTTTTTGTTTTAATGGCTTTCCTACAGTATGTATCCTGTAATCCTGTGCATCAACACCATAGTATGAATGGCACCATACATTATGATGTATTTCAGCAATGGTACCCAATATCGGATTGGAATATATGAACAAATATAACTTGTTTTTATTTCTGATCAGAAATTGATTGTGTAGTTACAAAATATTCACTATTTTAGCTCTCCCTCAAGGACTATCAGGGATTTCAAACATTAGCATAACCAGGTACATTGCAATGTATTGCTACCTTTGAAGTGTGTCTCATAAGGTGGTTTGGTAAATTACCCTTTTGATATATTGAAGTCTTGCCTTGTAAATCATTGACTCACGAGCAAGGCACCAAGGCTGCATCGTTGTGGTTTTGCCGTTCGGAAGTAGTTTTTATGTCACAACATAATGGCTAATAAAGATCATATATTAGCTGGATATCTTGATGTAGATTGTATACTATGATAGCCCTAATCTGAAACAAAGACCCCTTGTGTTACCACTTGACTGCGTGTTGAATGTTGAGAGGCCCGAACATCATCCAGAAGATTCAGAAGGCTTCAACACTCCTCGACCCACGTTTCAGCACTTGCTTACTGAGAGGTCTGGGTGCGCAGGGGGCCAAGAGTTTATTATGGAATTCGCTACAATTCAGCTTTTGATCTCACACCATACAGTTTCCCACTGTGAGATCCCCGTGATGTTCAACTGCCACGCAAAAACGGCTCATAAAAAACCTCCAAGCTGACGGCCTCTCGTCACATTTATACAGCTGTTTCTGTTATTGCATGCAGTTGTGTGTGTGGGGGGGGGGGGGATCGAAAATGTAATCTAATCCTCATCCCAGTCATGGCAATAAATAAATTACTGTGTTTTACAGCGCCTTATCTTTAACGTCTTTAATCGAAGAAAACATGTGGGCCATCACAATAAAGACTTCTTTAAAGCAGGCTAATTAAAATCAGGCGTTTTAAACAATTCCACAATCCTGGATTTACCTTGCAATAAGCGTAGAACGGCTTACAAAGGTCAGTTCAAGGGCAGGTTGTAAAAATTCCCAAACAAGTGACAAGCGACCCTACGGTCAAGACGATGACAGTTAAGAATAAGCAAGCGTTTCTCAAGTGTTTATAAGAAAGGATACATAGTGGTCATAGGAGGAAATCGCTGGTCTCTGAAGAAACTTCAGTGCTTGGTATTTTCCTGATTAAACAGTATAGCAGAGACTTTTACAATAAACTGGTCTGAGAAATTCTTTCTCTTGAGAGTGTCTTCACAGTGAAATAAATATTTGAATAATTAGACAATTAGACAACGCCTCATTTGCATACAAAATGGATGTTTTTGTGCACGCTTCATTTGTCCTCCAAGTAGATACTATCAGATTCAAGTAGATCCCATTTAGGAGGTTTAAACACTATCCAAGGAACTTTGAGGAGCCATTCTCAACCCTAAAGAGCACACAGTACATTCCATACCTACTGTATGAGATTGGCAGCTTGTTGTGTGATGATGTAAGGTTTTATCCAATGATGGAAATGTTGCTTGTCATTAATGTTTTTGCAGATTAAAGTTGGCTTCCCATTTTCCTAAGATTGGTGGGGTTTGGCACAGTACAGACTGTTGGTTTGGGAGAAGGCCAAGCTTCATGCTGGCTTCTTTCAGAAAAAAGCAGTACTTCTTTTTTTTTTTGCTTTCTTTCTTTTTTTATGGAGTGAATAGGAATCGAGATGTTTGTGTAGAAAGTTCGAAGTCATATTGCTAAATTATTTTAAAAAATACTTTAATTTGCAGAACGTCATGTCTAGGAGAGCGCCCAGCATAGCCGTGGAAATGACGTCCTGTTCTCTTTGCAGTTTCTTATTGGCCTTTGAGAACATGAACTCTGGGCCTGCAGGTGGAGCGTAAAATTTTCAACTCAATTTCCATGAAAAGATGTTACCTTTAATTACGTTGATGCAAGGAGCAAAAGAAAAAAATAATAACGCACAGGTGGTATATTAGATCACTATATAAGTCCAGGGTTGACTAAGGGTAGGTTAGATGGCTGGAGAAACCTGTGCGATACTGGGAACGAATCGGCTTGGACACGCCTCATTTGTAACAATCAATGGCTTGGTTGCATAACATGTTCCTCTATGGAGTTCGCCCAGCTGCAAAGTAAGCTACAGTCAGCAAAGCCTTCATACGACGTCTGTTTGCTCCGAAATCAATGAAATTTTTCATTTAAGCCAACCGAACTTCGTCTCCACAAGGAGTATGCTGAGGTCTTAAGCCTTCGGGTGAGTGTGTGTGTGTATATGATTACAGAGACAAGCTGTCTGAGGGCCGATCATGATTTAAACCTCATCACAGTGACAGAATGAGGTCGTGGACACTTATGAGCTCTTAAGAGCTCGCCACAATTGAGGTCCCAGAGGACCATCAACGTCTGGGAAGTTACGCAGCTCCACTCCACAGTGAATGTTTGCAGAAAATACCGGCCCTGTAAATTCACTCACAGGTCACCAGATGCAAACCGCACAATTAGTCTTTGCCGAATTAAGCCCTCGGCTGAAATGCAACTGGTGGACGGCTTGTCTCGTTACGCAGTCAGGACCGAGACCCTGTCCCCAATGACAAGGTCAAAAGGTCCGTATGTCCCTAAGAGCCTGCAATAACAAAGGTCTTAATGGAACAGGGATTTGTGGGAAGTATCTCAGAGCTAAGTTCAAGAACTGTCACTGGGACAGAAAGAAAGATGACAGTTTGTCCAACCATATAACTCTAAACCTTTGAACTTCAGAACAATTCATTTTCATCTTGCTGTGAGACATGGGGATAGCATTTGTGCGTGTAAAATTAAACTCTAACCACATCATCATAATTGCTCGAGCTCAGGTTCCAGAATATAACTCATACGTAATATAGTCAAACAATCAGCTTCATTGACTGGCAAATCCATGAATCATTTGTTCATATTCCATGCAGGCAACCAAAATAATTTACAAGTCATCCATGATCAAAATCCAGAGCACAGGTACAGGTCAAAATCCGGGAAGTATGACTAGAAATAAAAAACTTGGAACGGGCACAAGTAAGGCTCACAAATGCACAATGACAACAACATGACTTTGCAATGAGACAAAGACACAAGTATATAAATAGACAGACTAATCAAGAACTAAACAGAGAACACATCTGATTCATCTGGTGCATCTCTTTTCTCACGATCTCATTTTTAACAAAAAAAAAAAAAATGAAAAGAAAAAAATCCAGCTTTTATAAGCATGTATTTGTTATACACTGAAAGATTTATGCACTGCATCCGTGTAGAAATCATGTGTCCGTCACATGCGTTAAAGAACAACTTTGCATTAAATCATTTTTTCTTGTTTGATTACTCTTTGAGTACAAAGTGTTCCTTTAATATTCCCAAAATGGGAATTCCCTGTTGTGGGTTTCTACATAGAACATTTAAGGGTTCCAAAGTGGCACTTTGCATACAAGTTCAAAGTTCTGCAAAAGTTCTAGAGTTCTTAGAGTTCCTAGGTTCTCAAGTTTGGGAAAGACACTGGGATGCTCAAAGGATCTATGTTAATCATATGCCATTTGAATTTCCATAGACATCCATCCTTCAGAAACGTAGCATTTGTAATTATTCACAATAGGAAAGACTTTTATGTTATATTTAGAATTTTACATTTTCCTGTCTATATTAGTGTTATCCTTTTCAGATTAAAAAAAAAAAAATCCTCAATTACCCACTTAGTGGGAAACGGCAGTGTGTATAAACCGCAGCGATGTGTGTGCAACACATTTACTATGATTCACGCTCATTAAGGAGAAAAATGCATGTTCCTTTTAAAGCATGATTAATTTCCCATGAGTCACAGGGGCAGAGGAAATGTTCGTTCTTAAACAGGGTGAACAACTGCAGAGTCACACAGACCCGCAGCTCCAAGCGAAGCATCGAGGGAAGCAGAATAACAGAGGCATGGCTGAGACGTGACCCCGTCTGGCAGAAGAAATCACTCCCATATGGAGCAGCAGAAACGCAACGCGAGGATCGACTCTCGCTCTGCTGCCAATTAGTTTACGTCAGCGTGGACGTGATGACACGGGTTCTGTAGTACTGAAAAATCTAAACAGAGCGAAGTGCTTACAAGTCAAGAGATTCCGGCTCTTAAATGGTCGCAATATTGGCCGGTCATTTCAAAATTGTCCAAAGGCGGTATGAAACTCGGCTCAACTCAGCCTCAGTTGAACCTCTTAACGATCTGTAACACGTCAAATGGACTTAACCGAGCTTTCGGGATGAATGCGGAGAGCCTTTTAGTGCTCACGCTTTGCGCCTGTCTCTTCTTCACGTCCAGTGAATGGGCCACTCTGCGCTGGAATTTATGATTTTCTGACTTCGCCTGCCAGGAACAACAAAGCGTTAACCGAGCAGCCTGCTGAGACTCCATATGTGACGTTTACAACTCTGTTTACCAGCTTATCAAATGATCTAAATCGTAGCCAATTTATCAAAGGATCTAAATTGTAGCTCTCTATCCAAGGACATAAATCTCAAGACGTTAAGCAGGACCTGCATACAAAAACCACATGCTCTGGCTTTGCATTATAGATTATTGATGAACAGTATTATTTACAGTGGAAGTGACCGTTAGTTTTAACTGATGCAGAATTGGACAAATCAGTAGTCCAGGCATGCAGAACCAAAGACAAGCACGCTCAGTAGGATAAGGGTCAACTATACTTTCCTTCGCGTGTACAACAACAATAAACTGCACTTGCTGTTGAATTTTGAGCTTTTTCTTGTTATGTTTATTTAAAAGATAAGATCTTGTGCATCCTGAGATGCATTTCTGTTCATCACAGCTGGCTATTTAAGTTATCAGAGCCTTCCTGGCAGCTCAAAACAGTCTGACCATTCAGTCCTGAAAGAACGGGATGTTTTTAGTTTTCCGCACCATTCCGTATAAACGCTAGAGACTGTTGTGTGTGAAAATCTCAGGATATCAGCAGTAGCTCAGCTGAAATACTCAAACCAGATTTACGACACAGTATTATTCTAAGAAAGGTAGCTATAATTTGTGGAAATGCAGTCACGGCATCTTCTCAGCTTCCTCCTGCTTGATGACGTTACTGGCTTGAAGCGTAATGTTCTAAAGATGCATCCTTTTACTGAGAACCACAGCCACAGCATTCCATGGTTGGGCGTCCAGGAGAACAGAACTGAGCTGTTGCCTCATCTCGTCAGAGTGGCACTAACCAAACACAGCTGTCTGTTGGGCAGTTTGTGTCTCCTCCGAGCATGTTCAGCTGCTCTGTGAAAGACGCCATGTCTTGAATGAAGCTCATGATAGCTTGAAGCGTTGTAGCGTTCCTTTTATGGAAGAACTAGATCAGGGTGTCAAATATATATACAGCCCATGGCCCAGGACCGGCCCAATAAAGGTCCTTATACTGGCCCACCGAATAATTTTAAAATCCATCTTCTAAAAGAAACAGTTGTCTTAAACTGAATTAAAAGGTTGAAAACTGAAGCTTGAGTCTATTTTTCCACTGTGGCCCAAAATCCAGTAAAGTGAACTCAAGACCTTAAACTCAGTTACCAACAAAAACTGTTAATGATGTTTAATTCTCCATTAGCACGGTCATATTTTGACGCTATATTATAATATTCTCAATGTGGGTGAAAGTTATCCATTCACAACTTTTACTATTTTTATATAGAATTTGAAAGAGAGGGTTTTTTTTGTAATGCATTGAAGTCTGTTCATGCATACGTGACATTCCGTATCTCCAGTCCCTTCAGAATGCAAAAATTCAAATCAACGCTTATAAATGAATACATTTAAAAGTAATTGTTGATGTGTTATTGCTCTAATAAACTAATGCCAAGGAGGTTATGTTTTCAATGCGGTTTGTTTGTCTGTCTGACTTTAAGCAGGATTGCATAAAACATACAAACCCGATATCCATAAAAAAAATGGAGCAAGGATGAAGCACGGACCCAAGAAGAACACCTTTGGCATTTGGCTTGGTGGAAGTTTGTGCTCAGAAATGCCATCTATTTTAAAATCCAGTGGCTGTAAAGTTCAAAAGTGACAAAACATAGCCAGTGTAGAAATATGATGAACGCTATTGGAAATATAGCCAGACCTACAAGGTGGTTTGGGTTGCAGATTTTCATATCATAGGAAAGTCGAATATTTTCCTTGGTGGAGTTTAGTTTAGTTTAGTTTTTTTTGTTGGGGGGGGGGGGGGTCCGGCCTGTTTGACATGAGCTTGTCACCTTGGATAAATAATTTGGGAGGAAATAAAGGCGGGGGGAATCCCAAACTTTGAGCTAATAACTGACCACTATTTTGTCTCTAGCAGATAGTCCCCAACCACCAGCAGGAAAAACATAACCTGATTATAAAACATATACTTGTTTATTTATACTTTTTACATATTTAGGGCCTAAAGGTTAGAGAAGTAGGTTTGGGACAGAAAAGTCACCGATTGGATTCCCTGGACCAGCAGGAGAAAGTTGAATTTTTATTCCCTCAACTTCCACAGCTGAAGTGCCCTTGAACAAGACACCTAGCCCCCCAAAATGCTCCCCGGGCGCTGGCGCTGCAGTGTGTGCAGGTATGTGTGCTCACCCCATATATAATTATATACATTACATGCAGTACATGGATATAGTGCAGTGTTTATCAATGCTACTTGTTTGTAAAAATAGCAATGCTCCCACTTGAAAACTAATACAGTATCTTCACTGCTTTCAGTGTCACCACTGCCCAAGACTGTGAAAGGTAGTTGACATCGTTTACATAGCAGGTCAGTGTAATGTGAGGCCTGTTATAAGGCCAGTAACAGGCAGGGTGAGGATGAAGGTAAGAATCTTTGCCCTCTTTCACAGGCTGAAGGACCTTTAGTGAGGTGACGAGGTCATGGACAGGGTCCAGATGGTGGATGGACGCTCTGGCTCTCGGCATTATGAACTCATACTGACAGGCAGCTGCTGAAAGAGACTGACAGCTAGAGATAAGAAATGAGGGACGTACCTGATGGAGAACAGCAGGTGGCCCGAGCAGGACATGGCGAGAGAGAGAGAGAGAGAGAGAGAGAGAGAGAGAGAGAGAGAGAGAGTGAGAGATCAGTTAATTACAAGACTCAAAAATGAGCCCGTATATTCCATATTCATATAGTTTAGCAAAAAAAAAAAAAAAAAAAACAGAACTCTGACATTAACAATAAAGTGAGTTTTTTTCTTTTTTTTTTTTTTAATATTCAGACGACTTTCCTTCAGCTCTTTCCTTGTGACTTATCTGAAGTGCTTCAGTGCTTCGAGTCTTACTCTGACAACCGTGCATCCGTACTTCTCCAAACCGCTCTGGATTTGCACACTTTTCCAAATGACTGCTTTTAAACTCCACGTGCACCTGCTTTTCTGATTATTTTTTCCAAACTATGCATGCATGAGCAGGGAAAATGATCAATAATTATAATAATAATAATAATAATAATATCGGTTATATTATGCCTATTATGACAGGTAAGTGATTACAGGTAGCCTGCTGAGTTGTTTCGTGCCATTCTTTAATAGTAATTGTTGTCAAATGTCTGTGGTGTAAGGGACAAAAGTGCTGCTATTTTTAGATAATAATCGGCTTTGGGGTGGTAACAGTGACTCTGCAGCACATTGCGCCACATCATAGACAGACAGTTAGATGGAGGCACAGTGAGGGACAGGCAAAGAATAGATGTGACAGTATGGACAGTAATGCCAGGCTCGTGCCCTCGGACCGAACTGCCCCCCTCTTCTTCTAGGCTCTGTGAGATTCAGTTTCATGAGATGCTCGCATGCCTGGCCATCAATCTCTCTCTCTCTCACACACACACACACACACACACGCCTCCACCTTCCTCCAGCTGGCAGCGGATGCTTGGTTCGTAACATGGTGTGTCAGGTGTTTGTGTGTGCGTGTGTGTGTGTGAGAACACACCTCCTAAACCTTCCTCAGGCAGCGACATGCCTGCAGTGATCTACACCTCTCTCTGCTCTCCAGTTCATGCTGTGTGTGTGTAAGCCAACGCCGTGAACAACATTCAGCAGGTCTGCATTCACACTTCACTGTGTACACAAGATCACAGGCGGAGAGAACCAGTTCACACCGATCATCATTTCCTGACATTAATCGCTTAATCCCGGTCACATCGCGGTTTAACTTAACCAGAGCCCCATTAGGTGTTGATTTAATACCAGCCGTGTTCCTCAGTCTCAATCTGGCTGATTTCTAGAGCTGCAGTCATACACGAGGGAGTACGAGATCATTAGGGACAACGTTTCACTTAGAATCATGGACTTTATATCCAAATTTTTTTTTTTAGTTTTTGTTTTTTAAATACCGACACAGAGGAAGTTATGTATATTCAGAGATGGGTCATGCACGTGTTCAAGTCGATTATGCATTCAGATTAGGCATATCTCAAATGTGGTAACATATAAGTGAATGAAATAACAGTAAGGATTTAATTGAACACTATGGCTTCACCTCTCATTATTCATCAGCTTATAAAATAGCACTTGATCCAGTACATCCTATTCGTCTGCAGTGTATCACGTAATTTCATTTATTAATACTTGTGTGCACAAATATATAAATCAAGGTCATGAAATCATACGTGTGAGTATTTTAGAACACTTTAAATTCATTATTCTGTCTCATATAAAGGGAACATGCCCAGGGTTTGAAGTACAAGCATGCAAAATACACGTGATTCAAGTTCACTTTGAAATTTTATCATACTATTTTTTTGCTCATTTACTTATTACTTTCCTGCATAAGCTTAACATTGTTCAATCCCTCGTCTCTATAACGGCAGTAGATTTCAACTAGTCTGGCATTTGAGTTTTGCTAAAATGATATATATATATATATGGGATTTTGGTGATTCCAATAATAATGCATCAGCTTGTCTGATTCTCATTTACTGAGGAATCTTGTTATGCAGAATAATTTAGTCATCTGTATTTAGAGAGTGTTTGTGTGATTCAGCCTCTTTGTTTTGAACAAGGGGTGCCATAAATAATGAGTTTCCACAAATCCAGGCTGGTTTTGAAATGGGACAGGAATTGTAAGCTAAAAATTCAAAATCCAGATTTGTCACTGCGTCTGTGTTAAACGCTCCTGACAGCTCGAAAGTGATCTCAAATACAGTTCTAAGCGGTCGTCATAACCCTGACACTCTTTAGTGCTGCGACACGTACGTCTGCGCAGGCAAAACTGTCTAACGCCCGACCGTGTCAACAATAGACCAGTCCGAATCTTTCCACTATTGAAAATTCCACGAGTTCTCATCATTGCAGATTTAATTGACGAGCAAAGTTAAGTTTTGATCGGGCAGGGGGGGCGGAGTTAGCACCCGTATGACTTTATTCAACTGCTTTCATTCACTGTAATTCCTACAGATGTTTGGAGAGAAAAAAAATCAACCACAGTTCGGATAGAGGGCTTAAGCGTTGCATGCTGTGTGTATTCTGTGAGAACAGGAAAAGTCTGGTTAATGTGATTACGGCTTTCCGACTGCAACCAATAACCGCAGACGATAAAATCACCCGATTCGGAATTGCCATGCAGGCCGAGTCCACGTGAGCGTTAAACTCACGCACTCTGGCTCTGCGCTTCACTTTAAAGCAAAACACAACTCAGACCAGACTTGTTTCCTCATTCAATCATGTATTTCGCATGTATTCAGCTTTTCAAAGATGATAACGCAACAGTACGAGCTCTTCACCTGTTCATTATTGGATTTGCAGTGATTAATGAGTGATTAATGAGTGATTAATGAGTGATTGATTCAGTTTCCCCATGGCTATGCAATGCTCTTTGTTTGGCCTTCTGTCAAATTAACACGCACTCTTATTTAAAAAAAAACTTGCATGACGTAATCTATCAACAATTTTGTATTCATTAAATAACAACATACTGTACATTTTATCCGTGAACTGAAGTTAGTTCCAGGAAGAATGTTCTGTAGATCTTTCTTGAAGAAAGCACAAAGTCCTCCATGTCACTACAGCCTCCTTCCGTAAAAGTTAAAAAAGCAAACGTCTCCTTCCAGAAGACTTAATGATTAGAATATGTGGACTAGTTGTTACAATAGAAACGACAATGGATCAGAATGAGCGTGTTAATATAAACTTGCCAAAACTGCAGTAACAGAAAATTAATCAAGACCCTCTGGCCAATCGGAATGCAGAACGGTATTCTCCATTAACCTTCTCATTTATAACGAATGTCAGATTAAGACAACCATTTCTCACACTTTCTCTATTCAATCAAGGACATTTAGATGCACTAAAAATCACTCCTAAATGGTGCAAATCTCCAACGCAAATCCTGAAAGCGTCACAGCGAAACCAAAGCCCAGATTCCACAGGAGCGTAATTAGCCCTGCTCTCCAGGTGGCTCTCCGTCGCGAGTCAGAACAATACTCGCTAACTCCAGACGTCTGTCTGCTCGTGTAAACAGAACCGAGGCAGTCGTCTCCTCCGAGCGTGTTCAGCTGTCCTGTAACACTGCGTGAGGACGTACGAGGATGCGGCTGTCTTTACTTGTCCCTTGTCCCTGTTTCAGACCGTGCAATTTCAGCTGTCTTTTAAGATTAGTCACATGATCCCGATAAGTAAGGACACGCGTGAGGTGTTCTCCATGTCCGATTACACGATGAAGGTCAGAAAGTGACCTTTAATCTCATTATCATGAATCGTGACCAGCACATGGAGTCATATGAACAAAAAACATTGTTTAAAGTGATCTGTATTTAATAAGGATTGTTAGAGATTAGCCTGATTCATTTATGTTCCACAATCAACACTAGTGTATTTGTAGCTGTCCTGTGAATTTGCGCCTTTCGGCCGACCTTGTATTGGCCGATTAAATACTGGAGCTTTAATTTAATGATTGCTTTAATTCCGGCGATGAGGATGTTGTTTGCCTTCATAGCTTTCAATTCGAGAGAATTTGAGCTGCTTTTCTGACGTCGTTGTATGTTTGTTGTTCTCACGCAGCCCAGAGTACGGTGATTGGTCAGGAGCTAAAAGATATCATTTGGTACTTTTTCTTCCAAGATTGGAAAAGCAGGGGTACTTGAGGTGCCTTAAGGCCACTTATTATATGACTCTTGTCTTGGCTTATCATTTATTTATTCTGAATATACAGTGAGGAAGTCTGAGGTTTACAGGGTTAATGCTCAATGACTGCTAAACATACGTAGGGAAACGGGAAAAGATCGTACAGATTTAACAGTCATGCTCAAGACCAAATCCCACGCCAATAAGGCATCGTCAAGACAGTACTGCGCCGTGAGGGAAATCAGCGGTGTAGAAGAGCTAGCGGTTTTTAAATAACAGCACCAGTGTGCCGGCGCGAGTCGAGAAGGGGGGAAAAAAAAGCATAAACTGTTAACGCTAAGCCATGTCAATTTTAAAAGCTCTGGTTAATCATGTGGTTTTATCTAAGCTGAGCTGTGGCTGAGTTCTGGCAGCCAGATTCGGGTGAGATCATCGCCGACATTCTGCCGCTCTGTGTGAGCCAGATTAAAGTGGGAAGCACGGGACGTTATTCGATTGCAAATCCGCGGAGCTTACTAACAATTAACATTGGTTCGGTTACCGAGCAGAAACTCATGAAGGCGTTCTCTTCAAACAGTAAGTGGGGGGGGTGTGAATACTTACTTCAAATTCTGCTTTTTCATCCAAGCATTTTGCCATTTTGTGTAAATAAAACAATCCCGATTAAGTTCATTCTGGTTTAAGGTCGTGGCACGACAATATTCGGAAAAGTTCACGGGATGTGAAAACTTACGCACCGCATTTACAGTAATAGTTCAGGATCCCCTGATGAAGTGCTTGCAGTATTAATACTTCCTCTCTCTCGGCTAAAAGTCAGTAGAAATAAAAGCGTATGCCGAGTAAATAAATGGAAAAGCCTGGCTTGTTGTTATCCGTCAGGCCAAATATTTGTCAGGGAAGGTTCTATTAATTTAGCTGGAAAAGGACAAGTTACTTCCAGAACTGCATTAAAGCACGCTGGGTAGGTAGGATAACGTTTCTCATTTCCCAAACAGCATTAACCACATTTCCATGTTTCCCTCATTGACT
>JAOVYU010000001.1:25682014-25697448 GCA_025674565.1 Synodontis membranacea | reverse complement strand
GCAGTCTGTGACCCTTCTGCCGTCCCATCGTTTGCTCGTTCCTTCCCGAAAAAGCTCTCCAGTGAATTTTGTTTTTGTCTCATTTTTTTCAAGGGTTAGTTTGTGTGGCTGATTCGTGAAACGGCGTGCCAGAGTCAAGTGCTGTAGTGAGGCGAGGGCGGAAACAGTCGCTTTTCAAAATTAGATCCAGTAGACAAATATTTTAAGCACGAACTTTAAACCGGGTGTTGGGGTCCTCTGGTATACAGTGCATAGTGTATAGTGGGGATAGATTTTGGGAAAAAGTCTTTTTCGTTCTGTTACAGCAAGTTCTTCTACTGAAACTGAAAGTAAAGAAGATCTATTATTCTACACGCACATGGGTTCCTTATCATGGCTTAAAATCTACACAGCCCACACTGAATATTCCTGCATTATTTTTAGCTCATACAGTTTAGCTTCTCTCTGTTTTTTTTAAAGCCTATTATTTCCCACAATTGAACAAAGTCATACATTAGTCCTCTTTCTCTATTCCTCATTTGAAGAAAAAAAAAAAAAACAATCTGGAAAAGCAGAACCGGGAGACCCTACGTTCCTAATCCCCGAGATCCATATTTAACGTGATCAGTTTGGTCACATGGCCTGTTCATTGATATGTGCTGTTTCATCATCATCACGCTATCAAGAATACAATCAGTGACTGTCGGAAGAAACTGTACGTACGAGTCAATCTATAAAATCTGCCCCTCGTAATATGTGCCGGAGGCGGGAAAAAAAAAATGAGAAAAGGCACTGGAAGAAAAGGAGCTGTGGAAGCCTGCCTCTTATTAAAGTTACATTCGGAGAATAAATTGGCATGGTCTTTCCGGTCTGCCCCCAGTCCCTGAACGATAAAAGTGAACAAAATGTGCCATCAAATTATGGTGAGATAATAAAGCACAGGTTCTCTAAAGGCCTCCGAGGAATGAAATTCTGAACAAAATGTAGCAAAATTAATGACAAATGGTGCCACATGACCCGACTTCCTTTACTGCTTACATAGGGCATTATAACAAAATGTTAACAAAAAAAAAATTTCTTAAGTGTGTTACAGAACAAAAATGTCAGGTCACTCAGGTCAGAGTTTATGATTTGTTTAGACGCAGAGTGTCGAGCCCAGAGGCAATAAAACTGCATTTGAATGATCCAGGTAGCATTTGTATACAAATAGAAAAAGGAAGGACACTTCACCTGTCTAGATGATTTACTGAGTAGGCGCACATCTGGAAACCCAAAGCTGGGACCCACACCGGTGGACACGCCTCCACCACTGGACACGCCTCCACAAAAAAAAAAAACTAAACAAAAAAAACAAAGCGTTGCAATTTACGGTACGTGGACTAAACACGGCTGTTTGCTTGTTTTCCCATTTTCATTTCAAAACAGAACAAAACAAAACAAAAAAAAAAACGAACGCCATTTACACAGCCATACTGGCCACGCCCCTTCCTCTCTAACGCATTTTTTTTTTTACGTTCTGGAACGAGATCTTTCCTTTCTTATTTTATGTTCTGCCCACACCACAAGATTTCAAAAGACGGTCAATAAAAGAACAAGAAAAAAATGTCACAAATCTGGATTTCATTTTTTCCTGATCGAGACTTAGCGCACGAGTCAGCACATTTCGAACTCGGCGTGCAGCCTTCAGAAGTGGTCTTGTCCGTATCTGATGAATATTGTTAATATTAGGCATGCTTTCATGAAGCGCATGATACTGAATTCATGCTGCATTAATACTGACAAACGCTACATGAAATCGACCTGATTCTGAGACGGATCTGAGACACATTCCCAGCGCTGGGCCTAAATATGAGCATCAGGAATGACAACCAGGCCTTGTAGTGTGACATACTCGAAGAACACTCCATGACACCCTGACGAAAAGTTTACCGCGTCTTATATTTTCTCGCCCAATTCGACATCTCCACGCTCGACGACACGCAAGGACGTGAATGATGATCGGCTGAGGTCGAGCTTGTAGTGTTGCCAGTCTCCCGACCGAGACACGGCAAGAATCGATGGTGCTAGGATTGCCTAATCTGCACGGTGACCACTATGAAAGACAAAACTATTGTGCGATCTGATCCAGGCACAAGCCCATGTACATAGTGCAGAAGGTGGTGGGATTCTGAAACACGGGTTATAGTTACAACTCCGGGATCCGTCACACCGCCATGTGCAAATCTGCAAATCGTGGTACCATTTCAGTCCATTCAGCACACAAGATACAGACCGGCCAGTTTAGACAGCGCTAAACAAACTGACCCAGATAGTAGAAGGCCTCTAATCCTTCCATCTGCTAATCCGAATCATAACACAAGCTCATGACCTTGTTCTGTGAGTTCAACTTTCTAACGCTGAGCGGGTTTAGTTCCTCGCTTTACATGGCAGTGGAAAAAAAGAAATCACAGGGAATCAGGATGACATCAAGCAGTACATCCTGCCGATTTATGACGTTTTTATAGTCGTGCCATGGTATGTGGAGTTCTACGGTCACTCATGCTGTGATGTCAGAACGTACAGATTGTTTAGCGCAAGAGCAAAGCGTAAGTAAAACAGATATGTCCAGAGCCGTAGCACGAGATCATTTACACCCTGGCAATAACTGTTGGCAAACCGCTGCGCTATCTATAACTCTACTTCACGTCCAGCTTTGCCTATAACGACCCGACCCAAAGTGCGTCAATCCTTACAGGTCAAACGGCCGCTTAAATTTAAAAAAAGAAAAAGAAAAAGCCGCAATTATTCAATAAGATGTATTACGACCTGATGTTTTATTTACTGTTTATTCATGCGAAATACATCAGATATTGTGTACATAAAACATCTGCGAGCATCTGTGTTTTTGTCTCAGAGCTCTAAAAGTCTAACAAATGTGCACAAAATGCAAACACGTTAAAAAAAAAAAAAACTCCTTCTCCGAGGTATTATTTAGAGTCCAGTTCATCTAAATAAACAGGCTACAAACAAACAGAACTTTCCCACACGGCTGCTGGTCTAAACCATCCACACGACACTTTCATTTACTCCTTCGGCAACACAAGAGCGGAGAGCAGACACGCAAACGCATATCAAACACAGAGCGTAAGCATGCGCTAGCAAGGGCAGGATATCGAATAAAGGATGAGACGTATTCGGAGATGAAACAGAGGTCGTCCATCGTATAATCAAGCTCTGAGAATTGCTCTTGGAAGCTGTGAGTCATGTGGAGTGGATGGTTAACGTCCGGCTGAAGAGTAACTAAGTGGCGTGTTACAAAACGTCGCCACTTATTTATATAATCTGCATCTTGGATATAAGAAAGTGAATAAACACATGATGTAAATCTGGCTATAATTTTCTTTTTTTTTGGCTTTTTTTTTTTGCTTTCCATGTCGCAAACCTTTTTTCAAAAAAAAAAAAAAAGGTCAAAGCACAACAGAAAGACCCTGAAGATGTCACACTTGAAAATACAGGCAGCTTCGCCTCTTCCCCGCTGCAAAGAATAACATTCACAATTTAAACAGGAACTGCACTGTGCACACTAAATCTGGAATAGAAATGAAACGAAGAATAGAAAGCTGGAAAATTTCCAGCTCTTGGTTTGACACGAACGCATCGTCGACGCTGATAAATCATCAGGACTGCAAACGTTCCCCTCGTGTTCTTCTAGTGAATTAACAAGGAGAACAATCTGGATTTAGAATCAGTTACAAAACTGGACTCAAACACTGAGAAACATCAACATCCCCGAGGCCCTAAACTCAGGATAAGCAGTGGAAAAGCGTGGGACGTAGAGTGCTCCAAGTTCGCAGCTCCTTCAGAAGTTCTTCTGAAGATGCACCGCAAGCATGACACAGAAGAAGGTTAATGTGCACCGCGTTTATCCGTCCCTCTTAAAGTTCAGCATCTGGACGATGATCTACCGAGAGAGTAAACACACCGTAATCACGGGCTGGAATACGCTGAAGCCCAGCTGTGGAACTTAACATCAGATTAACAGCAAACATATTTGCACATGGGATTTTAGTTAAGAGACAAAAGACAGCTGGGAATCAGGATTCTGAATCCCATTAAGTAAGTAATTGCATTTTAAAGGACAGTACCAACGTTTTCCTAAAAGGTTCATGTTTGAACGTAGTTACAAGACTCGTCATCGTGGACCGTAGCGATTAAATGTGACATTTCTGACTCAATCTCCATTTCTTAAAGGCTCTTTTAAAGCACCGTGTGTGTGTGTGTGTGTGTGTGTGTGTGTGTGTGTGCATGCGGGTGTGTTAGAGAGGTGGAGTAAATTAGCGAGCTTATCCGCTAAGCCCGAATCAGATGAGGAAGCCGCAGGAGTGATGGATGGCTCTGGAGGTGCCGACAGGCGAGTACTAATTCTGGGATTTAGAGCTCAACCTGTCCCTTCCATCAAACTAAACACAGAGCTGAGGAAGCTGTCAGGAGATAAGCGCTGACTTTACAACCGCCACATTCCCCAGGCATGGCCGCAAAAATCGATATGTTAATTCATTCGTTCATTCGTTCATTCGTTCATCTTTAGTACGCACTTTATCCTGGTCAGTGTGATCTGGAGGATGGAACTCGAGATCAGGATCACGCCCGGATTCCGTATTTGTAGTCTCTGGAGTCACGATTAATGTAAAAGAGATTTTAGGTTAAAAAAATAAGAAGAAAAAGAAAGAAAGAAAGAAAGAAAGAAGCTAGAAACACAAGAAGTTAGAAATGAAGCGTATATCGGAGTCAACGTCTGCACTATTAACACATCTGCATTCTACAAGGAATTGTGTCGCACGATTAATCACACGATACTTGGAGTCGGGACCCGACGCGAGTTAAACTGCATATACGTGGTCTTATATTTATTATTCATTTTATTATTCATCAGAAGTGAAAAAATGGCTTTACCATTGAATGAAATTGAGGAGATCGTTCTTCTTGGTACTCTCATTGGTTCCTGACTTTTCAGACACCCTGTATTAGAGTGGTGCATAAATTTATGGCCTCTGGATGATCGTAGTTCATTGATTCGTTTCACTCAGTTTGATCAGTGTAACGTTCAGAGTTTGATGGTTTCTCCAGGATGGAGCAGCTGGTAATAAAGGTGTAATGCTCCTGTAATGCAGGTGTGAAGCCGCTGAGTGATATTACTCTCTGAGAGTGCATGTGGAACCACCTACCAACTTTCAGAATTTTTCCCATCGCCTTCAGACTTGATTGAGAAACTACCTAAAACACCTGCTTTTATGGAGAGTCATGCTAAATCACCTCCGCGGTGGTGAGCCGTGATCGTATAGTGGTTAGTACTCTGCGTTGTGGCCGCAGCAACCCCGGTTCGAATCCGGGTCACGGCAGGAGTTTTTGGGGCAGATGGTGGCCTAATGGTTAGGGAAGTGCCCTTATAATCGAAAGATTGCAGGTTTGAATCCAACGACCAGCAAGGTATCACTGAGGTACCCTGAACAAGCACTGCTCCCCGGGTGCTGAAAATAGCTGCCCCCTGCTGTGTGTCACGATTTCACATATGGGTTTAAAGCAGAGGACAAATTTCGTTGTGGTGTGGTGTGTCAATAATGACAATGAATCACTTTCACTAAATAATTACACTAATCCCACATTTATCACAGTTAATCCGTTCCAGACTCTACCACGATAAGTGAATTTCCGTGTAGTTAGAGCATAGAAAACCTGTTTACAACCTTCTAAATACGGTTTTTAACATTATTAGAGCCCTCTAGACATGAAATAACACCCAATTTTTTGGAAATAAGTTAATAAAAAATAAAAAATAAAAATAACTGACTCAAGATAAACGAGCGCAACCAGCATTTTCACTGTCTCAATCAACTTTATAATGAATATACTGCATTTGAAAAAAAAACGCGATAGAGTGAAGCCGCGAAATTCGGAGCGCGAAGTGGCGAGGGTCGACTGTACAGACATTTTCCAGGTCATGAACGTATACAACACCATAATACATTAGCAGTGAAGAAACAACTGGAATATTTCTGGTCATCATGACACCTTTTCCTTCATTCAGTGAAACCCCTCGGATGAGAGAGAAATTACTTCCAAAAAAAAAAAAAAAACGACCTTTAAAACACATATAATGGGATTATTTCAGAACCTCTGCATGGCTGAACGAATAATAAATTAATTAGCTAGCCCACCAACGTTTTGCGTGCCCTAATTAAGCGCACTAAGACCACCTAAATAAATAACTAAGCTTAACGACAAGTCTAATGCATCACATCACGTTTCCGCCATCAACAAAAAGTCAGCAGACAGTTAGCGAGCCTTTCAGATGAGCTGTGTTCCTTAAATCGCGCAGAAATATCTGTCTCGCGTCTTTATTTGCTCTCAACGTGTTTAACTGCTTGTTAACGTGACTGTTATTAACAGCAGGAGACGCTACAGTACATGACTGCATTTTTTTTTTTTTTTGCTCTGGGTTGCCAGAGTTTGCACGTATTTTGTTGCACATGCTACAGATACAGAATGAAGAACCTTACGATGGAGTGCACCAATATTAAACAAGCTTACCAAATACCAACACTTTTTACACAAGTCGTTAAGGTGTAGGATTTTTTTTTTTTCCCCTGGTCGCCGAGCCGACTATTCCGCCGAGGAACTCCAAACAAAACACAAACAAGACCTGAAATCTCTTACTCAGCACAGGTTACTCAGGATGTGTATTGTACCCCTTACTCAGGATGTGTATTGTAACCACCGAGTCACGTTGTCGCTGGTCATTTAGTACGCTTAATCTCCTCCGTCATGCTGACCGGGCCTATCTCACAGATCGAAATCAGACCTTAAGCTTGTCGCTCGACCTGCGTGACCCTGCCTTTAATAGCATTAAATAAACCATCATCAAACAACATAGCCCCACTGGCTCGCAGTCAAACCCTTTCACACTTTCCACCAGGACACAATCCGCCTGCACAAGGCAACCTTTGACCTCGCTGTCTACCCCGCTAATCCCCGAGCCGGTTTCCCCCAACAGGGCCGAGGGGCAGCGAGGGGAAAAAAGAACCGCTCAGGATCCACAAGGTGCAGCGAGGTGCGAGAGCGACAGGAAATGAACATCTGCGGACAATAGGGAGGGATTTCAGGCCAATCAGGAAGGCTGCAGGGAGTGATCTTTTGGGGCCTGAGAGAAAAGCCAGCGCCTCAGGTGTAGTTTGTGAGTTCCCACACTTTCGCCGAAAGCATAGCTCAGCTTGGTACATTGAAGGTCTCTCTTTTTGATGCGTGGGCTACATATAGGGGGGATTAAATTCCCTTAAAGCCAGCCTAGAGGTTTCATTAAGTTGGGAAAGAAAGATGGTCGCTTTTAACCGCACACTTCTGTGTCTTTGTGGTTTCCGCTCACTGATTAGTTTGTACTCATCATGTAACAGAAGTTCACGATGACGTGTTTGCAGGGAACTCACTAGTATCGTTTTACTTCCAAGAGACAAACAATTTTCCTTTTATTTTTTTATTTTCCATAGTGTGTATTACCGCACGCAATCGCACTTTTGAGTTAAAGTCGTTGCTGCTTTTGAAGTTAACTGGCTTTCAGGCACGAGATTCCAGGCATTTTCCTCATGGAAGCTTGCTTGCATGGTGTGCTAGTTAATCACACACACACACACACACACACTTTACATAATGTTTTGTTGACGGTAGTATAGAGCACCCACCTGCTGAAAATGCCGTTTTAAAAACATCAACCTTCATAAGAAACTATTCCACTAAAACACGCATACACACACACACACACACACACACAGATGCTGAGCATCCTCTCCTTGCATGCAGATGTGTAATCATTGTGAATGACTGATGAAGTGAAAATAAGGGAACAGTGAAGGAAGCCCGAATGAAACAGGAACCATCTGCTACCCTTCACGAGCTTCATCACGGAAATAAAAGTCTCTAAGACGACTTACACAACTAAACTCCTAAACAGTGTCTAAACACGTCATAAACATGATCTATCCCTGATGTCCTTACAGTTATTACTCCTGTTCTAGAACCCAGTGTGGTTTTTAATTATTTGTATTGCTGCAATAAAAAAAAAAAAAACAGTGAGCCGTACATAGAGCCTGGTACCTTTTGTGTTTAATTATTCTGGTGTTAAATACGTCAAAATAAAGTGTTACATCATCTGAAAGCCATTTTCATGGTCTTGATTTTGGATCAGGGTTTTTGTTTTTTTTTTCAACTTTTTTTCAACTAACCGATACAATTTGTAATGGCTGAATTATGATTATTTTTCTCTGCTGGACCCGTGCTGTGAGCTCAACATAGTGCCGTATTTGGATTGGCGAATCACGGCGTGCGCCTGCACTCTCTTGCTGCACTCATGACTGGAGTTGAAGTCTTCAGAGGACTGGTCTGGACTCCCGGGGAAACCGAGTCTGTGGCGAGGGTGACGTGACTGCTTTTACTTTTCTAAACGATATTCTAAACCGTTCCCGAGTTCCTCACGTTTTTCCATGACTTTTTTTTCCCATTGAAACGAACGGGGAAATTCTCCAAGTTTATACTTGAACTTGTTTTTTTTTTTTTTTCATTTTTGAAAGTTTCATACATGATCTACTGCAAGCGCAAGATCAAACTTTCTTTACCTGACATTAAATATAACGCGTCACGTCAGGCAGCTCTGCCCCGTCAGAATGAATTCCGGTGCGTCCATAAGTAAAAGTCCGAGGCCCTGAACGTTCACTGTCCACAGTCGCTGTAAATCATGACTGCTGGCGAAATACCAGTTCTCGTTTGAACCCAGATGTAGCATTGCTTTGACGGAAACACGTGTTTTCACGTCCTTCTTCAGAAATCTCTGAAAGCGTTTATATAAAGGGAATTATTCCCAACTCTGACATTTACTGTGTTCAAGATCATTTTAACAAGCCTCTCAATCATTACTATAGACAAGCACTAAACGTAGAGAACGCTCATTTCCGTAACTGTGACTCAGGACTGTGAATATAACACACACACACACACACACACACACCCAGCATGTTTTCCTTTCAGGTGCACCTCAAATGGGAGTCATTTTTCACTTTCAATTGGATGTAATAATCGCACAATTTTGAGACCCAGGGCTCCAGTGTCAAGTGCACACCGAACCGGGAATCTAGATTTCCACTTTGATAAAAATAAATGTCAGTTCACATGAGGTTCTTATAAAGACATATAAGCTCTCAAACTCATTAACAGGTCACAAATGGGTACCAAATGGAACCGAGTCTGCGTCTGGGCTGCGTGATATTCAGAAGCAAAGGTACAACCTCTTTATCACAAAAGCATCTCTCAGGTCCCCGTAACGCACCGTGTTTCAGACACCACAACCAGCAGAAGGCTTCACTACGAGGCCATGGCTCACTTTGTGTAATAAGCTGTTCGCGTTGACCTCAGACTCGTTCAGTATTGCTTTTACTCATGAACATCTGCGGAACGCGTTTGAAGGCACGCCGGTTACTTTATGGAAGCTGTAATGCTGCTTTATGGAACGCTATTCTTACTGCTGCTACAGATATACCCACTGGCTATAGTTTACACTTTACAGCCCATGTCCTGTGCATTTATTGTCTTGCGCTCATCTCACATGTTGCGTGTTTGCACTTTGGACTTAAGTCTTGTGTGCTGTAATGTTGTCGCATCACGGTCCTGGAGAAACGACATTACGTTCCAACGTGTACAAGTTATACAGATGAACAACAATAGAAAACCCACTTGACTTGACTTGACTTGACTTATCATGCCCGTAAAGTGTTTTTCTTTATATATAATCAGGTCAATTGATAATGCAATAAATTTGGTACCAATTTGGTACCAACGAACACAAAAGGAATTCGAGCAAGCAGGAAAAGAAAAGGCGTGGTATGCCACATGTAGAGTTTTCCACCACGAGATAAATGGAAGACGATGCATTTTGGAGTTTCTCAATAAGAAGCATACAGCATGTTGCTTTTTGGTTTTCAAGAGAAAGTGAGAGAACGAGTATATACAGCTGATAACAGGAATTAACTAGTTTCACGGACGAATGCTGTTGATGACATTTCTGAGTAACAGCTGACCAAATAGCTGCTTGCTTTTGTGCTCATGATGGTTATAATTAGTGTCTCGATCTGGTGAGTAAACAATCAATCAAGCATGGAGTCCAGCAAGATTCATATTCGTCACTGACTTCTGTTTTGATGCAGTAGTGGAAAAATCTCAACGGATGTGTTTACAGCGTTTACGAAGGCAATGATGCAATCGGCATTTCTGCGCCCAAGAACTGGTTCGCTGCTTTGAGAAGGTGAATTTGAGCTTCGTGATAATCCAAGAAGTGGTAGACCAAAAGAAACGGAAGACGAGGAGCTGCAGAAACTGTTGGATGAAGATGCGACACGTGTGTGTTCTAAGGCGTCTGAAGGCGATGGAAAAGGTTCTGAAAGTTGGTAGGTGGTTCCACATGCACTTTCAGAGAGAAATATCACTCAACGGCTTCACATCTGCATTACAGGAGCATTACACCCTTATTACCAGCTGCTCCATCCTGGAGAAACCGCCAAAAGCACAACGTTACACTGATCAACTGATCAAATTAAGAGAAAAAAAATCAATGAACTACGATCATCCAGCGGCCATTCAGAAAAGAAAAACCTCCTCCTTCCTGATAATGCAAGGCCACATGTTGCAAAAGCAACATAAGACATGATTTACGCTTTGGATGGGAAGGTTACTGCATCCAGCCTCCTCACCGGACACAGCGACATCGGAGTTCCACTTGTTTAGGTCATTGCAACACGCACGCTCTGGCCAACATTTCGAAAAATGTCGAGGATATACGAAACTGTATAGATGAATTCATTTCCTCAAAACCTTTTCACGACATTATTGATTCTTTGCCAGAATAAAAAGCAGAAAATAAAAATTTGTTCCAAAAGGCCATGAACTTATGCACCACCCTAATATTAATGCAGACTAAATAATGCCATACTACACCTAAACTTAACCACAGTAATAAAAAAAAAAAAATGGCTCTTTAAATTTTACATTAATTATGTAAATAAATAAATAAATAAATAAACAAATAAACAAATACATAAAAAAGGGGGTGTTTTCTCATAGGGACCAGCCAAATGTCCCCACAAGGTCAAAACTGTCAGATATATCTACCCTTGTTAAGACATTTGGTCCCCACCTTTATAAATAGAAATATGCCCTCCCTAACACACGCGCACACACACACACACACACACACACTCTGAGTAATTATTCACACCTGTCTGCCAGTCTTAGCATTAAATTAAATGAAGGACATGAAAGCAAAAGAGGTACAGACACATGGAATGAACCTTAAAATTTCCCATAAATCACTTTTGATCAGTCGGAAAAGAGATGTAACATAAATCAAGGGCACAAAATGAGGCACGAGAGGTATAGGCACGCAGAAAAGACTTATTATTGCAGGAAAGTAATAAGGTGTTTGGAGAGATGTATCAGAGTAAAAACGCGAAATTGCATTTATAGTGCACTCAAACGTATAATATACACAAACAGCTTAATAGCACAGATGTTGCATTAGCCTGAGGTTAGCCTGATTAAGGGACATAAAGTAGTTTACTTTCTGTCTAATAGGGATTTGCAATGATAACTTTTTTTTATTTTTTTTTTATTTATTATTATTGGACTAGTATTCAACTAGTCATCGTTTCCCAAAACTCTTTCAGGACGTCGCTAAGTTTAGTCTTATTCGAGCAAAAGAAAGTCTTAAAGTCGATTTAGTTAACAGGTATTACATTTCCAACGTCTTTGATCTACGAAAGTCTACGTGCAACGAATGTGCAAAATAATAAACCTGAGTATCGCGTTACCGTTTAACGACGTACCAGTTCCTAAAATGTACTCGTGCGGATGAGCTGAAAGCTTTTCTTCAGAAACCGAGAGCTACTCATAGCTTCAATTTGAATCTTGGATGTGATATCTTTAGCGGGGAGGTTTATATGCCATGTTTCTCTGAGACCCAAGTAGCGTCTGAAAATAAGCCTGACTCGTCCTGTTTGAGCCACCGTGCGCTACTGATCCGACTCTAAACTAGCTACGTGGGATTAGATAATGATGAGTGGCATTGGATAGTAATGGTGATAGTCAACTTCAGGAGGAATTCATTTGGCAACACAGTCTACAGTAGGAGTGTAATGATTGTAGGGATTGTGGGAATGTGCGACTCCCATCGTGGCAATCAGTATTCTGTTATTTATGCAGATCTAATGCAGACGCACTGCTTGAACGTTGGCCCCCAAAAGCTCTGGCTCACAACGACTGATACACTTTATAGGTTATACAGTTACATGACCACATTATAACCGTTAAAATAAATAGCTTTTCTGTAGCATCCACCTGACAACTGAGACCTGAGAAAGAGGGCACTGAACACGGGCACTTTAGCCGACTTTGGAGCTCTATTTCTGGTCTAAATAATAACTCAGGCACTTCTATTTCTCTCTCATTATGTTTCAACTTGACTTTATCCCCAGGTCGGAGATTTTTTTTTATTTAGAACATTTTGGGGGAAGATTTATTGATTTGTTTATTTATTTATTTATTTGATTGATTGATTTAAGATATGGTGAGCCTGTAGTACATTTTGCTTACAGTATTAAACCTCTGCTCATGGCCATTTTTCTTGTTATTTCTTTTTATAAAGACAAAAATGAGGAGTCTTTTCACTCATCATTTTTTCATCATTCAGAACTGAATTGTCCGTCTTTACGCCAATATCTTATAGTCTTGTAGAATTGACTTTATGAGAAATATACGATTTTCATCGTAAAAAGGACATTTCCGCTTCTTTCTTTCCTCTCTACGTCACTGTTTTTTTCTTTTCCCCTCCACCCATCTAGTCGATATCCCCACACCTAATGTATTAGTCGACTACTTCAGGCAAGCCCTACTTCTGTAGTCACCTTGGCTTAGATGTGACAGTGTAACCGTGTCAGAAACGAGCGTGAAACATCTTCATTGCCTCTGACATCTGACCTGACACGTTAGACACACATACCTTCCCAGCAGCCACCGATGAAAAACACTCGGCTACAAAGCAAACGTTCTGCTGGATAAGACGTGTCAAATTATAACAGCTGAAATCTACAACGGCAGAGTTATGACTGAAAACTGATTCAAGGAAATTATAGTTGATTCTTACTCTAAGCATAACCATTTCCTGATTCAAACAAAAACCTACACATAGAGTTGAGTGAAAATGTTGGCATGCACTTATGACCAAAGAGGAAGACGTCAAAGTCGGTGATATTCAGGGCAATATTCAGAGTCGGCGTCTTAAGTCCAAAAAGGTATTACTTCGGTATTAACTCTGGGAAAGTCGTGCGTATTCGTGATTTGGTTATATAACTATTTAAATTGTATATTACCTGCCCCCAAGGTTATTCACACCTCAGAAACTGGCTGATGCTTTATAGAAAGAAAAATCCAAGATGAGGTTTTTCAAATGTGTCCAGGCCACCACTTTTTAACCCTAGCACTTACCTTTAACTCCCTGAAAAAAATCAGCGATCAAAAATCCAGACTAAAGATACAAATAATGTTTTCACGCGTAATTTAGCATAAACGCTTTTAAAAATTTAAAAATGGAAAATAAACAGACAATTAGGATGATTTAAGCATTTATATCTAGTCAAGCTGTCTAGTATGTTGCCAATTAATGCCTGAATAGTCCTAGTATTACATTTAAACACTGCAAAATTCAACCCACTTTATTCAGCAGCGTATAAAATAAAAGCACTTGATCCAGCGCATTGTCATTTTTACGTGGTATACTGAGCATGACTACGGTTCCCATAAGCCACTGTCACGACAATCACGTCACATCACCTAATTCATGTTTTGGTTAATGAGCACTAGATTTAAGTCATGTCTTGCACAGCTTTCATTGTGTAGCTTTTGTCTTTCTGTTGTTGGTTTTTGTTAGTTGTTCCCTCCAGTCTACGTATGTATTTTTGCCATGAGATCATAATTCACGTTTTAGTTCTTTCGGTTTACATTTGTGTTGTTCTTGTTTTCAATTAACCTTAACGTTCACTTCGCCTCCAATGCGTGATTATTATTATGCATTTCATGTGTTTTTAGTTGCAAGTCACTCATCCGTACAACTACGGGCCAGGTCATTTTAAACATTAGCAATTTCTACATCAACATTATAAATAATAATTTTAAAAAAAAGGTCCAATCAGTAAGCCTTTGTTTCGTCAGCTATCAGTTGTCGCCCTGGTGTGTGGAAATCCTCAAGCTTGCCTAACACGTGTTTAACGCTCTGTGAGTTTCTGCTTCTCTTCACTCGAGCTGGTTGTTTCAGTCATTTTCCTCTCCCAGCCTGCACCTCTGCATCTCGTAACAGAACATCTGGAACAGTGCAGCTGAAACAGGGCCTCCTTGGTAAGGAACATGTCCAAACAGTGCTAATAAGAACCAGTTGCATCATTTAGCTGCGTGCTGATGAATAAGCGTTGTTTTCGGTGCGCTCGAAGCCGATGCAGAGACGCAGCAGGGACGTGCAGAGAGCCGGGGACTGAGGATAGACTTTCATTCACAACCCTCAGTGTACTTTCAGTAGAACGCTGCCGTTCCATTAGTGATCCATCATCACAACATGCACAAAGTATTTATGACACCACTAAGAAAAGCAGAAATTATAAATGCAGGTCTTTGCTTTCTTGGGAAATAGTTTTCAGTGTTGCGATATTACACATCCTGGGAACATGTAAGAGGAATGGTTTGATTTTGTAGGTGTTGCACATAAAAATAACTTGGGCCAAAAAGAAAGAATTAAAAATATGCAAAAAAAAAAAAAAAAAAAAAAACAGACACCAAGGAAAGTAAATAAACAAATAATACACTTTTTTTTCCCTTTTTGAAAACCTAAAGTTATGGTTCTATTAGCATGCATGATGAGATCATTGCTGCCAACGTTATTAGCAAATTTATTATTTTTTAAAAAATCTAACAAATCTAACATCTTTTTGCGCAGACTTTAGCAAATTTTCTGCACTCAATATGGCTCTCCATCTCACATCAAAACCGAGTTGAGAGAGCAAGTTAGCTCAAATGAGTTGTGCTTGTGATGTTACCAACGAATGTGAGCAATCACTGATCACCATTGTTCCTAACATCCAATAACTGATCACCATTGTCCTGCACATCCAATCACTGATCACCATTGTCCTGCACATCCAATCACTGATCACCATTGTCCTCCACATCCAATCGCTGATCGCCATTGTCCTCCACATCCAATCACTGATCACCATTGTCCTTCACATCCAATCACTGATCACCATTGTCCTCCACATCCAATCACTGATCGCCATTGTCCTCCACATCCAATCACTGATCACCATTGTCCTCCACATCCAATCACTGATCACCATTGT
>JAOVYU010000001.1:25655246-25667953 GCA_025674565.1 Synodontis membranacea | reverse complement strand
TATATTATATTGTATTATATTACATTATATATTTTTTTTATATATATATATATTTTTTTTATTATATTATAAGATATTTTATTTTATTTTGTTTTATTTTATTACATAACATTACATTACGTCACCACAGTAGTCTATGTGGAAAAATGGATAAAAAAAAAGCTTGCAAAGCTGCTTACGCTCCAGAAAACTCTCACTCCTGATTCTCGTTAACCTTCCTGACCACAAACGGGACTCTGCAGCCAACAGTTGATTGTGGTACTTTACAGATACAGGAACGTGTAACTTCAGCTTGGGAATCAGAAGATGGCTGAAGGTTTCTATAAGAACCTCAATGAGCTCTGATTTCAGACGCAAGGTTCGTTTATAGCCTTAGAGAGCAGAATTGTTGGTAACCAAGTAACCAAAAGTGTAAAACAGATCTAGACACTGACAGATATGGTCTTCAGAGGTCCGTGTGGTGTAGCGTAGAGTAGTAGTAGGTCATTTCCATGACCACGTGCAAGCTGTCAATGTTTAGTAATTTTTGGAAACAATATCATGAAAGAAAAAAAATCAGCGTATGAAACACAGGCAGTTATGACCGAATTGGTCTCTTCTCATTTGCTGTTTGCGTGAAAGACGACGTGATCAAAACTGAGCATCTGTGCGCATCGTGCCAGTTGAGTGAAAGGCCAGAAGGGGAAGCAGGCGATGCACGAACCCACATCTAAATGGTCTGTGTGTTTTTTTTGCCCCCCAAAGAAGCTTATTAATTCTAAAGGATGTGGTTTTTCGGAGCTTGTTTGTTCGAGGGTTATCACGGCAGGTATTCAGAAAGTCGTACAAACTCTAAATGTCTAAATGTCACTCAACAGCTGCACGGATCTTAAAAGAGTCACAGTTGAGATTGCGAATGTGTCATTTATATGGTTTTCAGTGCAGTGGTGTTTGATTTGTACATTAATAATGGTGACGTTGCGCAGCAACAGGTCTGATCGGTTCAGAGAAATTTTGGTGGGAAAATTATAGTCTGAATATTAAAGTCCAAAGAAAATGTGATTTCACTGGTCAGGTCTGAAGAATACGAGTGTAAATGGTGCACACAACTGCTCAGAGAAAATAAGCAAAACCCCAATTAACGACATCAGGGGTGTTCGGTGGTATTAAAATAATTCAGACCATTAATACTGTAGCATGTGAGTAAAAAGAAAGTGATCGAAGTTGACTGAATTGAAATCAAGATGACAATATTAACACCATGTGTCAGGAGCCTACATGTGGAAATGTTTCACCCTCCCATACGGCAATCCAAACAAGTTTTAAAAATGAACCAAATGATGCAGAACGCTAGGGGTAATTGCAAAATTATGAGCTGTCTTTATCAGATGGCGCGCGCCCACGCCACGCGTTTAAGGTGTAAGGCTTCACATGTGGCTCGAATGATTAATGCGTTACGTTATCAGTCATGTGCGAGTGAGGTTTTTATATCATTATGTTCAGACACGCTCTTTATAAAGTCTGTTAGAGCCAAAGTATGCAGGGAAAACCACAGGATGATTTTTTTTAAAAAAAAATCAGGATCATTATCAGAGAGAGAGAGTGGGAGAGACTGAGAGAGAGAGAGAGAGAGAGAGAGAGAGAGAGATGGGCCACACACAGTCCTGGTTTATAGGACAATTTGGCCGTGAATGCGAATGCATGTTGAAGAGTGCAGACTAGACAACGCCATAAAAGCAAGACAAGACAAAAAGAGACAGGAAGAGAAGCATCACGTGTTTTAAATAGACGTGAGTTCTCATACTTTTTGAATCCAGGGACCTGTTTTCCCAACACGGGAAAGTCTTCAGTACAAAAGAGTTTAGACTTTTTGTGGTTTCTTAGTAACATGTCAAGCTGCATTTTTATTTATTTATTTTTTTTGTCTTATTGACTTTAAGAAAGAGAAGGAGAGACGTTGGGGTTGTCCAAACATAAGTGAGAATCTTGTAACTCTTGTAACTCTTTTTTTCCCCCACAATATTAAATATAACTACAAACAAATAAAAAACTACGATGTGTCATTTTTAACAAACATAAATCACGAAATGCACGTCAAGACATCAACTCTTCCACTGCAGGGTGGTATTAGTCATCACATCTCCCCATTCATTTCCTCTAACGGCACATATCCAAGTGTTTTTCTTTACTCTTTACTTATATGAGGACTTGTTTTTGAGTTTCTGGGGTTTGGATTAAACCCCTTCAATTCAGGTGACTAATAAAATGGACTCATAATTATGGAAAAAAGTTCAATGTAATAACTTTGGGTTGTGATTTCTAGCACTGTCATAAAATGTGCCAAAAAATGTCCATACCAATTGGTCTTGGAACTTTAAGGAGACTTTAAGGAGAACTGTAAAAAAAAAATAAATAAATAAAAAATCCCCAGCTGGTGAAGTGAAGATGCAGGATTGGTGGCAGAAAGTATTTGAAAGCATTTTGAGCCAAAGCCAAGCTTCGGCCTTAAACCCTGGACAGCTGGTCCTACTCCACCCCTGTCCTTTCTACTCCACCCAGTGGTGCAGGATGTCCTTAACCCCAGTGTCAAGTGACACAACGAGGGAGCGACAGAACAACTGAGAACAGCCAAGTGATGACATGAGAGACACTTGCACGATAATATACAGCTGCTACGTGCCACAGGCCTTTTTGGTGCTTATGTCCCGATACGTTTTAACATTTCGAAGGCAACGTGACGGCTGGAATGCTAACAGTGGGTTTGTGTTGGCTACAACATAACACAAGCCGTGGCATCGCACAACTGCCAGGACGTACACGCAGGGGTTCTCTGAGGAACGTGCAACTCATGAATATATTTAACATGCATGTATCAAAAGCCCAGAATTGCAGACACCCGCAGTCTGTTTTTAACAATACTGCCCCAGTGTTATATTTGTTCACCCTCTGGTGGTCTGGCTTTTCCAACTCCATGCATTCCGAACATTCCTGATGGAACTACTGCACCGACTGGCACTTATCAACAAGCCAGAAGAAACAGCCCTGCGTGCACATCCCATTGATTTTTTTTCTTCCTGTTTGCAAGAGTAAAGCACGAGTACACCTCAGTGTCACGCCACCAAATACCCCCCCCCAAGCCTAAATCATGTCACACCCTGAAACACTCACGAATGGCACTGACAGTCCCAGTCACGCACATCCTATCTGCTGAGATAAAGAGCGAGAGGTCACAAAAGAAAACTGTTGATGTGGATTAAGGCTAAACCTGGACATAAAAAGTGCTTACAATAGAGAATCTTCTCTGAGAAAATACATCCAAAAGCACGCAATTAAGTACTTGGTGCTGTTTTTAGTGAAGTCAGGTGTGATTAAAATTATTGATAAATTATTGATCATTTGAGCTCAATCAAACGAACAGGTGTTGATTTGAAAATATGACTCCATGGTTCGATCCTGAGCTTGGGTCTGTTTGGACTTTCACGCGTCCTTCCCATATCCGTATCGGGTTCCTTCAGGTTCTTTGCTTTCGTCCCACCTCCCAAATACACGCCTATATGTGGACCGTCTATGCTGATTTGCCCCTCAGTGTGTCGTGTCTTGCGATAAACTGGCATCCCACGCAGGGTGTATTCCCACCTCGCCCCAGAGTTCCCGGGAAAGAATCCGGATCCACCGACCAGGATAAATCCTTCACTAGGAGCGAATGAATGAATGAATGTATGAATGACTGTGGTCCGCCGAACCCAAAATAATCTGCACTGAGAGTATGCTATCAATCAGCTACTCATCGATCAACCCACCAGCTGTTCTATTCTTAAAACAAAAATAATACAATTGTGGTTTTGGATGACCGGCGAGCTCAAACCCCCAGAGCGACGTATAACAGCACGAGCAAATTCAATCCGGCAGGAATTTTTTGATTTATTTTTGGAGAATTTACAATGGTCATGATATGATTTAACAGCAGGCATCTAGAATATACTACACGTTAAAAAAAATAAAAGGCTTGAAAATTACAAGCGACAGCTGTGACGAGAACAAAGCAGGTCGATGAACTTCAGGATCAGTAATCATGCGGGTTTTAAAATGCTGTATACTGTTTTTGTGCGTTTATTTTTAAAGCCTGGACTAAGAGCCAAACACTGGTCTAATCAGACTCTGAAACAAAATATGAGGGTTATTATTAGGGCTTTATTATTAACACGGGAACATTTTAATCATAATAAACCTGAACCTGGGTTCAACGGTGCTGTATTATGCATTATTCTCAATACGAGATTATGATTTTTTTTTTTTTTTTAAATGCGATGTTTCATTTTCTGAACGTTTTACAAAGAAACCAATTTTTTTAGAGTTTGAAAAAAATTTCAAGCTTAAAAATATCTATAGATCTGATAATTCTATGTTTTTCATAATTAAAAATAATAATAATAAATCCGCTACATTTAAGATATTTTCATATTTAGCAGTGTAAATCTCATCACTTTTACTCCCAAATTATTGCAAAGAAATTAAGGGGGGGGGGGGTCAAGACTTTTGCACAGTACTGTGTGTATATATATATATATATATCTCAAATATCTGCTAGCTATATTTCCATCTCTCGGAGAGTAAGACTGCACTTGGTGTGTGATCACACCTTCCACACACACACACAAATCATGACCATGAAATGCTTGTTCCTTCACGCTATCTAAAGCAACATCTTAATTCCCGTGCATCTCTCCCGTGGTTTCTGTCAGCGCCAAGGGAAAAAATATCCATCTCCACAGCTGAGACCAGCACCTGTGCTTTTCCCTGGGCACAAACTTTAGACGGGTTAATCTCATGGTTGCACTTAATCCCTCCTGAGACTGATCTGCGTCTCATCTGGAGAGGCGAAGATCCCCTCTTCATCCCCGCCGCTTTTTCATTTCAGATCACTCTGGCGCTCGTGATGTCAGGAGTGCCACTCAGAAGCACGCCAGCAGACGCTGTCTGATCTTGCGCGATCTTGGCAGCGGGTGCCAAACACGTTGAAACCGCAGGAACTAAAGAAACAATTGAGGATCTAAATTTAGGTGAGAGGATCAAGTTAGTAAGGCACTGAACGAGACTGGTCTTAATCCAAATATGGAAACTGGATATAGCAAAAATAATGCAGGGGGAAATTGGAGACAAGAGTCACGCTGGGCCGGGAATAATTACCGCTATGGATTTGAACCAGGTATGGACTCAGAGGAATTCGATTTCGAAGGTGTTATCATTTTGTTATCAACGCACAGCAAATGTAAAAAGCAGGTTGTCTTACGGCAGATGGTAAAGAAAGCATACTCTTTCGTTGTCTTACTGTTTAACAGAATATTAACACTTTGATATCATTTGACAGTAAACGAAGGTGTGAGTCTGCTCCAAAAGCAATTCCCATCACGGTTATTTTAGTTCTTTTTCACAGCTAAGTAAAATTTTCACACACTGGAGCGGAATCACCAGCGCCTTAGAGCCACGGGTTGCCAATCACTATCCACCTACCCAGATCAGAGGTGCATGGAGGCAAAAAAGGGGCCGATGTTGACTTGATTTTGGATGCTACTGAGCCAAGAAAAACCCCTTCCAGACGCTGCTATAGACATCACATCCTCCATCCACCATCACGTTATTAAGAGTTTCAACACTATCAGTTTCATCATCCGTGATTTCATCTCTTCGAAAGTGTAAAGCGATTTCCAGATTTAGCAAATTATTTTGCACATATTTTTCCCCAAGATCTTTACTTTTGTAGCCTTTTTTCATTTCTGACTGACTAGAAACAATTAGTCGTTGTGCAACTCCTAAAGTGCCGTATAGGAGGTTTTTCTTACACTTGTCAAGGAGATGCTGCTTTCCATCATTATGCACTCTCACAGTACTGATCAATCACATTTACAGTAGCTCTAATTCAATTGCAGTCATACACTATACAGGCAAACGTACAGTATGTGGACTCCTGACCATCAAGCCGATACGCGGTTCTTGCGCAAACTGTTGACACCATTTTGGAAGCACACAATTGTACGGAATGTCTTTGTGCTCTGCAGCATTACGGTTTCATTTCAGCGGAACCAAGAGGCCCAAAGCCTTCCCACCAATCCAATGCCCCCGAACGCAAAACCAGCCTCATGGTTTGAAGACCTTTTTTTCAGAGTTTGCCAAGGTCGGTGTACAAAATCTCAAGTGTCCTGCACAGACCCCTGACCTCAATCCCACGGAATACTTCTGGGATGACCTGAAACGCCGACTGCACACCAGTCACCCAACGTCAGAGCCTGATCTCATTAATTATATCTGAATGAACACAAATCCCACAACATCCAGTGGAAAGCCTTAAGAGTGGAGCTTATTATAGCTGTATATCTGGAATGGGATGTTCAAGGACATACAAGTGTGATTGTCAGGGGTGCACAAACTTTTGGCCATGTAGCGTACGTCTACTGAATTTTTTTCTTTTCTTTCAACGTTCGAAACCTTGTTGTCGTGGAGATTTAAACATCTTAATGAACCCGTGACTCCAAACCCCAGGCCTTTATAGTCTATAGCACATTCTTCTGAGCTCGTATGTGCACACTGGGCTAGTACGAGCAAGCTGCACTGGGTGAAACTGCTAGCGTTAATCTGGCTGCTGACGGATGGTTAGCGGTTAGCCAAGACGGCTAGGAAAAAACAGTGGTAATGAGGTCATCTGATAGGGCCGGCTCCAGAGCAGAGGCTACGCGCTGACGGACGTTTGGTCCTTACAGAGCACAAAGGTCCGTGGCTGGGAAAAGGAGACGGGCGAAACAAATAACCAATTAGCCTCGACAGCGATATGAAGATAACTAGGCGGCACAGAGAGTTTGTGGGCTGAGGCTTTTCTCTGTGGCTCCTGAAAACATCCCCAAGCATGTTCTCTTTTGTTCTAAGCATTTGCAGAATTTTATGTTGCGAGTGCCAGGACTAGATTAGAATCAGTGAAAAGAAGCCAGGAGCTGACTAACGGTCCAGAGCTACTACACGTGGCATCATATCAGAGCTTCGTTAAATTCTCGAATCTGACCGTCTAATCAAGTCTAACGTCCGATAACAGCGGCTCGGACAGTACGTTTACTCATCAAGAGCGGTAGCGTGTTAGCGTTACTATAGTAACAGCTCATTACGAGCGACTCGTACAGAGAAATCTAAACATGATCTACGCTTGGATCATGAACAAATTTTACAAATGTATTATTATTATTATTATTATTATTATTATTTAATAAAAAAAAATATAACTGCTCATATGGGGATGACTTTTCTATAGAGGCATTGATTAAACAGTTACGGAAGGAGTCTCCAGTGTCACGGCTTCGTAACAGTAGGAGATTTGAGGACGGAGGAGTTTCTACTTTCTGGTTTCTCTGTAACACAACATGGCTTTTTTTTTTCTTTTTTCTTTTTTGTCATCTTATCAACTTTAAATAAAAGAAAAACGAGACGCCGTTGACGGATCGACCGGTCATAGCTGCTGAAACGTGATAGAAATGAACGTGCATTAAATTTAACTATAAGTACATTAAATTTAACTATAAGTGGATTTAAAGAAAGTGTGAATGAGTGTTATTACTTATTAAATTATAGAAGTCGTAATGTTTGGCAATTCTTTGTGGTATAAGATGAATAATGCGCTGTTATAGGAGAATAATCAACTGTTACGGCATGACAACTAACTCTTCTGCTTCATCACACAACGCCATCATTTATTATTTTCCTACAACGAGTTTTATTCCTTTAATAATTACCGTGATGACAAATTATATATATATAATCCTGCTCCATGTTTAGAATATTTAAGCGACACGAGTCATTCTAGCTGTCTTTTAGAGGGGAAAAAAAAAAGACCCTGCAATTAAACACAGTTCAGTTCAATCAGGATGTGAGCTAAACAGAGCCAGATGTCGCAGTTAACCTCGTCTGATCTGTTAGGGTTTCTACTTTGTACTGCCCGATCTCCCACCAGTTAATCTCCCTTTGAGCTCCTCCACCATATCAGCCTGTTGACATACTGTATCAGTCCAGGCATTTTCGGCTCCTGACATCAAGCCCAGCAGATATTTTCGAGGAGAAATCCTCCGACTAACTGAAGCCCTCTTTGAATAAATGCAGACACAGAGGCGGATTGTTGGATGCCTTGAATCCCACAACAGCACACACACAACAGCCGGTAGCTTGGTTTTAGACAGCCCGGTTTTCAGCATCTTCAAACTTCGTGATTAACAGCGGACCTTAATGCAGAGATCCTGAGACGCAGCCAACCAATCAGAGCTTAGTACCGTGTTTTGAGCGCGGATTACTTGACTAAACATTACTGAATGGCGACCGTAGTTTTAAAGCTTAACCGTTAGCGATTAGTGATTTCGCGACTATGAATTCAAAGGGGTTTGGGTTTTGTCTTATAGTGGTGCTTCACGAATAGCGCCCCAGACTCTGAACAGAAGAGACGTCTGTGTTTAACTTAATGTGAAAAATAAACTCATACTTCATACATGTCCAGTCTTTTTTAACATCTTCGTCAAGGTGGTCTGTCGGTAAAAAAAATAGCTAAATAATGGACATTGTTGCTTATGATTGAATGTAGAACAGTAGCCGTCCCCAAACTTTCTTGTACCACGGTCCGGTTTCATGCATGAAAATGTTTCCACGGACCGGGTAGAGGCGTGGGGGTTCGTGTAGCGGGTGTGGAGCTTGTGTATCACCTGTTGCGATGAAGCCGTAACTTAGGTAGGAATCTTTGTATTTTCATTTAAATGCAGCTTTCTTTTTGCTGGCAGTCTGTGACCCTTCTGCCGTCCCATCGTTTGCTCGTTCCTTCCCGAAAAAGCTCTCCAGTGAATTTTGTTTTTGGCTCATTTTTTTCAAGGGTTAGTTTGTGTCACTGATGCGTGAAACGGCGTGCCAGAGTCAAGTGCTGTAGTGAGGCGAGGGCGGAAACAGTCGCTTTTTCAAAATAAGATCTATAAGACTAATGAATAAAAAATAACCATCATTTTAACCACGATATCTTTCCTGTTTTGCGGCCCGGTACCAAATGATCTGCGGACCGGGGGTTTGGGGACCTCTGCAGTACGAGATCTGCTAGAGAAGTCACAATAGATTGGTTTTTATTCATACTTATCATAGATAATCAGCTCTGACAGAATGGTTTTCAACTGCAGTCCACTATCCAGTGCAACACTTTCCGCTGATTATCAGGGCCTTATTGAGTCAAATTAGAGAACAGGTCTGAGATCAGCGCATTTACTCTCTGTGACGCCTGAAAAGAATAAACTATTTTTAATGGACAGATTGAGTGGACAGTCCTAGCTGAAATTACACATTCAAGTATATTATTATTATTATTATTATTGTTATTGTTGTTGTTATAAAGTTTTTTATAATTGTAAAACTTTTAACATTTTTATCTCACTGTGATTTGACACAGATCTGGTCATCTCGTTAATCACATATATTTGCAAAATCATATTCCCTCCTACATATTCATATACGCATTCCCAAAGTTCCTAAAAATGGCCAAAATGTCGGCCTTTACCCACCAAAGTGGTTAATACCGCTGTACCCTGAACATACAGTATGATGTGTGCTGTATTTTAAAATAGATTTTACAGCTGTGCTGCTGTGGAGTGTAACAGAACGTGAAGATTAATCACGGCTGGAGTCGATCTGATTTCATATTCAACACACGAATTCGACTCGCGTTTCACATTTCCTGCTGAAAGTCTTAGGTTAAACCACACAAACTCCGAATCTCAAAGTTCACTTTACTGAACTCTGCTGAACTTCTACTGGTATGTGTATTACTGGCTGTCACCTCTGGCTTTAAATAAAGCTATAATGATGTATTGGCGAGGCTGCGCTGGCTGGAAGGTCGTCCTCGTATGGGGACTGGCAGCCGTCTGCGTGTCCGCAAAGCTCGCTGGCAAACTCCAACCAGACGCAAGTCAATTTTCCTAATTGTGCTATACCGCAAAATAGGCCTGTTTCATGCTCATAATTACCATTTGCCCTCAGGACACGGAGGCATTTCTTCTTCAAAATATTTCGTTTCTTGTGTGTGTTTTTTTCTTTTCCTTCTTCTTTTTCTTCCGGTGCCAGACATCTGAGCGTTAACACATTTACAACAATAACACACTTGTCTTAAAGCATTCACACATCATCAATCCGTAAACGTTTGTATGCTAATGAGGTGCCGGTCAGTAAAATCATCACCTCGTAAGGAGTTGTTTTAAATCCATGCAAACACTTCACTTCAGCGGGACGAAGAAATGCGTTACGGGGAATTTGCTACTGTGTTTACGCTGTAATATAAATTCGCATGAGGGAGGCTAGAGATGAATGAACGAGTCGCCGGATTCGTTTACACCGGTCACCGGGAGCCGCCATTTCGGCTCCATTATTTTCTCTTTCGCTTTGCTGTAAACACCTAGTCTGGGTGACGGCTAGTCTATAAACATCGTCAGACTGGTAAGACGAGAAGACGCTTATACATGCGCATACGGGGGGAGGGAAAGAAGCCGGGTGATACACGCTGGCATTTTTAAACACGTGATGACCGAAATGTACACGGGCGCTGATCTAATAGGGTCGAAACAAACAAAAAATAATAATATTGATAGACACAACATAACATAACACACATAAAACCATATACCACATAAACACCATAACACAACGTAAAAGAGCCCGGCGATGACAAGAAGGATTGAGTTTACACTTTAAAATTCATTAATTGGGTTTTTAAGATACAAAGACATATCACTGGCCCGGTACTCCTCAGCTGGAGGTATGTATCAGGACCAGGATCCTGCAGGAGCCAATAATAATCACGTCAGCGGTCAGTGTTTACTCTTACCCTAGTGTTCGGATATGAAGCGCAGAAGACTAAGGAATGAATCATTCGATGATGCGCTATTATTGGAAAATAATCAACGAACAGAGTGATGCGATAAAGCAGAGTTACTCTTACCACCATGATATAGATTATTTCCCAATAACAGCACATGCTGAAGAGTTTCCATCGACACTGGAGACTCCTTCCATAATTATTCGATTAAAAGCACGACAATAAAATGCAACGAAAAATCCGTCTGTTTAATCCTTTGCTCTAGGGCTGTGCGATACGACGAAATATAATGTGTAATGATAGAAAAACATTTATCGTTACACATGATGTCGTTTCATAAATCACATTCTTTACGGCGATACGTCTCGTCATTTGGACGGTTTATTTGGGATGCAGCTGTTCCTAAGGCCACGTTCGTACAGACGGGGTTATTAGAGGTCGACCCTCCAGCTGACCTAAGGGTAAACACGTTGTTTATTAAGAAATTTATATTATCATTAAGACCAGGAGGCGTGTTTAATAACGACTCTCATTATTAATATTGGTATTATTATTATTATTTAACTCTTTTCTGATGATTTTCAGAATCTGACAATCCTATATTCCTGATTTTTTTAAACAAAAATTTTCTTTCTTTCTTTCTTTTTTTTCTATTCCTTGAATTTGCAGAAAATTTGCCATATTGTGTTTTGATAACTGTAAGATAACCGTGTCGGGATATGAGATTTTGGTTATATGGCACAGTCCTGCTATGCTGGTTATGTTTACATCCCTCCAGTCTGTGATGTCAAAGACACGCCTCCGAGGACGTTTAACTCCGCCCCTATCTTTAAAGAACAGAAAACGAACATTTGGCAGAACTCAGCGCTACACAACAGCGCAAGCAGGAACCGTAGCTGTCATGCTACTAGTTGGGAAGGTGTGAATACTACATTCTACACTTAAGCAAGTAAATGAACAAGAAAACATTTTCATTTTGACCTTTCCTCTTTCTCGGCTACTGTGCCAATCAGGGGTGTTTACAGCTTTTTAGATTTTGTTTGTTTGTTTGTTTATCTAACCAACAAGTCAAAGTCTAGATTTGTCTGAGTTCGCAGAATATTTAATAAAATTAACAAAAAAACAAAATGGAACATTGAATTTTTGTCTTTCTATATTTACTTAAAATATGCAAAATAATAATAATAATAATAATAATAATAATAATAATAATATTCATCATCATCATCATCATCATCATCATGGATTGTTCATTTCCGAGTTTAAGTTTCGAAACTTTCTTTGACTTTCGCTCAAGTAGACTTTTGGCTCCGAACTTCTCTAAGATTTTGACTCAAAATTTTTCGTTTCTCTGCACTTTCCCACTCCTGGTGTTTGTGCGGAGAATAAAAGCACCGTCTACTGCAAAAGAATATCCAATGGATCGATGCACAAACTTTAAGTAGACGTACGTGAAGGCAGGAAACTTTGCAAAGCAACCTGATACACGTCTGTGAAAGTGTTAAGCGTTTTCTCACTTTCCCTCATTAAACTTTATGGCGATTTTCCACGTCACCTTCAGCTGCTGATGATGTGATCTCACACGACCTAATCACTTCCAAACCGCCTCAGCAAAAACGCAGCGTGATTGTGTGGCTTTTAGTACGCGACGCAGATCTGAACCCGAGCCGACACACGATACACTCATCCGTCCTTCAATAAATACATGATTCTTTTTTTGGTTGTTGTTGTTGAACATTTTCTCATCACAGCGTCATCACCTGGCAAAGTCACATGTTCTATAAAATTAGATTTTATACACATGACCTCTGCAGGTGACCTTGAAATTACAGCACAATTTTTATGGAATATACATATA
>JAOVYU010000001.1:25349783-25360732 GCA_025674565.1 Synodontis membranacea | reverse complement strand
GAGTGTGTGTGTGTGTGTGTGTGTGTGTGTGTGTGTGTGTGTGTGTGTGTGTGTGCTGGACTGAAGGTGTGTGTGTGGTGGACTGAAGGAGTGTGTATGCTGGACTGAAGGAGTGTGTGTGGAGGGGGGAGACTGAAGGAGTGTGTGTGTGTGTGTGTGTGTGTGTGTGTGTGTGTGTGTGTGTGTGTGCATGTGTGTGTGCTGGACTTTATCTAATTGGCTCTGACTTGCTCAGTTTTGTTGTTGCTCAGCGTTTCAGACCGGCTGCTGTGATTATTAAAGCTGTTAGTCACTCCAGCATAGGATCCCTTCACCCTGTATACCTTCCTCCTGCAGACCACCAGGGGTTGGACCACAGGGAAATGTCCTACCGCGCCAACCTGGACTCATAAACACACCCACCGCCTGGCAGGGGAGTGAGATAATTCTGGCTAACTGGAGCTCCAGCAGAGTAACAAGCACCTGTTTATTACGAGTATTATTTGGGGAAAAATAGCCGAGCCGAAGGCGATCACACGCAACCTTTCTATTCCTGATTTGCCCCTTTTGTGCCTCCTACCTCCCTCTGTAATCATCTTATTCACTTTATATCTCCGTCCTTTGTGTCTGCTGAACGTCTGTGTCTTAAACCATTTCTTCAGTTATGTCTTTGCCTGTCAGAGCAAGACCGCGCAAAGCAAAGAAAAAGGACAGGCTACGCTTCAACCATCCTCCTTTTAAGCTGTAAGGGTTTGGGAGATTTTATTATTATTATTTTTTTTTAAGGCTTTTAGATTCCTCACTCCTCTCTCAGCCTGACCTAAAGCGATGACCCAGAAGCCCTTCACCAGTGACCCAAGGAAGACAAAAAAAAAAAAACGGACCCAAGCTACACTTAAAAAACTATGAAAAAACGAAAACGGGTTGTTTTTGTTGAGCTCTGCAATTTCAGGGCTCTGAAAAAACATGTCGGTTGAACAAATACACACATTGTGGATGTTCCGAAGCATTGTGGTGGCAAAATCGTGTCTTTCAGAGCTGACGTTGCAAGCAGCGGAGGCTGGTTAGCTTGGACAGCTGTAATCCTCTCTGTGAATTGCTGAGTAATCCCACCTGTAAAAGGCAAGACAAAAGGAGAGCTGCAGGAGCAGCCCGAGAGCTTCCCACACCCAGAGAAGTGATCCAGGAGAACATCGCTCTGACAGGAACGGGCTGAAAAAATGGAGGAATAGTAGCGATCTTTCTTTTTCACAACACATTGCCGCGCTTCCACCTGTGCAAACACTCCGCCCGACCACAAGCTCCAAGCGTACGAGCGGATCACACTCACATGACGAGATACCGCCGAACTCCCGGAGCTATTCATGCTCTCAAACATTAAACTGATAAAAAGGAAAAGGGAAAAAAAAAAAAAAAGAAAAAAGTTCAAAGGCTCGGCGCTCTCCTTTATGTTTTAATGCCTCCTCCATAAATACCGACGCTTCTCAAATAGCTGCGTCGGAGTGATGCCACACGAGAGCAAGCGCAGCTCATTAAGCGCCTTGTTTACCCGAGATACTGCAGGCTGAAATACTGCGGCCCGGCCTTTTGATAAAAACGAGCTGTTTCGGGCAGATCGGTACTACAAAGGCGAGCCGGGACTCATCAAAACACGAACAAAGTGCTGCTTCTCATCTGCTCTTAAAAACACAAGGAGGAAAAAAAAATAAAAGTCTGCTGCGCTCGCCAGATCGAATATGAAATTGATCATAACACGCTCCGCGCACGTGTGTGTGTGTCTCTCTCTGAATATGAGTCATGAACATCACGCTCAAATTTAATAACTGCACCGTTTCCCCATTTAAGAGTGTTGGTTAACTAGCTCAGCATTTACAACGCCAAAGAACACACACACACACACACACACACACACACACACACACACACAGAGTCTGAACGATCTGCCAAAATGTTTTTTTTTTTTTTTAACTAAAAAGGTTTTTGCTAAGTATGTAAAGAGGTAAACTTTTTTTTTTTTTTTAATCCCCTTTTAGACACATGCCAGGTCTTTTTGAAAGTCTGTTAATAGTGATCTTGCCCGAAGCAACATTTTAATTAGTTCGAGCAAGGAGCCAAAAAAGCATGCACACGCACACGCTGACACACACCGACGCACATCAGAGGCCGTCATTTGACAAGTTTTACGAGGGTGCAATGATGTTCCTAATGGAACAGAAGCATCACGTGGAACTTACAATACGGGGCTAGAATGAATAGTAAGAAGCACCTGAGGGACTCTAGGGCTAAATAAACACCTTTTCACATACACACATGCAACACAAAGAACCACAGACAGGAAAGACTTCTGTTTTTTCGTGCCTTCGGGGCAATGCTTGATAAACTTTGTGACGCATATTACATTAAGAGCAGTACAATGTACTTAAAAGTGCAGGACACCGAACAACAATAACACCAACGTCCGGTCTTATCAGCAGCTCCTCCGGGTTCTCCGGTTTCCTTCCGCTTCACTAGAACTGTTCCGTTAGAGAACTCCCCGGAGGTATATATATATATATATATATATATATATTTTTTTTTTTAAATAAAAGCTATTTTTACATCTTTAATAGCCTCTAGACATGAATGTGTTTGTGCTTGAGCCCCTGCGATGGACTCGTGATTGACAGGCTCCGGATCTATTTTTCTAAAACACAAAAAAGATAAAACAAGACGCACAAATAAACCATAACCTACTCACAACTATATACAGAAGAATGTACAAATATATGAACCAAGATACACAGATATTTTTGTGTTTCGGGATCAAATATTTGGTTTACGATTATTTTTGGACCACACGACCTCAGTTGGCCGTACAGGGTTTTTTTTTTTTTGTGGAATGCGCTTTATTTGTACACAGCTCCATGTGACCGTGGAACAGCACACGATTAGTTCTGCATCCGGGAAAAATTTCTAATTTCAACTCGTAGAGACGTCTGTTAGCAAGACAAGTTTCACGAATGCCACGCTTCAGTCCAGCCAGCCCCATTCAGGTATCCAAAGGTCAGGTGACACCTGAGCATCACAGCCATAAGGTTCACACAATTGTCTCGAATGTCTTTGTATGCTGTAGGATTATAATTACGCTTCACTGGAACTAAGAGGCACAAACTTGTTCCAGGATGACAACGCAGCTGTGCACAAAACCAGCTGCACGATGAAAACAAAAACAACAGGACTACATGGACAAATACGGAGTGGATCATTTCATTTCGTTATTGTGACGTATCTATCTTTGCTGGGGGTTTTTTTTAGATGTTTGGATGATATTGTCAGATCAGCAGCTCATCCTATCTGACCATGTTCTTCGCATCATGAAAGAAAAATTCTTCTGACCAGTTTTCTGACCCGAGTGATTTTTTGACTGTCTGTCTGAGCATCTGGTCCAGCAGTGTCTCATCTGATTCCCTGTTTTTGATTTTCTTTGATAGGACAGCAAAAGACAGGAAGTGTAATATGTAAATTGAAATGTTATCTGCAGACTCGGCAAGGCTTCCAAGAATCGATAACTGTCCGTTTCTCGGAATTCTCTCCTTGTAGGCACATAAATGAACTTAATTCTGTTTGCTGACAACTTTGGCCGTCACATGAATGAAAAGAAACATTTTACATCGCAACGTATTAACTTCAAGAGGACTCAGACAATTGTCTACAGCTGCCGTAACGTAAGTGACAAGAATGAACTTGTTGTCAATGCGGATGTTCCACAGTATCAAATGTGTCTAGAAACGGCTAAAAAGTTGTTGCTTAATAGATAAAAAAAAAATCATTCATTCATTATTGTGATATAAGAGGAATAAAACTTTTGCTATCATAGGGAAATAACGTCACGGTGGAAACAGTAGCTCGGCTTCATTACGCCGCCTCACTGTCGATTATTGTCCTGCAGCGGCATCTAGAATTTCAGCTGGAACACATCTGTCATTTAGTCAGGCCTGAGCTGCAGCGTCTCTCCGATAAACACTCACTAATATAGCGTGAAGGCCCATTAGGGGGAACGGTTATCACCCTGCAGTAATTCCTTTAACTCGGGCAAACACATATAATTAAATTTCCTGAAAGCAGGGCTGTGATTCCTTTAGATCACGGAGGCAGTGTGGCTCCAGCCGAGCTGCTCCATTATCACTCGTCTGATAAGCGACAGCGCCTGCAGAGAGCCATTATCTGCCTGATGAAGCGGAGGAGGCGGACACCTGCGGAGAAGGCTAACGGAGGACAGCGCTCCCGCCAAACGCGACCCCCCCGAGTCTTTGCATTAAACACACACACACATTTGTTAATCGGAACTTAAATCAGCTGACTCCATTATCACTCTCCCAGACAAAACGCTTTATCTTTATAGTACAGTACCTTTACGAAAGAAAAGGAAAAGAAAAAAAAGAAGAAGAAAAAAACGCAGAAGTGCTGACATCGTTGCTCAACTAACCCGCGGTCTGGATCTGCTTAAGACGCCAAATCTTGACCTGCCGTCACTCTTGTCCTTCCTAATAAATCTGTCACTAATATTTTGTCGTGTCTTATTTTACGGCAGGATCGTTTTAAAGGCCGTGACGTGTGTCTTTGATGCCTGCGCCTCTCTAAACATATGGAAACGAGCGTGACTGGGTTGGAAGCACACTGTTTTCGTTAGAGCTCCACATCAAGCCCTGTGCATGATGGAGTATGTAAATCCAAGCCTCGGCTTCTCAGCCAGAATATCACTAGAACACTCGACTAGATTCTGGTGGATGCCGACACTCCCGGACGCCGGGCACAGAGCTGTGAAGAGCTTCATGCTTTACAGACGCGGGGGAAAAAAAAAAAAAAAAAAAAAACCCTCAAAGGAAAGAGCAGGAGCCGGGACGAAACAGGAAATAGCAAGGTTAGAAAGAAGTGAAAACATTCCTCAGGACTGTACGGGGACTTTCTTTAGTGTTGGCTGGCATGTGGGAGCATGTGTGTGTGTGTGTGTGTGTGTGTGTGTGTGTGTGTGTGTGTGGGGCAGCCCAGACCCATACAGTTTAATGATACCCAGAATAAGCGTGGACCCAGAGCACTCTGTGCATTTCCCAAAGATATATATATTTTTTTCCAGACTTGAAGTACAAGTGTTATGTCACACTAATTTACTCGTAACTTTTCAAATGATCACTGCAAGCACTTGACGGTCTGGCCTCGAGTCATATGTTATATACATATATAAAAAAAAAACGAATCGGACCATAACGATCTGACGATCATCCCAGATCTAAACAAACGTCCATTTCTGTCATCGTTACACACTGAGATCATAAAGCTCTTTCTAAATAAATTAATTAATTCATTAAAAAATCAGCAAACCAGATGAGATCTAAAATCTCTGTAATTACTGTTTAGGTTATAATGAACTAATAAAGTTTACTTTATAATTATTCCCTGATTAATAGTAAGTGTTAATTTAGAATTACTTGTTTGTACCTGTTTAGTCCCTGCATATGTAAGATATGCGAGGAATAACACACACACACACACACCTACACACACACACACACACACACCAGGTCATGCAGTTACAGGAAATTAATCCACACCAAGACTGATATGAAGCGGATTACTCTCAAATAACAGCGCAATCGTGTTCTTCCTCTTATCCAGCAGCAACCGCTATAAATTGAGATTATTATCTGACATTATTAATGAAGCGTTTATCAGTTAATAATTACATTTAATGTTGTGGAAATTATTATTATTATTATTATTTTTTTTAATCATCAAATTACCAGAAAATGAATCGACACCTTCTGACCAATCAGAAACAAGAATTCCACTGTCGAGTCTTTAACAGTGACTGAACGAGAGTCGGCTGGTGCGTTCATTTCAGATGAGCTTCTTATAGGATTGGTTGAAATATCAGACTCTTCTGGAGCCACATTCTAACCCACAAACTGGACACCTTGACCTTTGCCCCGCCATTTCTCCCTGCTCCCTATTTACCTCCAGTCACCCTTATCCAGACTCGGCCCCTGATTGCACTCGGCACACAAACGGCGCTAAAGTGCTCGGCTCTGCAGCATTCCAGACGAGACTACGGGCAGGAGAAGAGGAAAAGAGCAATCCAAGCACAACAAAGGCTGTGTACGTTTCCCTCCTCTGACTCACACACACCTGACGACTCGGGACGGAATGAGCAGGTCAGCAGATAAAGAAGCAAACACAGCGGACAATACGCTGTTTACTTCTGCGGAGCTACAGATTGTCATCAGCGCGCTGACCAGTAGAACACCTCACAGTGCAAACGGTCTTTGAGTGAACTATCTGGGGGGACGCTGCGAGCTCGGCGGGAAAACTCACGATCAGGAGGCTGTGGGTTCAAACCCTGGAATCCATCAGCAGGAACCTGAGCAAGAAGAACATCCCTTAAGTGCGAGACCTTGTGCTTGGGTTGGATTTATTGTTGCATTTATTTATTTATTTATTTATTTATACCACAGCAGAGCTCATGGAGTCATTAAAGGGGCGGGCTCAAGTTTCCCAGAATCCAGTGCGTTGTTTTTGTTTCGAAAGGACGTGACTGCTACCGGCCAGCTCTCTCATTTCACTGTTAGTGATCCTGAACTTTTTCTTCATCTACGTGCCAAACCTGGACGCTTTGAACAAAACATCCCTTATCTTTTCGTTCTGCCGTGACCGCATCCGAGACGACCAAGGCCAGCTTTGATCCATCACATACAAAATTAATGTGCTCATTTTTAATATGTAATCGTTTCCTTAATAATGATTTGCAATAATAATATTTTTGTTTTCTGTATTTCAAGAGAAGGAAAAACTGGTGAAGGAAAGACTGTTTACAGCTGCTATAACATACGTGAACTTTTTTCTAACGTAACTAGAAATAGACAAAAGTTTGACTTGTTGTTCTTTAATAAACTGAAACTTATGAAGACCTAGCAGTAACCCTGTCGCTGATTCCATTCCTATAACAGCATGCCATGCCTGTGGTTTATTCCTAACCCACTGTAAAACTGAGATATATCTGAAACCATAGAGAGGGAGTGCAAACTTGTGCACTTCTGCCAAATGACTTTAAAGCTCATGACCTAATAACGTTTTTAACATGATCTCAGTGAATCAAACGGAAGGTAAAACCACAGCTCTCGATTCAAGCTGGTCAATCCCTGACCCGCAGACTAACCTTATTACTCTTGTCCACATGTTCAGCATGATTAAACCTTGTTACGGACGATACCGGCGGTGATGTTGTATCTGAGAATGTTGTGAATCAAAGCAGCTCTGATGTTATGAGAACGTTCAAAAGGGTAAATTTACACACCAGTTTGCCTTTCATCCGTTAAAGGCATTGTTTTATTTTCTCTAAGAGACCGTAAAGCGGCCCTCGGGCTCTCAGCGGGGTGACGGAGGACGGCGTGAAAGTGAGACGTTCCCATGCATCCTTGTCCATATAACGTCCCACGTCCGTCCTTGTCCGTGGAGGCTCCCTGCCAGCAGGTGTCATCGTCCCTACACTCTGATTTATCTCAGCTGCTTTTTAACTTGGCAGGGGCCACAAACCAGCGCACGACAAAACAACCAGCTGCAGGATCAGGGGCCAGGAGTGGGAAGGCTTCAAAAGGCCAGTGTGTGTTTGTGTGTGTGTGTGTGTGTGTGTGTGTGTGTGTGTGTGTGAACGCAGTGTGTACTCACTGGAGCACTTGAGCGAGGTCTTAAAGACACTATTGTTTTCATATCTCCAGTTGAGTGCAAAAGTTTGTGCACCCTTTTCGCATAAGGCGAAAAAATGAATTTTAACCAATAAAACTTTTATTGTAGGTTTTTTTTTTATGTTTTTGTTATAATTATTTTTATACATATGCATGATGAGATATTAATTGTGAAAAATCTATATTATATCATTTTACAAACGGCCTTGCGAGAGAATCTCCGCTTTCGCTTTATCTTTACATCTCTACAAATGAATGTGACTAATATCACTCTAACTGTGCAGATTCCGTACGCTACTGTTTAAAAATGTTCCTGGAATGTCGCTTCTAAACAACACTTAAGTAATGAGCATTCATACTCTTCATTTTGTTCACGACCCAGATACACTGCATTAGTGTAGGAGCTCAGAAACAAAAACCGAAAGAAAAGAAAAAAACCTCCGTCTTCAAATAGATGGTCTATTTACCGAACATGGAATGACAAGCATAACCAGGAGTAAAACAAACACGATTGAAACACAAGAAACGAGAAATACAGCGTCGAAATTTAACTCGTCAACAAGTTCAAGAGATCCTGAATCAACCCTGGATCATAAACGACAGCAGGGATGTGCAGAACGCAAGGGCCTTACAGGAGCCATAATAGAGATAAATAAACCTTTAACACCAAAAACAGATGAAAAACAACCCAATGTTTCAAACCTTTGTGCTCAGCATGTCATAGAGTGTTTTGAATAACTTACACAGTGTTAAATGAATGCTGTAATTGAGTCTAGCTGAGCGCTTATGAAGATTTGAGGTGCTAATTTGACACAGTGGGAGTTCATTTATCCCAGCAGGTGATCGTTTTGAACTGAATTCACTTCTCACTTTTGGATTATAACGATCCACGGCACACAAAGGAATAAGTTATCAAGCTGTTTCAGTTCCAACTACAAACATTAACCTGGACCGTGGACCGTGACACGGCAGCGTGAACCTCAGGCTTCCACATGATTCAATACGATTTCAATATGATTTCAATGCAACACAATATCTTGACTATTTGATATCTGATATCTGATATGATACAATACATGGAAATCAATTTTGGATTGACTTTGTTCAGGATCTGGGATCGGACCACGGCTCATCATATCAAATGATGATGATGATGAAGATGAAGATGAAGAATCCAAATCGTTTTTGACCTTTTTAGATAATAATTCATTTATGCATGTTACATGGAATCACTTTAATTGTACACACATTAAATTTCCATTTACACTACAGTATATGGACAAAAGTTAATGTGTTCCCCTGATCATAACACTCATATACGCTTTCTTAAGCTCCATTTTTCCGCGAAGACGTTCCACTAGTTTTTTGAGCGTGTCTGTGTTTTTGGAATCAGTGTCCATTCACAACATGAGCGTTAGTGAGGGTCAGGCGCTGACGTTGGGTGAGGAGGTCTGGGGTTCAGTCAGGGTTTCAGTTCATCACAAAGGTGTTCAGTGGGGTTGAAGTCAGGGCTCTGTGTAGAACCACTCAAGTTCTTTCACACCAACCTCAGTGTACTGTACCATGTCTTCACTGAGCTCCACTGTGCACAGGGACATCGTCATGCTGGAACAGGTTTGGGCCTCTTAGTCCCAGTGAAGGGAAATTGTAATGATGGAGCAATATTCTAAACAATTGCGTGCTTCCAAATTTGTGGCAACAGTTTGAGGAAGAACCACATACTGGGGTCAGTTTCAGGTTTCCACAAACTTTTGTTCATATAGTGTAGCTACAACCCTGTAACAACGAGGGTTACACACACAGACTGGCTTTAACCAATGTGGCATTTCCCCCTTTTTTATACTGTTTTAAATAAATAATTTGTTTTGGACTCATAAACTCATGAACTCATGTTTTTATTTATTTGTTTGTTTGTTTGTTTGTTTGTTTGTCTTAAGCAAGGCGCTGCTAGCTACAGTACAACAGTATTTTCTGGTGACAATATAAAAAGTAAAAATACAAGATTTTGTGAGTAAAGCTGCATATTGTGAGAAAAAAAAACAAATATTTTCCCCCCTTCCTATTAGGATATTATTTTCAAAATATTTTGACCTTTTTTCTAGTAATTTTATAAGATTTTCCTTTAAACATTCTGAATTTATTCTCATGATATTGTGACTTTTTTTTCTCATGATATCGTAATTTTATACGTTTCATAAGTTTTTTTTTTTTTTTTTTTCTTGTAATATATCATATTTTGACTTTGGTCTCGAAATATTACAACTTTACTTTCAAAACATTGTGACATTTGTCTCGCTATATCATACATTATGAGTTGTTCTTGAAATGACTTCTTTACTCTCAAAATATTGTGACTGTTCTTGAAATATTGCAATTTCTTTTCTCCTATCACATGACTCTTTCTCGAAATATTATTCATTTATTCTTGAATTATTTTTTATATTTTTAACAGTAGCCCTGACACATCGTCAGGTTTAAATATCATCCTGTTCACTCTTCTTTATCCTGTCTTCTGTATCCTTATATCTGCGGTGCCATTATTTTTGCTCACTTTAAAAAAAAAGAATCCCAAAACCAGAATCAGTGCAGGAAAGACATCCTCAGAAGTAATCAGATGAGATCAGATTCCAACTCACCGACAGCTTCACATGTCACTGCGATGATGAAGATCCCAGCAAGTGTGAGGAAGGGTCCAGTTTCAGAAATCATTTTAATTCTGCCAGAAAGAAGAAGAAGAAGAAGAAGATGGGAGCTACAGTGTAAACATGCGCTTATCATCGATCAGACCCTTTAAAACGCTTTGATGTGACAGTGACGTGTCTGACCCACCTCGCGTCTGATTCCTCAGCGGGACTCAGGACCTGCAGCAGCCGCGTCTCCTCTGCTCCTGACCCGCTCCCTGCGCTCCCTCCGCCGACTGAAGTCCAGCAGCACAAACTCTCACAGCCAATTAGAAGGCGGCGGAACTTCGGGAGCCAATCAGAGAGCGGTCCGCGTCTCAGCCCCGGGAGCGCGCATGTGGAGCTGAGAGCGCCATCTGTCTGCAGTGCACGAGCTTACAACATACTACTTAAAACATGTAATGGGGGATAATGGTAGCAGAACATTTCTACTAAATGCCCACGGCAAATAAAAAATATATATATATATGAGAGCTTAACACAATGATAACTAACACACACACACACACACACAGAGAGAGAGAGAGAGAGAGAGAGAGAGAGAGATAGAGTCCTTCACCCCCCCCCCCCCCAC
>JAOVYU010000001.1:25248518-25263927 GCA_025674565.1 Synodontis membranacea | reverse complement strand
TAAGAGGACCGTAGAGGTTTTGAATACCAATACTGAAACCTGAGTACTGAGTATCAGTTGTTTCCAAGAAAGGAAGTTACTAATACTACTATACTTTATATTACGATATATGCAGTATAATAGCTAGTCATCCATTATCTATACTGCTTATCCGTTAAGGGTCATGGCGAAGCTGGAGCCAATCGCAGCTTATTTCAGGCAAGATGACAATTTTTGGCAGTTTAGAGTAGCCAGTTGACCTAATCTGCATGTCTTGGTTGAGGGAGTAAACTGGAGCACCCGGAGTAAACCTACGCAGGCATGGAGAGAACACAGAAACTCAGCACAGAAAGGCTCCAATTGGCAACACGGTTTGAACCATAGAATGTTCTTGCTGCGAGGCAACAGTGCTAATCACTGCATCCCCGTGCCACCTGTATACAGGATAAGTCTCTTTACATGATAACATTTCCAGTTAAAAAAGAACACATTTTTGAAATACAATTTAAATCCAATTTCAATTTTCCTCCATGTTCCGATACATGATCCACATTTTTTTTTTTTTTTTTTTTTTTTTTAAAGTTAGCCGGGTAAATCAATAGTCACAGTAATTTGCTGGCTTATGCTTGGCTAGCATCCCATTTTATTCCAATGTATCTGTTATTTTCAAAAGACCACAGAAATGCTATAAACATTAACAAACCTAATGATAATGAACTGATTTATGAGCTAGCAAAGCTACAGTCTAATTATTGGGAAATCTTGCTGACCGAACATGTTCTTTACTCATATTAATCCTATCTACCGCATTCATTTAGGAGTCTGATTTACTTTTTTTTTCTTCCACCGGAGACATTTTGTGCTTTCTGTGGATCCCAAAATCCTCTCTGAGCCTGTCATGTTAGTCCAGACCACTCTTAATCCATTTTACCCCCCCCCCCAAATAAATACACGACGATCGTATTAGATCTAGACTGGCGTGATATTCTCGTTTCGAAGCGGAAAAAGTCCTCAGGGCTAATCAGTATCTGATCCCACCTCACATTTCCCCAGACAAGCCTTCTTCAATTCCTTTTTCTTTCTTTCAGTGTCAGTCATGTTTTATTCCCCTGCTCTCATTTCTCCCTGACATCCCTCCTAATCTGCAGAGGATGATGCATCACAGGGAAGAGAAAATGAGCAAGCGATTACGCTAAGCCGCTGGTATAATATCCTACAGTATAAAACAAAAAGAAGGGGGGGGAAGAAATCAAATAAAATAAGTCTTCAATTAAAGTGGAATCAGAGCGGCGTTGTCAGTGAGGTTTGACGAGGATTAGTTTGGAGTCGCGTGTCTTTGTGTTAGCACATGGGCAGTACAGGACCGTCGATTATGAGCCGCCGTGCTGTGCTTTTTTTCCCCCCTCCACAGTCTTTCTCTCACACCAGATTTCTTCCGATGAACGCTTTTAACGGAGGAGAATTTGGCCAAAAATCAAGGCTATCGATTGCTTCCTTCTGAGCGTAATGATTTCTTCTTCCCCTCTAATCTGGTGCCACGTCGCGCATGTGTGTGTGAGCTTAAGGTCAATACCATGATCCTCCCTTTACCAATACACACTTAATGGAGCTGAACATTAGCCTGCTTTTTTATGGTGCTCAGTTCTGGAAGCTTTTCTGCTTCTGTGATGAAATTTCAGAAACATCTTGTTTAAAAAAAACCCAAAAAACAACAACAACAACAACAACATGAAACTGAACCAAACAGATCTAAAATGAATCAGAGATCTGAGAACTAGTTTTGTAAGCAAAACGTAACTGGAAGATTTTAGACGCAATTTTGTACTTTTATACTTTTTTGAGCAAATGAACTACTGAGCCCAGAAGTCAAGACGACTGATGAAGCCACATTCCCTGAATTTGCATAAATTCTCCAGCATTATTCATTTTAGATGCATCTTAGCATTTTTAAGGTTTCTGGGCCAGATATAGTCAGATCTTAAGTGAATTCCGACAGTAGTTTTTTTATACACAAAACAGACAGTATCTGTTAGTCTGGTCCTTAATGTTTTATCTTGGCCAAAGTATGAACCATGGAAACTCCTTAATGACAATATATCATTTTCCTAACAATTAAATTCCAGCCTTTCTATCAGAATGACATTGTTCGAGACTCACCCTGTTTATTTCCCAAGCCATGTTTCTCCATACAGCATTCCCTGCTATGACTTGTACTGGTAGCTCCTGGTTGTGCGATAGCTACACAAACTATATACACTATATGGGCAAAAGTTTGTGGACACCTGACCATCACACCGATACGTGCCTCTAAATCATTATTGTTTATAGCTACTATAATATGTGATTACTGCTGTATGTTCCATGGACATTTCCAAATGACTCTAAATGGGATAAAAGTACTAAGCAGTTTTTTTTTCTTCTTTCATTAATAAATATGTACTTGTAATTATTAAAGAGAAAAAAAAAAACTGTATGGTTTAAAGGTCCACGGTGGGGGACGGTTAGCTGTGTTTCGTTTTCGATACTGAATCTAATCCATGCCTCAGGTTTACCGTTATCCACACCTTTGAAGCTGCGTGAGGTTCAGGCTGTGATATAATATTACAATCAAGGTTCATTTTGTTGCTTCTTATCTTTCTACTTCACATGCTAGTCGACAAAGATTAGCATCTGCAGCTGCTATGAGAGAAAACATGCTGTGGGTTTGATTCAATCAGCTGCTGTGTGTGTGTGCGTGTGTGAGTGTGTGTATACGTGTGTGTGTGTGTGTGTGAGTGTGTGTAGATGTGAGAGGAATTAACCCATTTAATCGTGTTGTGTTGTAAGGTGAGAACCCTAATTTCTCTCCAGAACACCTCCGTGTGCCATCTTTAAATCAATGTGATCCTGAGCTATCCAGTGACACCCTAAAAACTAACACACACAGACACATACACACACATACGTGTACTCAGGCGCTCGGTGGGTGTCAGGGTGTGTAGCGTGTCCGATTCTGCTGGTTAATGGCTTTGAGCTCTGGGGGAAAGTGCTGTTAAATTAAGCATGGCCTCACACACTCTACCTCATTAATTGGTGTATGCAGCGGACCGCCCCGGCTGCCCCGGCACTTTCCCCTAAAGTCAACAACTGTCTCCTTCACTCCAGGCTCTGGTCAATTACTCTCACTTCGTCTCCATTTTCTTTTTTTTCCCTATACCAGTATCTCTTTTAAAACAGAGCTCTAACTGGATGTGATGGGAAGCACATGCGCCAGAAGACCAGAGGATATTAATAATATCAGCGCACCTCCGAACCCATTTCTCCATCCTGCACGCTTTCATTAAATTACCTCCCAGTGGCACAAATTAAAGCAAAATTATAATTTCTAAAGGCCATTCACAGCATTACACTCAAGGATCTGCATTCTAATGCATTTTAATTGACACAGACAGCAGAAATCCTAACTTGCTCCTATTGCTTACGACTGTAAAGACACTTTTATTATGAATTACCTTTATTAGTGATGCACTGAAACAAAAGATTAGCTATTTATTTCTACTACATTTTCCATTTCAAGTATATTGTATCTAAAACACATACAGTAAACTAATTAGTGCTTCACATCAAGGTTCCCATATCTAACATTATTTATTACATTATTAAGCATTAATCAGTAACATTAAAATAGTACAGTGTAATTAATACATATTATTTGATGTTTTAAAAAAAAAAAAACCACCTAATTACTGACTGTTTATTTAATACAGGACTAAAAATCCACATAAATTAGCAAAAAAATTAATGACAGTTTGTTCCTAAATGTTGATAATTTACCGCCCAAATCTCCAGATATTAGAAATTCTGGCGCATTCTTCAGCATCGGGTCGGAATTTTGCTAATTAACAGCTGCTAGTATGTTCATTAAGGCTGAAATTATTTCATACAAATGTTAGTTAATGAAGGAGTTGATTTTTTTTTTTTTTATATATACATCATTAATGTTACTGATGATGCATTAATGCTGACTTTCATAGATTGTTGGTCTTAATTAATATATAAAATAATAGGAACCTTAATGTAAAGCGAAACATTTGTCAGCTTTGAATTTCTTCCTGTCTGAACCACAGTCTCTGTCCTCCATCACAAACCCATCCTAAGAATCTCATTTAAAACTTAAAACAACAAAATGTAGTTAAAAAGTTACTAATTAGATAACAACTGGTGTTTGTTGTTTGTGTATTTCACTAGCATTATACATTGTTAACTGTATTAGCGTGTTAGAATACTGCAAACCAGTGCTAGCCAGATCGTTCAACTACAGTACATCATTTGAACACAATTTGATCTACAGTCATTGAGTCAACGCTGTAAAGTAGTAACATTTTTAATGACAATGAAGTTTACTTCATTTACTGTAACTGTAACTCTTTGAAAAAGTCAAAGAAAATCAATTTTAACAAGTTAATAAGTATGCTAGCAAGCTAATAACAGTCTCTTTCTCTGGATCAGGTAACTATAAAGTTCAAACCTGCTTTTAACCGAGATATTTTTACTTTATTTACTGATTTTTCTGAATCAGAGTGAAGCATGTGACAACAACTAAACTATAGTAAAACTATAATCTATTAATCTATAATCTTTATAGACATCTATAAAGAGTTTTTTATACAAATTTGTGTAAAGATTGGTAACCTGTTATGACAAAATCAAACTCTCAACTCAATTTATGAACAACTTCCTGAACCTTTTCTGAACATAGCAAAGATCATGACATAGTTCCATCCCAGTTCTTGGTAAAAGTGGAAAATGAACTCGGAGCAATTTGTCACGCATGATTTAACCTTAAACATTTACGTAGAAACGCTGATTGATGACTGGTGAAAGTTTTCTCACTGCGCCTCATCCATATAGATATATATTCCCTTGGTTTTGAGCGCTGAGCGGATTTTCTTCATTCCGGCTCGACCCTTCTCATGCATGCAGTGCTCTTCGGCGTTCATATTTCATTCACAGAGAACATCGTTTTCCCTGACAAATGACAAATAACTCTCTGAACTCGTGTGCCATCAGGATTTAGCAAAACTCAAGAAACCAAAACGATACAGATCTTCACGCAGACGCCTTTTATTTTATTCAGATGAATTTGAAACGCATACATTTTATTGCGAGACAAAACCGGCACACTGAGGTTTCAGTAGAGCTCAGGTTTAACATAGGATATCTGAGATATCTCAAAGATCTCTCAAGGAAATGAACAACCACGAAGATAATCACAAAGCTCAAAATATCTAATACGTATATACTGTATGAAAGCAATACTATATCTGTTATTAATACACAGCATGATAAAAGGACATAAAGAGGTAGTGGAAAGTGGAAATGATAAAGTCGCAGTGTGATAATTAGAAACTTCATCATCAGTTTCACAAACAGGTTCCATTTTCGAACAATCAATGCCATATGTAGGGAATTAAACCCTCATGGACATGCTGTTATGGAAAACTAATCCATACTAACAAGATGGTGTGATGAAGAAGATTTACTATTACCAACCTATTACTAATTATGTTTTTATAACCTCACATTCTAATGTGTTTTATTCCTCTTATATTACATAATTTTTTAAAAATCAAATTGTTTTTTATTTCTATTCCTCCAGGACTTGTCTTCAGAATGAGACCTTCAGGCTTGGACACGAACACCATCTGACTACTATACTGAATGCTCAGGAGGCAGCGGCCCACACAGTGGAACCACAAAACACCAGGATCAAGCAAGTTGAAAAATGACCTGAAGGATAAGAGACTGAGCGTGAAAAGAAAGGAAAAAAAAGCCAGCAATGTCGCCCTTGATCTCCAAGAACGTTGGAGCAGCGTACTGACTCCGAGATCCCTCATTCAGACACTTTCGAGCGACTGAAAGGAACTAGACTTGCAGGTGCTAAAGGAAAACAAACAGTACTTGGAAAGAGCTGAGGGAAAGAAAGTTGAAAAGAAAGAAAGGCCAAAAGAAAGTCCAAAAAGAAAAGGGTGATAGGGTGTTGCAAGGAGGTGACTAAGGTGTTCCAGCTGGGTGCTAAGGTCCTTCTGTGGTGTTAGAGGTAGTTGCTAGGGTGTTGCTATGGTATTCCAGGTGGTTGTTAGGGTTTTGCATGGAGATGACTAAGGTGCTGCGGAAAGAAAGAAAGAAAGAAAGAAAGAAAGAAATGAAAACGAGAGAATAAGAAAATGAAAGAGTAAAGAGAATAAACAAAGAAGAAGGAAATGTACATGTAAACTGAAATAAGGAAGAGCGAAATAATACATACATACAGAAAAATTAAGAAAGAAAGAAAAAAAGAAAGAAAGAAAGAAAGAAGTGAACAAGATGTTTGAATAGGATTGGCATCTGTGGAATCTTGTAAAAATTGGAGATTAGTGCGTTAGATGCAGACCAGCTCGTCCCAAATGAAGAGAAAAAAATCAATATCTTATTTCACTTCTGAAAAGTAGTAACAAATCTCCCGATGGTAACTGATAGTGTAATAGGCGTCAGGCTTTTAGACCTGAGCAACATGTTGGTTTCTTATACCCTACATTTTCGGAGTTATTACATGGCCTGTGACACCTCGCTACCCGGGAAAGTAAATGACAGTTCATAGAGCCACTTACTCGGATTCGTTCCTGCAGTAATCATATAGCGCTCACACTAACTGACAGTAGCAGAGCGTGTGTACGTGTGGAGCTCTCCGCGCCGACTAGGAGATACTCTAAAAGCTTTTTCATCCCATTAGACCTGCGTAATTCACTCATTTAGTGCCTGTTGCTCCCCGCCTGTCACTCCACGCACTTTTCTTAGCACACAACTTTGACAGGGAAGATGAAGTCTTTAGGCAGGATGAAGACAGCTCTTTGGAAGAAGAGGAACATTATCATGGAGGCGAAGAGTGGAGAAGATTTAAAAATACCTTCACTGTATGTAAAAAAAATATGATAGAGATAGAAAGCAGGATATACAAATGACATGAATCCTGATCATAGCGACACAGTGGTTGGCACTGTTGCTGCACAGCAAGGAGAATTGCTTGCAGAAAATCTGAGGCCTTTTAGTGAGGAGTTTGCATGATCTCTCCGTGCCTGTGTGAGTTTCCTCTGGGTGCTCTGGTTTCCTCCCACAGGCAGAAGACATTACTGTATGTCAACTGGACATTAGGAGTCCAGATTACATCACCTGGCAACTCTAAATTTCCCATAGGTATGAATGTGAATGTCATTGTCATTGGAACCATTAGTTGTGATTGATGCCCAGGGAGTATCCCTTCTCTCGCCTGAAGCCAACTGGGATTGGCTCCAGCTTCCTTGTGACCAAGGACAGATGGAATCCTATGGAGTTCAGAGTCAGTTCTGTGGGTAGCTGGTTTGAGCTAACAGGAAGGCTAATGTCACTCAAATAAACACTGTTTACATCCATGGTGAGCAGAAAAGCATCTCCAGTCAGCTTAAACCAGTCCAGTGTCAGTGCTTTGTAATAGCCAGGAAGTGTCTCGTACTGTTCAGGAAGTGTTCAGCTGCTTGTTTTGTTCTTAAAGAGGAAAAAAAAAAACAAGACTAGCGATTGAACGACTGCTGCTAGTTCTCATAAGTGAGAACTTGGAACGAACTTGTTTCTTGGCTATTCCCATTATAAAATTTAACAATAAATGTTCAAAGATCATGATATGATATGACGTGTCACTCTTTAATATAAAGAAAACATTTTTAAAACAGTGCATCATAGGTTAATCCTTCCTTACTTTTTAAAGTATCTCTTAGTCCTCTTTGCGCCAACTGGTGCTTGAGGTGATGGCAAGAGACCATTGAGCTGTTTCCCTTGCTGTCATTTCCGTAGCATGAACTTTTTTCCCCGGGGTGGGGTTGCTAGCCTCACGCCCAACCCTCCTCCTTTCTCATTTTTTTTTTTAAGTATAAAAAAGTATATAAACTTTAAAATGCCACAAAGCAGACTTTAAAATGCAATAGTACATGTACTGTAGTTGTGGTATGTCCAAAGGAAGCACCAATTTCAGTTCAGGAAAACATATCATTTTCAGCATGTCATATAGTAGAGAATGTCAAAAATTTCACTCTGTGAAAAGTTTCTCCTGACATACAATAGTGACTACAAGGTACTTTCACACTGATAAAAGCGGCAAGGCAGCTGGATAGATGTACACACAAAAGAGAGCTCCCAGAGGTTTAATGCTGATGTTCTAGTGTTCCCCTAAGAGCCTTCAGAGCTTTATTTCGGTCTTCAGAGAGTTTTGAAGGTTTTGAGAGAAGCTCGGTGTTTCATTGCACCATCGCAGAACCTCTACTGAGAAGAGTCTGGGGTTTAGACTTTGATTTGGCGCTCTTGACGAACCAATGGCAGAGGATTTCCTCACCAGAAATGGCCAAAGTAGAACCTTTCGAAAGTTATAACCATCCAAAGACCCCTTGAGGAAGACTTGTATCCATTTATCACTAATACAGCTGCAGTATGTGTGGCTATTGATAGCACCGTGTCGAGTCACATTTGAGCGAGCAGCAGCTCTTACAGCTCTTAGTCACAGTCAGGTAAGCACACAGCTGCGTATTGACTAAGGCGAAAATAACATGTTAACCGTGGAGTCATTGTGGACCCCTGAGGGCCTCGATCAATAAACAGGTCTCACCCTGTGGCGCAAAGGCCATTATGGATCCTGCAGTGGCAGAATAAGAGCTCAGGAGAAAAGGAAGCAATTTGGTGGCCATTTCAGTATTGCATTTATTATCGCTGCAAATCTACAGGGTCAATCTTTAATCTAAAGATTAGATTAGATTAGATAATTAGGCTACAAGTATACAGCAACTGATTCTGTTGCTGTGATTGACCTCATAGAGCAAGGATAAGTTCTAGAGGTAAATAAACGTCCTGAAATACTGAACATTGACGTCAGAAGTACACCGAGGCTAGAATCTAATCTTCAAGGACTGTGAAAATAAAAATGCTATCATTTGTATTTAGTTATTTAGAATTTACTATCTGCAACAAATAGTAACCTGAGACAGTTAAATGTACTGTATGCTTGATATTTATACTATATGGCCAAAAGTTTGTACACCCCTGGCCATCACAACTACACAGTAAAATCACTAGTGTTAAATCAACTCTGTAAGTGTTAAAATTAACACTTTTTCAGTGTTTATATAATTCTCTCTGGCCAGTGTTCATTTAACTCTCATTCCAGTGTAAGGAATTTAACTTTGTCTCAGTGTTGTTCAATCTGCTCTGTTAGTGTTCAAGAAGAAACTCTCGATAGTGTTGTTTTAACACCATACAAGTGTGATTCATATCTACAAAGAGTGAATAAAAACCCTGACTGGTGCAGATTTAACACTTATTATGGGTTCAACATACATATGAAGAGTGAAAGCAAACTCTGAACAGTGTTAACATTAGACCTGCGTCCATTGGAATGAAAATTTTAAAAGTCTAATAAGTTGACATTTTAGTAACATTTCTGGACAAAAGAATTTCAGTAAATATTTTCTTGTCTTGTCTTAAGGGTTTAAAAATGTTAATAAATCAAATCTACACATATTTAACTTTTTTTTATTGAGCAAAAAAATATATAAAAAAATCTAGTCCTCAGAATGTCAACAATACCTTTGACTAAATACAACTTAAATAACTTACTGCCTGTAATTACACACAGAAATAAATCCAGTATTAAAGTTTAAATCAAACAATGAAGAAGCACCACATACATGCTGTGATAAATGAAAGTGTAGAAGTTTAAGAGTGCATTGTCGTATGTTAAATTAAAAACAAAGTGAGCTTTAAAAAGCTTGTCAAATGCACTGAGGGAACCAACCACCTCACGGGAGATGAGATTATTGTCAAGGACTAAGTAAAAGTTGTCAATCTGGTCTTGGCTTCTTCCTACAGCAAGGAGGTATGGCTGCCGTCCTTCTCTTTGCTGAAAATGTTCATCAATGCTGTTGCAAGAATATAAAGAAACAAGAAAGCATTACATCACATCAACTAGGCCTACTGAGAACATGGGATCTACAAAAACAATTTACACACATCATTACCTTATGATACACAACAAGGCGATCAGCAGCATCAGCAGCACTGATTTTGACACCTCTCTTGCCTCCTGGTTGAGGTGGAAGGAGATGAACGAGCAAAAGCAGAGTGGCCAAGTCATTGTCCCATTCTGAGAATAACAAAGATGAACTAGACAATTCCCCTGTGGCAAATCACGAGAGGGATGCAGTGGATGTAGCAGTCATTAGCATAATGTTAAAGTGGCAGTAGCATCTTTCATTCGGGGCATATAAGCTTATTAGCATGCTAACATGCTAACGCTAACACCACCAGAGGTCACGTCGTAAGGTCACAGAGTGTCATGGCAAGTTTCATTTCATTCGGAGCCTGTTAGTTTATTAGCATGCAAGCATGCTAACATGCTAATGCTAACACTACCAGAGGTCACATGTTCAGGGGACAGAGCGGCATGGCAAGTTTCACTTCATTTGGAGCATGTTAGCTTATTAGCATGCTAGCATGGGGAAAAGTAATAGCACCCTCAATGCATCCCTATGGGAGCTCGAGTGTGTTTGAGCGTGAATAACGTTGCTATAGTAACGTATTCTGATGAACGAAATAATACTATAGCGAGTCCGATCAAGACGCACGGTTTGGTGTATTATTTGTCTGTGTGTGATGATCTGTCATTGAGTTATTCGAAATCGAAATTTGGTACGGATGATGAAGAAGTTTAATAATAAGAAGGGACGCCACAGAATAACAATAGGTATGCGGTTTCACTGCATCCCTAATTACTGAATTAGCCTTAACCCATCATATACATTTGTTGCTACACACGCCTTATAACTAAAAAAAATACTAAAATCTTTGTTTCTGATAGAGGGAACGCACAGCAGGAGTTAAAGTCAATGATTCCTGGCTTGAATACAGTGTCCCACTTTTCCAGCAATTTATTAGCTGTTTCAGGATTGAAGGAAAGTGTGAAGTCTTGGTTAACCTTTAAAACACGAAAAACATGCATATCAGGACCATTAGTTAATTTCACATTATTATTTTCACATCATGCCAATCACTGTCCTTTTACCAGTCCTTTGGTGTCTAAAACCCGGAGAAATGTTTTCAGAATATCCATGATTTTATCTGGGTCATGGACAAGTCCATGTCTATGATGGAACGTTGCCTTCATCTTAAAGAAGATCTGACCTTCTTCAGAAGTATGGCAAAGCAAGACAATGGCCTCTCTCACTGTGTCTTCATCAAGGTGCTCTTCAGGGTTGATGGATCTCTCCAAGGAAGGTCCTCCCAGGTCAGAGCTAGCTGTATCGCCCTTAGCAGCACGATGAGATGTATTCCTCTGCACCATCTTTAGTCGCCAGGCAAGATAGCCAGTTCCGCTGTCAACCTCATAGAAGTGCTCCTGCACAATTAAGAAACAAAAGATTCACTTATCACTATGATCACAGTCAAAGCAAAATATGCAAAAGAGTACAAGTATACTCACATAGCCCTTCTCTGAGTATGGATCTCGCAATGCTGGAAAAAGTGTCACAATACCAAGGGCATACTGCTCTCTTTGGTTCCGTGTAGGAATCCGCCTTAAAATGATTGAAAGGATTTCAAAAGGAAGGTGTATTTAGCCAGTATTTTTAAGATCAACAGCTGGTACATCCCAAACACTGCCTGACTGCATAATTATGCAAAGTATAGGGAACATTAAGGTTAAATTGAGATCAAATTACATAGGGGAAAAATAAATGGACTTATCCATGTGTCCAACCAATACGTTGACAAGAACACGCCTTGTTTCACTTTTAAGAGTGTTTATGGACCTGTACTCAGCAAGTATGGCATCGCCACCGGCTTTGTGGTTTAAGGCAGCAAGGACAACTTTCAAAACAACTCAAATACATGAGTTCTGAATTCAGTATTTAAAGTTGTTAACTGATTAGATGTGATTAACAATACAGACTTTAAGTTACTTATACAAATGTAGAAAGAGAGAGAGAGAGAGAGAGAGAGAGAGAGACCAATGTGATAACTAAAGGGCACATAATATGACCGTATGGCAAAACATGACAATGCTAACAAACAGAGCAAGACAATGCCATTTATGTTTTGATGCTGTAGGATTACAGAAAATGCAAACGCAATGTGGAGATAAAATTTAAAACCACTTTGGCGGCAGCTGCTAATCTTCAATCTTCTAATTTTTTGGACCTCTTGGCCGGACGCTCCGGCTAGATAAGGACAAAGTATCAGTGTAGGAGCTGCTTCCTGGAGCTAACATCTCCAATTCTGGAAGGAAAAATAAGTATTCTAAGAGATGAGGTTATGACAAAATGAAAGAGAAGAGAACCAAACTTACCAGTATTTTTGTCTCTGACTGTTAACATCATGTCAGGTTTTGCTTTTAGTAATTCATGCAAAATGTCCTCCTCAATCTCAGTTTCAGTGTCATCATAAATAGGAAGAGCTGTCCCTGAAGGCAGTCCAAAATTATTGTGAACTAAAAATGAAGAATGAAAATTACTCCATGCATGAAAAAAGCACTACAGCAAACAACTCAAATCAGATATGAAACTTACCTTCATTTATGAAGTCGACATATGTAAATCCATCTAGAAGCTTGATGAATTATTATTATTATTATTATTATTTTTTTTAACAAGCATGTCTTTCACCTAAACGAGAAACAGTGAAAATCGCTCAAAATGAGCACAACTTGCGTTTAAAATAAATAACTTGGATGCACAACATAAGAAAATCTCTTTAGAGCTTTGGGGATTCATTTTTTCTGTTTTAACTTGTATTAAGCTACATAAACCAGCACACAGGACTTTTCCAACCGGTCAGTCCACCACTGCACCGAACCATGCCACGATAAAAAGTTTTAAGTATATGCCAGTTAAATGTATTTCTCGTAACACACTCGCTACACATACATGCACTTTAAATGCAAATTAGTCATCATAAGCGTTAAAATGAAAGCCCGGTTTTTACCCTGTTTTCATGTCTGCTTCAGTGGTGTTGGCTAGACAAATGTGACTCTGCACTTTCTTGGGGTGAGGAATTCAATTCCAGCAGAATGTTAAAAGTTTCTGGTTTCGACCGTTTTTTACGGTAATTCCACTCGTTAATTAGCATGAAGATATTTCTCCGGCTCAGTTAACCTAACGCAGGTAGACTATCCGTGTGGCGTGCGTAGCCTGTGTGGCTGTGAATGCAACGTAGTCTACCGTAAATGCAAACGTAGCTGCAACTGCACCAAGCGTCTGTGAGTGCTACGTCGATAGTCAACTTCAAAGGCAGATTTCTCCGTTTCTCACTTGGCGTGACAGGAGAACCCCGACTCCTTTGAATGTTGATATCGCAGTCATATGTCGTCCAGTTCATTCCATATAGGTATCGTTTTGAAGGTTGATTTATGCCCTTTAGTGAAAATATAACTAAATTTGCGACTGGTTTTGCCGTGCAGAGTCACAAATGTACTTAGCCTAGAAAACTAGCTAGATATAAAATAAAGGCACAGGCAAGTACTGGAATTGTAATACTATTCAATGTTAATGTTGGATTACCTGTGTAATTTAAGTTATGGCGAAAACGGGTCGAAAAAAATAAATGAAATTCATGACAGCATATACTGTATGAAGCTGATATAAAATTGAAGAGAGTTCTATTTTAATGCGTTTACCTCGTGTGGTGTTCTTCAGAATCGTACAATGGCGCCTAAAAAAGAAGTACGATAACAATTAACTATTTCATCTAGGAAGGTAATACTGTTAAAACAATTAACATGCAGCAAATTTCACAACAAATTGTACAAACTTATTCGTAAAACCATAAATTAAAGCAAAAACCAATCGGCATATGGATTATTTCTTTACCTTTGCAATTTCACCTCACCTCAGAACTTGTCTTGACTTGTCTTGTCTGTCCCCACCTCTTGAATGGGAGGAGCTTCAATTAACTTCTAGCCAGTGTTTTCTGATCGGAACACTATGAAACAACTCACTTACTGGTGACTTTTCAACTACTGTATGTTGGTGTTAATAACATTTTAATGAACACTGGAATCAGCTCCAGGCAACTCTGACATAAGTAACACTGGAAATTCAACAATGGCAATTTTGCTGTGTATATGTACTTATTGGTATCTATTTTGAAGAAATATGTTGAGGTAAGTTTTAATCATTTGCTCACGTTAACTGACTGTATTTACCTACATTAGCCTGTTTTCTTCGCTTATTTCTTTGCAGGTTGGACTAGCATAGATTCCAGTAGCTAACATAATTGGCTAGACAGCATGGCAAATTCTAGCTAATGGTAAATATTGGTTATTTACAGAATATTGTACAGGTACTTCTGAGTAATTGCTCAGCATACTATGTAGTGTTATTCATGCATGTGAATGATGCTTTTGGGAAAAAATAGTCGTCAGGTCAATGCTGGACTCGGACAAAGACTCAGATTCCCAGAACCTCACAACATTGCTGATCCAGGCTTGATTACCCATCACCCACAGCTGCAATTTACATTATGGCATTTAGCTGACGCTCTTATCCAGAGCGACGTACATCAGTGTTTTTAAGTAGTCCACACCTGTTTCTTAAACCCGTAAAGCTAGACTTAAGTCAATGTCTATTATTTAACCAAGTTATGCTCACTTAGAGTACCTAGAAACACCTGATAGACAATGTTTAAACACCTGTCAAAGAAAGTTGGAAGTTAAGACAAGGTAAGTAAGGTTTTTTTTTTTTTTTTTTTTTTTTTTTTTAGGAGAGAAATAAGTAAGCATAGATGATAGGCATAATGAGAGAGAAATAAGTAAACATAGATAAGCATAATGAGAGGCATAGTTAGTCACCAAGGTGCTCTTTGAAGAGGTGGGTCTTCAGCCGACGCTTGTAGACTGCAAGTGACTCCGTAGATCTTATTCGGAAGTGGGAGTTCGTTCCACCACTGGGGGGCCAAGACTGAGAAGAGTCTTGATGCATGTCTCTCTCTTCTTTTAAGCAATGGAGGCTCAAGACGAGCCCTGCTTGAAGCCCTGAGAGGACGAGAAGTAACATGTTGTTTAATCAATGCTGCTATGTATGGGGTGCAAGTCCATTCTTGGCATTGAAAGCAAGTGTTAAGGACTTGAACTTGACACGAGCAGCCACCGGGAGCCAGTGAAGGTTCTTTAGTAAAGGTGTGGTGTGTGTGAACCTAGGAACATCGAAGACTAACCTTGCAGCTGCATTCTGAATCAGCTGAAGTGGTTTAGTTACCTTCTGTGGAAGTCCAGCCAGAAGACAGTTGCAGTAGTCCAGTTTGGAGATGACCAGAGACTGGATGACAATCTGTGTGGCTTTCATGGTGAGAAAGGGTCGGATTCTTCTGATGTTGTAGAGAAGGTATCTGCATGTTCTGGAGA
>JAOVYU010000001.1:25242911-25248418 GCA_025674565.1 Synodontis membranacea | reverse complement strand
CCAGACAGTCTGAGATGCGGGTTGAGGCCTGGTTGTCACTGGAAGGAAAAGAGAGAAGAAGTTGTGTATTGTCAGCAAAAAAGTGGTAGGAAAAACCATTCAGGCTCACGCTCACCTATTACTGAACACAGACATTATTACAAATAACCAAAATGTGAAGTCTCATCCTGAGTCTGCTTAAAACAATACCAAGCCTTTGTATTGTATGCATGTGCTCTTGTTTTGATCTTTTTTGTTTTTTTTTCTTCTGGCTTTGACTCTGTTTTTTCTTTGGAAGCTTGTTTGTTAACTGCCTCTCCCAAGTCTTTTGTTTGACATTGGTTTTGATTAATTTACCTGCTGCAAAAAACTTGCCTGCACTTGCATCCATTTCTGCTGACTGACAACAGCATTTTTAAATGAAAGCTATTTTACTAATTAAGTGTTAATTTAGCTTAATTTCAGAAAAGCATTTATAGTTTAGATTTTTACTACTTCAGTCCAATTAAGAGCAGCAATATTTTAACTGAATATTTCTTGACTGGATATTTCAGAATTTGACCCATTTTGTATTTTTAAATATAAAAATCCTACCGGGTTTTAGGACCTTGCAGTTTAGTGTCCAACACATTCCATCATCTAATGAGTCAGATGGAACATGTTAAAAACAAACTGTGCAATGTTTTGATAATCTTTTGATTTTTGCCAGTCATCTAGATACTGTATCATGGCAGGAGATTCGTGCCGCTTCTGGTGTTGTTGTGGTCCAGAATTTAGAATCTAAAGACCTTCGGTTTTTATTTCATAGAATTTCATCAGGCAGGCCAGCAGACGGTCTTTGGAGAGGTCTTGTGCGTGAGCACATCCTCGCCTTTGATCACAGGAAATTGGTGAAGAAAAAAATAATTGGGAAAGGAAATGCATTTTAGAGCAGAAGCTCAGGGACAAGAAGCTCTACTTTCCTTAATGTTGTGTTTCTAAATGAAGGAGACACAAACCTTGTTCGGTGACTCCTGTTACACTTTTTTTTTCTTCCCGCTGCTTGTTCGGATTTCTATAATTTAAACCCCGGAATCTTCAGTGTGTCTGGAGGTTAAATGGATATATGATCTCTTTATTTAATATTGCACTTTACTGTGTGTTATTTATCATTGCCAAAAAAAACCATTCAATTATAAAATATAGTAAAGCGTTAAAAAATAATGGAAGATCGATATGAAATAAATTATTGAGCATATAGACAAGAATCACTTTATTATTTTAAACGTACATAAAAACACCATGAGTGCTTTGCCAGCATAATGGATTTTTTTTGCACTCCCTCTGACCGACTTTATATCTTTGAGGCTTAAACAGGAGCTTTTATACCACAGATTTCTAGCTCCTGCTATTAAAGTGAATGTGACTCCATAATGAATGTGTGATGGAATAAAAGTAAGGCCCCTTTTTTGAATTTGAATGGGAGAAACACTAACCTGATGTTCTGTAAAATTGATAGGAATTCTAACAAGCGGTGGGGATTTTTTTTAAGAACATAATACTAATATAATGAAGTTTTAAGCAAAATTATAGTGACAATCAGATATTAGGCACAAATGGGAGCCAGTGAAGTTTCTACAGGGTCTAGTTCACTGGAGCTTTATTGAGGGGGGTTCTAATTGATTCTTGTTCATTGGATTGGCTCAGTGGTTTTGTCTAGTTCTAGTTTATTGAAGCTTCTATGGAGTCCAAGTTTATTAATATTTCTGTGGTGTTCAAGCTTATTGGAGTGTCAGTGGAACTCTAGTTCATTGTTATTATCTCCTAGAAGCCTCTATGATGTTCTAGTGCATTTGACTGACTATGTGGTTGTATGCCATTACAGCTTCTATTCTATTCTAGTTCATTTGGAGAATCTATGGGTTCTAGTACATTGAAGAGCCCTGAGTATCGATAGTATCTTCATCCCATTCTCAAATGTAGTTTTAGTGCAACATTTTCTAAATGCCATGGTTCTAGGATCTCCAAGAGTCTTCTATATCTGTGATTTTCTGGGGTTTCTAAGAACAACCGCAAAACCACCTATGTAGGAGTAGAAAAAAAATCTCAGTTCCAGTTTCCTGGTAGTTTGGAAATTTTCTCTCCCAACTATTGCATCTAACTGTGTTCCATAACTCTTAATATTGATATTTCTACACTCACTTTGAAAGAAATGACAGGCATTTGATGTTTCAGCATAATCATTATGACTGGAACTGAATTCTTGTTGAAGCATGAGTGACATCAGTTTGTAGAATCATCTTTTGTAAATATTAGTTGTAGTGTTGCAACACCTTAGCTGTGGGTGGAGCCAAGAATGATGCAATGTTGCATTAGTCATTGTTATTTCCTTGTGCAGCTGTGCTTCCCTGGGCGTGCCCAATCTCGTCTGTTCTCGGAAGCTAAGCAGGGGCGGGCCTGGTTAGTAGCTGGATGGGAGACATCCAGAGAAGGCCGGATGCTGTACAAAGACCCAGCCACAAGGGGGTGCACACTCTGGAGTATTCCTGTGTGCTGGTCCCAAGCCCGGATAAAGGGGGAGGGTTGCGTCAGGAAGGTTATCCGGCGTAAAAACTCTGCCAAATCAAACATGTAAGCGGACCTTGTAAAAAGGAAAAAAAAAAAAAAAAACGGGCCAAATGCTAGGAGAAAGAGAGAGTCATTGTTATTTCCTTAATTACTTCCCACAGCAATGCTTTGTTCAAACACACACACACATTTATTTCCAGCGTTACATAAATAAAGTTTATTTATTTATTAGTTCTTATTATTACTACTACTAATAAAACTACTACTAATAATAAACCTCTAAAATAATTGTCACCTCTTCTGAAGATATATAAAAACAGTTAAAAAAAAATCCAACTTTTGGTGAATTGGCTTCTTCCCATACTGAAATAAACGAGAAAAATCCAACCTTTAACTGAAATAAATGCATTCAGAGAAAAACAGAGAAATAACTATTTTCAACAAAAACACATGCCATAATTATGATCAAACCTGGAAATTATTGTGAACACTGAACCACTGAAGCATGTTTCCTAATGAATGTGTATATTTTTGAGTTGATTGGAGTGTGTAGGATTCTTCAAGCTGTAATCTGTGACTACCTGATTAAATTGGGTACAAAATGTGAGGTGACACAGAGGCCAAATTCCCTTAGTCACCCTTAGAAAGATAAGAGAACACACAAACCAAATGAGGGAGAAGTGTGTTGACATGGTTATAAAAAAGTAACTACGTGTCTGAAAATGTTCATTTCTACCATTAGGGCAATGATAAAAAGTGGACGTTGGATTGAACTGTAACAAACTTGCCTGGAAGACTTTATTTTGCCACCATGTACAGTGAAGAGAAAGGTAAGTAAATAAATATATAAAAATAAATAAATAAATAAATAAAAATCAATAAGGATCAGTGTTGGAGAATTACAAGAAACAGTAAAATCTTGGTGTTAGCAGGTCTCCAAAACCACCATCGCACACCACCTCTATGCCAACAGATTGTCTGGAAGGTATGACTAAAATAATACTAAAAAAAAGGCTTTTCTGTCAATTAAACACAAACGTAAGCACCTGGACTTTGCAAAATGCTACACGTGACTGGAACAATGTTCTATGGTCTGATGAAACAACAATGGAGCTTATTGGCAAAAAAAAAAAAAAAAAAACACTCAAGTGGGTTTGGCATGAAAAAAAGGATGGCTATAATAAAAAAAAGATATTTATCCCAATTGTAAAATAGTGGAGGGTATGAAATATTGTGGGGCTGATTTTTTCCTCCAAAGAACATGGACAACAGTTAGTGCACATGGCATCACGGACTCCATGAACACTTTAAATCAAACTCTTTCTGCCTCTGCCAGGAAACTAAATCACTCACGTCTTTGGATTTTCCAGCGAAACGAAAGCATAATTTCAAATCAACGCAAAAATGGTTAACTGAGCACAGACACAAGCTTCTGCCATGGCCATACCTGACCTGTCCCTGACCTGAAACCTGTGTTGTGAGCAGAAGACAGGGCCTAGGACCCTGGATGATGTGGAGAGATTCTGTAAAGAGGAATGGTCTCCAATGTCCCACTCTGTATCTCCTATAACCTTACCAAATGTTATATGAGAAAACCCAGGGCTGTTTTATCAACAAAAGGAGGTTGTACAAAGTATTAATTGCATGGGTGCCAATAATTATGTTTATTAGTTTTTTTGTTTGTTTGTTTTTAATAATTATCTGTTGATGAGTGATCTGTTTTTCTTTTAATAAATTTATTTTAATTAAATGTTTATTTTTTTTTTTCTCATTTTTCACTGTGAGATGAAGCTACTTCACCAAAAAGTGGATTTTTTTTTTAAATTTCTGACCTTTTTTTTGCCTCTCATGGGGTGCCAATAATTGTGGAGGGCACTGTATTTATGTGCTGTAGCTATAAATAACGCTTGTATATTAATACACTAGCTCTAACACATTATTGCTTCTATAAAATCATTCATACTGACTTGCATATCCTATATATATTTTTTTTTAATTTTATTTTAACAAACGTTTTATTGTTTAACCTGGAAAATGTGTAATTGTTGGTATTGTGAAGTCCAGACATTTCTGGTTTCTCTGTAACAATACAAACCGCCTTTTTTAAAAAATATATATATACATATTTATTAATTTATTTACTAAAAGTTTTTCTTGAAGGTATAGTTTTATTAATTATTTATGAACATGGGCTTCACTGAAAGTGCTACCATAATGAATTAACTGATAAATGTGGAACAACAACAACAACAAAAAAAAAAACATTTCATGCAAAATTAGTCTCCAACTCTGTTTAAAAAAAAAAAAAAAAAAAAGAAAGAAAAAGAAAAAAAAAAAAGGAAGAAGAATTCACCCTCAGGCCCATACTCAAATCAACAGCTTTGTAATCAAGGCACGTCTGTGAGCAGTGAGTTGCAGACAGAGCGAGAGAGAAAGAGGAAGAGAGAGAAAGAGGAAGAGAGAGAGAGGGCGACAGACAGAGATGAAAGCTAATAAGAAGCAGGGGAAAGGAATGGGCCGGTTGTTTCCTCAGTTCTCTGACGTCAGGTGGTTTAGCTGTTGCATCATGACTCAGGCTTTTCAACTCCACGTGGCCGTCCGCCCATCCCCTTTAGCAGACGTCACTGCTGCTAGTTTAAAGAAAGAGTAAAAACGCAGGATTACTCTTACCATAAGAAGGGGGTGGGGTCAGGACGGCTTGTTAACTATTCAGGAGGGAATTATTTTTGACTGCAGGCAGCGAATCAGGAGTTTGCTTTGCACCGTGGGAACACCTAGTTCCTGTCAAAGCAACCCGGCTGTGACGAGTATAAAAAAGCCGGCCGGCTTTTCTTCCACTGACTCTAGAGTGTCTGATAGTGTGTGTGTGTGTGTGTGTGTGTAATAGTGTGTGTGTGTGTGTGTGTGTGTGTGAGACAGAGTTCTTATATTAACATGGCCAAACGGAAGGCTCAGGATCTCGTGGGTACCCAAGCAAACAG
>JAOVYU010000001.1:25082011-25093266 GCA_025674565.1 Synodontis membranacea | reverse complement strand
AGTAGTAGTAGTAGTATTTTATTATTATTATTATTATTATTATTATTATTATTATTATTATTATTATTATTATTATTATTTTATTTATTATTTATTTTTTTTTTTTTATTTTACCAGTTGTAAGGAATATGTAGTGCTTGCTGTTCAGGCATTTATGTTATTATATTTTATTTATTACATTTTTTTTTTCTTTTGTAGTACGTAAAGTTACATATTTATCCAGAAATATAAGTTAGTACTTGTGTCTTATATTTACTGTACTTTTCTTCTTATTTTATTTTCTCATTTCATAGTATTTTATGGGTATTTTCCAAGCACTTGTTTATGTTAATTTGTTTTTCTTTAGCATTTTATTGCTCAAGAAAGAAATAGAGTTTGTGCTAGTAATTACATATATTCATTTTTATTGTAGTTATTGTTATTGATATATATTTTTTTAATTTTCTTAACTTTCCTATTCCTGTTTTTAGGTGAAAGCTGATACATCAATAAAGTGGACTTTTGTTTTGTACAAATCTTTCCTGTATTTTTTTTTTTTTTTCTTTCCGGTGTAACCATTAAAATTCTGATAGTTTCTGCACCAATAAAATAGATTTGACTTCACATGTGCAGTGAGGAAGTTTGTCAGCATGTCTGTTAATCAAGGATGTAAGAATGACATCTTTGTCTTGAATTTGGGGATCAGGACACGCTAGCTACAGTACTGTGTTTGGAACATGATATCCAGGGAGAGGAACATGAACAGTTGTGCTAATGCTCTGATTTGTGAAGTCTTCTTGCTACGTTTGCTTCCCTCTCCACTATCAAGCGCAATTAAACATCTGCTGATGGTGCTGGTGATGGTCCATGTGGTGTTGTGAATTGCAGTGCCGTCAGTACTGTTTACTTCCTGCTGAGCTACATTAAAACCATCCAATTAGAACAATAATAACAATTAACAACAATACTTCACCATAGTTGCACTCACGCTGTCTAGTTTACTCCCTATCGGTGTGAACAAGCTCCAAATTCAGCACAATGTTTTATGGATATAGCTGTATATCGGCATTTACTAACGCATTATTTCCAGGTTTCTACATGATGAGAGCTAGAGAAGTCAAAACTAGTAGCCAGATAAATATATGATTTATAGATTTACATATTTATATAATTCACCAAACATTGAAGGACAAGCTCTCTCCAAAATCACTTCACATTTGATTTGTTAAATTTGTTTGTTACAAAAACAAGTTAGCTAACCCGTAGCTAACCGGTAGCTATTTGTACACCCGAAGGAATTGCACTGAATTAGATTGTTTCCAAAACTTATAACATTATAAGCGCCATTGCACTTAAAAGAACACTTTATAAAGCTCCGTTTAAGAAAAGGCATCACATGTCTCTGTCTGTATAACGTCTGGATGGTGAACTGCAGATGGGTTTTGGTCCGAGCTGCATTGCCCCGCATTGCTCCAGATGGTGTACCCCCTCCACCCCCCAACCCCCACAAAATCCCAATACAGCCTACAATCATATGTTTCCTTATCTCTGTAAATCTATTCTCTAGCATCCTGCAAAAACTGCCCCCCCACCCAAGCAACTTAACAGCATCCACCAAATGTGGATGTCCGCGTCGGATTCTTTTGAGTTCCCTTGGAACATATTCTTCTTTTAACATATTTTGTTCTCTTAGGTTTGAGAGAAGTAAAAAAAAAAAAAGAATATATTTAACCAACAATGATTCTGGAAAGTTTTAATAGGCTAAGGAGTCACTTTTGGTGTTAACCAGAGTTATGTACAGTATGTACTATAACTTTATTCAGTTTAGTTTATTTCAAGATCAAATAACGAGTTGTCAAATTGAATGTATATAAACAATAGCCAGATGTTGCAGTGTAGTATAAAATACTACAAAGGAAGCAAAATGATTAAAAGTGTAAAATTCAGAGGGATCGGGCAGATGCTCAGCAGCGTGACCCTTGAAGAGCATTCAGTCAGTATTGGGGGGTTTTTGGGCGAATCCTTTTCATCACTGATTCTCCATGCTCATAGAAAGACAAAGTGTGTGTGTGTGTGTGTGTGTGTGTGTGTATGAATACTGTGCAGTTAGCTCATCATTCCCGAGCATTTATAACAATCTATAAAACACACTGTAAATGTGAATGCAGCAGTAATGTGTGTTTAAAGCAGCAGCTTTATTTAACTCAAGGCCTCATTGTCACCAACCTCATGAAGTCCATTTATGACCTCAGATTGTAAACAAGCCGCTTCAAGTTTCATGAAAAAACACACAAAAAGAAAAAAAAAAAAAGAGGTTCGTTGTGTCTAAAGAGAAAGTTTTTTTTTTTGGAACATGTTCTTGAAAGAAATATAATCATGACACTGTTACAGCCTAGCTGTATTGTTGCGGCACACTTCTCCGTTTCTTTCTTTCTTTCTTTTTCTCTTATTGTGGGGGGTAGGCTGAGATTGAGGGGGTTTGGGGGAAAAGTGAATGTGTGTGTGTGTGTGTGTGAGGGGTGGGGGTTAGTCCGTGTGCGCGCTTTTGTATGTTCTTTTCAGAGCTGTAGTCTGTGCGCCAGAGTCGCAGACGGCGAGAGGGCGCGTAAGAGCGCACACACACACACACACTCTCTCCAAGGCGCCTCCCACAGACGCGCGCACACACACACACGCACACACACACACACACACAGGCACAGTTTCTCACTCTGGAAGAAAGTGTCTGTGTGTAGTGTGTGTAGTATTCTAGCAGTCGAGGTTGCAGCGCTGCATCACCGGGTCCTGATGTCTTCTCCGTGGAATAGTTGAGCGCTGAGGAGGAAAACGGGACTTTCACTTTTATTTATTTATTTAATTTATTTATTTATTAGTTTATTTATTTATTTTTGTATTTTTTGTATACAGTATCAGACCCGATCGATGCAGAACGACCCGCACGGGGGACTTTACGCGAGGATTTAACATGCTGCGGTGTTAAGAGGAAGTAACATTACAGATCCATTGCAACTCTGTTGGAATTAGGACTTTTTTTTTGTTGTTGTTGTTGTTGTTCCTGGAAAGATTCAAAGATGGGACAGATGATGAAGACTCGCACCGGAGTCACAGTGCAGATCCTGTTCGCTCTGCTGCGTCTTGCGTTTTTGGTTACACCGGCGGCGGCGGCTGTGACGCGCGATCCTCCCGGTAAGACTCTGAAGTACAAAGTTCTGGAGGAGCAGCGCGTTGGCACCGTGATCGGCAGGCTGCGGGAGGACGCGTCGGCAGCCCTGGCGCGTTTACCGAGCTCGGTGTCGCCGCGGTTCCGCGCCATGCACGCGGGCGGTAGCGCGCCGCTGATCGCCGTGCGCGAGGAGGACGGCGAAATCAGTGTGGGCTCGCGTATTGACCGTGAGGCGCTGTGCAGCAGCCACCCGAACTGCACGCTCGAGTTCGATGTGGTCACTCTGCCCGCTGAACACCTGCAGCTCTTCCGTGTCCAGGTCGAGGTGCTTGATGTGAATGACCACTCACCCCGGTTTGCCCGCTCAGTTGTACCCGTGGAGATTTCAGAGAGCGCAGCTGTGGGAACTCGATTGCCATTGGATGCCGCTTCAGACCCGGATGTGGGTGACAATGCACTGCATGCGTACTCACTGGAGCGAAATGGTTTCTTTCGCATTGACGTGCGCACTCGTACCGATGGTGCCCGTTACGCTGACCTGGTTGTAGTACGAGAGCTGGACAGGGAGACCCAGCCTAGCTTTCAACTTCTCCTCAGTGCGTCTGATTCAGGCTCACCGCCACGGTCTGGGTCCACACTTCTCAAAATCAACGTTCTGGACTCCAATGACAACAGCCCGGTGTTTGAACAGCAGGCCTATGCGGTCAGCCTTCTGGAAAACTCTCCACCTGGAACACTGCTGGTGGATTTGAATGCTACGGACCCAGATGAAGGCACCAATGGCAAGATCATCTACTCCTTCAGCAGCCATGTGTCAATCAAGATTCTGGAAACGTTCAAAATCGATGCTGAAAATGGACAAATCACTTTGATCAAGAAGGTAGACTATGAGACCACCTCATCCTATGAGCTTGATGTCCAGGCGCAGGACATGGGGCCTAACTCAATTCCCGGCCACTGCAAGATCATTGTTAAAGTGGTGGATGTAAATGACAATAAGCCCAAAATTAATATCAACCTGATGACCCAGGGGAAGGAGGAGGTGGCCTACATCTCAGAGGCAGCACCAGTGGACACCTTCATTGCATTGGTGCGGGTGGAGGACAGTGACACTGGTCTGAATGGAGAAGTGACGTGCAAACTGCATGGCCATGGCCACTTCCGGCTGCAGAAAACCTATGAGAATAACTACATGATTTTGACAAATGTGTCTCTAGACCGTGAGAAGCGTTCCGAGTACAGTCTGACAGTGATAGCAGAAGACAGAGGTTCTCCTAGCCTCTCTACTATCAAACATTTTACCGTGCAAGTGCAGGATGAGAACGACAACCCACCTCGCTTTGAGAAGAGCCGCTATGAGATATTCAAGTCTGAGAACAACTCACCTGGTGCATATCTCACCTCGGTGTCGGCCACTGATCCAGATCTGGGTACCAATGGTCAGGTGACCTACTCCATCCTGGAAAGCATGATTCAGGGGAGCTCCATCTCCACCTATGTGACCATCGACCCATCCAATGGCGCAGTGTACGCTCTGAGGAGCTTCGATCGTGAGGAGGTGGGCCGCTTGGCCTTCACAGTTCAAGCACAGGATGGTGGAGGTGGGGCCTCACTCACTGCCAATGCCACTGTCATCCTGACTGTTCTAGATGAGAATGACAATGCGCCAATCATTGTGGCACCGGCACTCAGCAACCACACGGCCGATGTGCAACTTTGGAGGCAGGCCGAACCCGGGCACTTGGTGACAGTCATCAAGACCACCGATCGCGATGCAGGAGCCAATGGAGAGGTGACATGTTCCATTGTGGGTGGAAATGAAGAGGGGTTGTTCTTGATGGAACCACGAAGGTGCGAGCTTAGGACCAATGGAAGTGTGAATTCCTTGGGACGGGAGAGTTTTGACCTGGCCGTGTTGGTTCAGGACCGTGGGGCGTCTACCCGTCTCTCCACTCGTGCCGTTCTTCATATCCTGTTACGCGACCACCTTATCATACCTTCTGATTCTAGCAGCCAGGCCCCACTGGACCTCTCCATGATCATTATCATCTCCCTGGGTGCTATCTGCGGTGTACTGCTGCTCGTCATGGTCTTGTTCGCAACACGCTGCTCTCGAGACCAGAAAGACCCACGCCACTCCTACAACTGCCGTGTGGCAGAGTCCACTTACCAAAACCACCCCAAGAAACCTGCCAGGCAGATCCACAAAGGTGATATCACACTGGTCCCCACTGTGAATGGGACACTGCCTGTGAGGGCACATCCACGCTCACCTTCAGGGTCTCCAGCGCCCGACAGCAGGCACAGTCATCACAGCCGTCAATCACTCAACAGCCTTGTCACCATCTCCTCCAATCACGTGCCAGAGAACTTTGCTTTGGAGCTTGCTCATGCCACACCACCTGTGGAGGTAAGACACTACGTGTGTGTGTGTGTAATCAATAACTACACAGTAACCCATCACACATATACTAATGTATCTCTAACCTGCATTCAAAAAATGTAAGATTAACAATCTATGCATTTTGCTTTTAAACTGTTATATGTGTATTGAAACCCTATATTGTTTGTTTGCTATGATTATACCATTGTACACTTTTATTTGTGTGTGCATAGAGTATTTTCATTTTTTCCCATCCATTAACCCATCCATAAGGCATGATCCCTTGTTCACACCTCCCCCTGCTGTGTGTTGCATTGCTGTCTGGTCCATCATTACTCATTTTTCGTTTCCATGTTTTTTTTTTGTTTTTTTTTTGCCCCTCCCTCTTTTTCTTTTCTTCCTGTTCGGCTATAGCAAGTCTCACAGCTTCTGTCCATACTTCATCAGGGCCAGTACCAACCCAGACCGAGTTTCCGTGGCAACAAATACACTCGGAGCTACAGGTAACCAATCGCCTTTCAGCCTGTTGTGATAGAGTCTCCCCAGGTTCGAGACTTTGCATTAGAGAGCCGAAATTGCTGCCTCCAACTTGTTAAAAGTGAAAGAGCATTTTTTTTCCCTTTTCGTATGCAGTCATCTGCTTCATATGAATCAATTTATTCTTTGCTGTTTTGTCACGGAGAATGAAAGGAGTTAAAAAAAAAAAAAAGTTCATAGCCTTGCATTGCATTACATAACCTTTTGTGATAGTGGCATGCATGCGTCATTCACTTGGATGGGAAGCTTACAAACAAGAAATCTGTATAAATCGGACTTACCGTTTTTCAGGTATGCACTGAACGAGATGGATAAGTTCAGCCTGAAGGACAGTGGCCGAGGGGACAGTGAGGCCGGAGATAGTGACTGTGAGATGGGAAGGGAGTCTCCTTTGCTGGGAGAAGCATTTGGTGAGGTCTTCACTCCTGATGGACAGCACCGCCCACACCCAGGTAAAGAAGAAGGAGATGTTTTTCCACCATTTTAAATATCTCTTTCAGTCTTTAGCTTGAGATCACTTTAGCTGTTGTCTGAAATGGAAGGAATTCAATAGCAGAGGCAACAGTTTCCACCTAACATAGACGCATGGAAACACATACGTTTTATGGATGTTTCTCCCAGTTTCTCCCAATTTGGTCACAAGTCTTGTGAAGCTACCCACAGCGTATTTTCAACCAGCCTCTAATGGAAGCTGAACACACTCCGAGGAGATGCTTACTGCCTTATTTCGTATACATGACTACACAGACAGCCACAATTGGCCAGTAAAGCTCTGATTTACCGGACAATTTCACGGATGGTTGTGGGATCATTGGGATTCATGCTTCTGATCTCCAGGCAATAGGGGACACGTTATTTCTCTCGCACCCCATCTCTATAAATCACACTGCACAATCTTTCATTGATAACTTTTTTTTCATGCTAAAATAATTTTTTCATGGCTGATTTTGAGAAGGAGCTTGTGCCTTTGAAAAGGCTCCCTTTTACTGTAAATCTACCTAGTTTAATCTTTGCTTCTCTCCTTTCATGTGAGCGGGACCCAAATCAATGCCTCGCTGAGGCTTCGCAAATGCACCAGATTTTGTTTTTATTAGCTCTAAGATGTATTATAAATGGCCCTTTCAAAGCTAATGGGCCCATAATGAAGTCCCTGGGACGTGACGGAGCATCAGCGTGCATGTTTAATGAAGGTTATAATTTGCTATATTTGATTTGAATTATATATTCTTTAGAAGGGATGGTGAGGAAAGTGAGCAAGAGAGTGAAAGAGAAAGACACAAAGAGAGACACTCGGAGCGGGAGAGCTTTTATTCCATTGTTCGGCTGTAAACAGACTTATTTGAATGGTTAAGAGGCTGAATTAATTTGGTGTTCCAGGTTTTATGCATTTTCTGCTAGTGAGTGCACTCAGAGAATTAAATGGAGTTCAGAGGCATGGGAAAAACACGGCACATTAGCTATTATCTGAATCATTTCATCTCTCAAAAAAGACGAGCCGCACACAAAGGCGGCCATGTTCAAAAGCGCCGTACTTTTCATCAAAGGACCCATAATAAATTTTAACAAAATAGTTAACAAAACAAGCTAACATGAATCGGTTGTTGTTTGTTTTCTCTTTTGGGGCGTGTTTAGCGATGAAGCTGTGTACGGAAGAGTGCCGCGTCCTGGGTCATTCCGATCAGTGCTGGATGCCCCCGCTGACCGCGCAGGCCACAGCCGATTACCGAAGCAACCTTTACATTCCTGGTGAGGATCCTCAGCAGGCTCCTGCCCCCGAAACCACCCAATCAGGAGAGTCCACACTAAGGAAGAAGAGCTTCTCTACTTTCGGTAAAGAGAGCGAAGAGGAAGAAGAGCAAGAGGGCGAGGCAGAGAAAGGAGAGGACCTTTGCGGTACCACGTCTCTGCTCTCAGAGATGAACAGTGTTTTCCAGAGGCTCCTCCCCTCTTCACTGGATGCCTACACTGAGACCAATGAGACAGAGAAAGTGCCAGTGGGGGCGGGGTCACTCGAAAGGAGGAAAGGTCACCTGCCAGGTAAAGCGAATGCCGCATCGGCCTATCAGCATGGTGTGGCAGCCTGGGCCGCGAACACGCATTTCCAGAACCCAGGTCACGGCCACGCGCCCGCCAGTCACATGTCTAATTCACTGGCGGCTCCGCCTCTTGCCCCGCCTCTATCCATGTCAGCTTCCTGTTCAAAATGGCTGCCAGCGATGGAGGAGATTCCGGAAAACCACGAAGAGGATGAGCTGGAGTCGGTGCTGCATGGCAAGCGCTGCGAAAGTCGCAGTGAGATCATGGACGCTAGCGAGCTTGTCGCAGAGATTAATAAACTTCTCCAGGATGTGCGGCAAAGCTAGAAACAGATACCGCCGAACATAAATTAAAACACGCAATGCGCGGAAAGTGGTATTAAAACAAAGAAACAAACAAAATCAGAGACCTGCAATTGTCCTTAAAGTTGCGTTTCTGACCGTCACGTGTTTTGTGAATGCTAATTATCCAAATGATGTATGGATTTCCTTGTTATTTTTGTTGTTGTTTTTTGGGACACAGTGTACACAATGTGAGTGTATTTATCTTTGTATTTTAAAAATACAATTTGTAATCTTTATATTTATAAAAAAAAACAAACAAACCCACCATGTACATAAACCTACGCAATCAGATTTTTATTTTTATATTTTGAACGCATGTTGAGAAAATAATCAAGGCTGACATGCCAATGTAAATAGTCCTATTTATGAAAAAAAAAAACCCTACATTTTATGTTATTGTTACATATATAATATAAGTATATTGAGATTATTGTGTTATGGGGAGGGGAGCATGTCGGGGTTTTGTATTTATAATGCTGTATTCTTGATGTATTGTGTCAAGCTCAGTTTATGTTGAAATAAAAAGAAATTGGACCTGTTATGTCCTTGTCATGGGTGACATCTGATGTGCGTACGTGCGTGCGTGTGCGTGTAAGGATGCATATGCATGTTGGTGTTAGTAATATTATAACATTACTATAAGCCGATGTAGTGTAATGAACACAAAAACACATCTAAACCAATATATTTTTTTGAGATGAACATCTCTGCTACCTTTAGAGCACCTCATATCTTCACCTTCGCTCTTATCGCCCCCTGCTGGCCATTACCAGGAAGTGAAAGTTTCACATTTTTAGAGATATACTGGAAAAAAAAAAAAGAAAAAAAAAAAAAAAACAGAGAGAAATAGTGAAGTAGAGTCACTAAAATATAGAGGTTAATAATGTGAAATAAACATTTAAAAATATATATATTTGCATATATAGATAGATACATGGAAAATTTGATTTTTTCTCTCTTTTTTTCATTAGTAAACAATGTGGATTTTTTTTTTTTTATTTTGGAACGTGTCAGATCAGAGCCCCCTAGAGGTCAGACAGCATAATGACACTGTAAAACAAACATCTAGGTTTTTTCCAGAAAGCACTGAATTTATGTTCCAGTTATATAACATCTATTTTAACCACATTAATGCTTGAATTATGTTTAGTCCTATGAGGACCGCTTTGCAATTATTTAACCGTAGAGATCTCAAGATACGAATCGGTATGCTTTTAAAATACGTGAAGGCAATGAGCTTTTCAAAATGCCCTTTTGGAGTGATGGTTGAGCTCGCAAGAGATCGTCAGCTCACATGCTGATGCTAGCTTGTTGACGGTTTTTACGCTCCTCTACGTCAACTTCCCCTTTCCTTTGATGAAGTTTATGAATTCCGTCGAAGTTCCTGTTAGCCGGTTGTGATTTCTTGCGTCTTTTCAACACTGGAGCAAAATTAATTAATAATTAATTATTAAAATGAATGAGACTTTGCAGTTATTTATGCTGTCAATTTGAAAAAAAAGATGTGTTTTTTTTTTAGTTACTGAAAACATGCATGTTTTTTTTTTGTGTGTGTGTGTGTGTGTGTGTGTGTGTGTGTGTGTGTAGTCACTGCATTTCTCTTCCCTCTAAAAAAAAAAAAAAAAAAAAAAAAATCTTTTTTGGCCAAAATCTAGGCATCTTAAGAATGTCTAGCATTTATTTTCTTAATGCGTGAATATCTGTAGTTTTTTCAATTTTTAGTTTTAGTCAGTGTGCTGCAAAATCCATGCGACGGGGTTGAGACGCAAATCGATCAACAATGAAGGAAAAAGTGAAAAGTCAAAAGATTATAAATCTTTTTATAAAAATGATTATAAAAAATACCTTTTCTCGTGAAAAAAGTTTTGGTTTTCAGCATGCAGCCTTGACACACACCTTTGGATTGAAAGAGAGGCATAAACACTCACCAAAACAAATTTATATGCACGCGCACACACACACACACACACACACACACACACACACACACACACACATGCCTGTGTAACTAGTATTTGTGTGCAGCATTGTCAGATGTTAATGTCTGAACTGAAGAGCATTTCAATCATGTAAAAAATAAAGTGTTCAGTTCACACACACACACACACACACTCACACACACACACAGTGCTCAGCACCTATTCTAAATGCTTAATTTGTCACACTTGGCTGCAGAGCACTGTTGTCACTGGTATGTCATAGAACACTAAAAACATACACACAAACAGCTGTTTGGAAATTTGCACACACACACACACACACACACACACACACACACACACACACAGACTAACAGCTGGACTGTGCTGAGACAGATGTTCCCTGATAAGCATCAGTGTGTGTGTGTGTGTGTGTGTGTGTGTGTGTGTATGTGCACATGTCTGCGCATGTGTGCGTATGTTAGCTTATGTGTGTGTGTGTGTGTGGGGGGGGCAAATGTATTTTTTTGTCATTTCTCTCTTCTTTCGGTGTTTATCTTTGTGTTTTGTGCATTTTCCTTTCTTTTCCTTTTTTCTTATTTTTCCTTTTTTTCGTGTTTCCTTGATGTCTTTGTTTTCTTTTTTCCCCTGCAATGATTTATTTTTATTCATTTATTTATTATTTTAGTTTAGGTCCCCCCCCCTTTTTAAAATATTTTACTTCATCTTTTCTTTCCTTTCAAAAACAGCTTTTATCTGAGAAGAGCTAAAATAAAATAAATTGCCTTCAATAAAATCCAAAATATTCTACTTATCTCCAATTCTCATTCAATTCCTTAGGAAATAATACTAAATACCAACACACACATGCACACACACACACACACACACAC
>JAOVYU010000001.1:24948097-24958106 GCA_025674565.1 Synodontis membranacea | reverse complement strand
AGTGTGGAGGATATCATAAGGTCTTGAGGCAATCAGATGTAAAACACAATATTTATGAGTGTTTTAAGTTGTAAATCAGTCAGATTTGACCAAAACACGACAGAAAGGTTAATACTCTAGTCCTGCAAGCTACAGTGTCCAAGACAGCATGGAATTCCAGGCATTTCAGATGATCTTGGAGCTCGAATTCTGGCTAAAATGACACCTCAGGCTCTGCAATAGAGCTCATTATGTTTCAGTCGATCATTTTCCCCAGGGCATAAACTTCGTTCAATATCAAAAAAATGTAATCAAAGAACAGAGCTTGGCTGTGCTTACTCAGAGGGTAAGAAGAGAGCAAGAAGAAGGGTATTGTGTTTTTTGCTCTAATTATCAAATTATCCTTACTGCACCACTGAACTGTTGCTACATGATTTCCTGTTAACTAAACACGAGATAAATAAATAAATATCTGATAGCAATGCCTTTCCAGCTAGTATGGTAGGTAGCTGTAAATCGATTGCGATAACTAGCAAGCATTTGAAAAAAAATTTAAAGCATACATCATTTCTTTTCAACTGCTCGCGTTTACTGTATTAATAATTAGCCATGATCAGCCGCCATATGCATATTTTTAGTGAAATTTGATGCGTTGAAAGAAATTCGCCAGGCAGACGCTGAAGGTTGATGTGAATACAGATTAAAGAGTTTATTAGTTAACCCACACCTAACAGACAAGCATCAAATGTGAGGCATGGGTCAGGTGATTGGCAAACAACACGAAGAAGGCAAAATTCAGAAAACGCACGAAACCAGGAACAAACAGGGTGAAAAAAAAAAAAAAACAGAAGGAACACAAGACAAAAGGATTTGTAATATTAGTCACTTGTGCATTGTCAAAACTGAGAGTCCTTAAGTGCTGTGAGAGTGAAGTTCTTAAGTCCAGGTTTGAGTAACTAGCAATCTGATGAACGTGAACGTGAGACAGCGGTGTTGTAATCCATGGCGGCCATGTTTGTAGGCCACAGTGCATTCTGGGAAGCATAGTCTGGAACGAACCATTTTTAATTTTTATTTTTTTTTTATACGGGTTTCTGTAAAGCTGCTTTGTGGCAATGTCCATTGTTAAATGCGCAATATAAATACATCTGAATTTAATTTGTTGTATTGTAATATATTGAAACTTGGGGGAACTGGAGGTGTGATCTGAGCAGGGTACGAGACAAAGAAGACGTACAATACTTCAAAATGCCTTTTTTTATTACAGCAATGTTTAGAAAAAATATATATATAAATAGGGATATACACAACTATGAATGGAATAAACTATCCATGCTACGTAATCCAATGAAGCTTTCCTTAAAACATATTTGCAGCTTATGTTTTTTTTATGTTTCTTTCTTTTCAAACAGGTCAAGCAGTGAGGTTAATGGCAATCAGGCAAGACAGCAGCCTTGCTCAGGAAGTCTATATACAAAGCCAGGTTTTTGGTAATAAGTTATGCAGAGCAAGAATTTTTTAGGCTAATATGTAGGACATTGTATTGTATCAGCCAACAGTATTTAAAGGAAATAAATTGATTAACGTCCTTGCACTTGACCACGCTGAACATAGACCAACAGCTTTTAAAGTGCTCAAAAAAATCCTGAACTACATAATAACCAAAATGTCGTATTCAGAAATCATAAGTAGCTTTTATGTTCTCAAACCAAGAGCAGGTCATTTATATATATGGCGCCATTTCTGTAATCAAGTTTTAGTGGTATATCTGTTGTACGGTTTGAACACTGACACAGGAAATAATTTGAAGATTGTACGTAGGTATATAAAATTATGAGTGACGTTTCGGACACGCGACCTGTCCGAGTATACTGACAACCACCAAGGTATATTTCGTGCCTTTAAAAAATAAACCACTTTATTTATTAAGCCACTTTGACAAGCCCAGAGGCCCTGGCTGTTAAAAGAACACACTTTGAGAGAAGGTGGGAGGGTTTTAGGGAAAGTGATGTCTGAGAAGACCTTTCCTGTCGAGGCCGCTGACTGTAGTGACATCAATCTGAAAAGAAAATAAATAAATAAATAAATAAATAAATAAATCTGGTAATCCTGATATTCACTCCTAAGGATTTGCCATGATTCAAAAAACAAAAAACAAAAAAAAAAAACATGAAGGCACCAATATAAAAATATTTTAGGACATTTCGTGTGAGATCTCGGAGGTCTGAATGCCTCCTACACCACCACCTTTATACACCTTTAAACCCAAATAAAATTAGAGACGGAGCAATTAAAGAATTGCAGACTGTGCAGGCAGATCATGTTTTTGTGTGTGTTTGTGTGTGTGTTTGTGTGTGTGTGTTATCTTGCTGTCAAGTGCAACAAAATTTAACATAAAATAACGAGACTGTTTAAGAAAAAAAAATAATAAAAAAGTTAGGGAAGATGGAAATAAACTTCTAATACGAGGCTAGAATATTCCCAATATATTTACTGCATATTTATTTACAGTACGTAAAGTTCAAGTTGAAATCGTCACAATAATTTGGTTTCATTGTAACAACATCTCGTTAAAATAGCACTTGATCCAGCGAATCTTAAACAGGGGTTATGCAATCATAAAGTTCGTACAGGATATAATCTATTATCTACAGTATAATCTAGATCATTTGGTTAAGAGTTTTTTTGGTTACGATTTTTATTCGCTCTCCTGTAATGAAGGACAAGCTGACCGAGCACGTAGCTACGACACTTACAGCTCACGTTATGCCTAGCTAATAAATTCAGACATACAGTAAATATTCCAGTCGGTCCATTTTCAACAGAACCCTTTTCATTTGGCTTATTTAGCCGAGCACACTGAAGGTAATTGCAGATACATCAGCTTTCACATAAGAGAAGTATTCTTGAACAGTCGTCCTAAATAGTCCACATGATGGTGTTTAGTCTGAGTTAGCGTTTCGGACTAGAATGCCGAGTCATGCTGTACGGCGTCTCTAATGCTTCACGGCTCTTTTCGCTGCGGCTCTGACTGTAATGATATGTAAATGGGAATTTCATTACAGTCATAAAGCTACACACACTATTGAGCTGCTGACACATGGCAAACGAGTTGCCATCAAAACTATGACAAAATATAGACACAGCACTGAGCTGCGAGAAGGTCAGCAGAAAGTATAATCATTTTTTTTTTTTCCCAGCTGTTTACCCGTCATACATACACATACACAAAAGTACACTAACACACTCCTCTATGTGGGTGTCCATCAGTGTGCGTTGTTCTTGGAAAAGGGATGCAGATGGTGCCTTTTTATAATAATAAAATTACCAATACACATTAACGTGTGGAAGGGTGCTAACAATTTTGTTCCATACCTTTTTATTGCTTGACATTATTTCTCCTACTCCATTAGTGATGGAAACACAATAATCTTTCCTTTTTTTTGGCTGGTTATATTATATTATATTATATTATAAAGACCTATTTTTTTTAAGTGCTTAGTTTTAGATACACATCATATATTTAATTATGCATGTACAGCTCAGAATTTGACAACGTTATGACCTCTGGGATGCTTAAAGAGCCTCTTTCTTTCAGTAAAGCTACTGTTTTAATAATTTTCCCATCGGTAGGCCTACAGAGGAACATTTGCTTTACAGCGCAAATGGATTTTATACAACAGAAATGGCTGTGACGTCTGATTATGCTGTAAAGAATTTAAGTTTAAAAGCAGGTTTAAAGAGATAATCCACCCTGAACCACTTGCATTTTCATCTTTAGAGCTAATGTGATGAGCAAGAGTGTCCAAGATTTATTCCATAAAGATTTTTTTTGTTTTGTTTTGTTTTATTTGAAATTCTTTCATTGACTTCAGCACTGTTTCTATATTTCCTACATTACCCACAATGCTGTGTGACTAGCCCTCCATAATCATGCGGTGAGATCGAGTCCTTGCTTCCTAGAGCATCTCTAACGGAAGAGATTGATGCGGCGGTGCTTTAGTCCTTTCGTCTGTCCAGGCCTCTCACCTGGCTTCCAAAAGAAGTCCAATGTCTTTGCTGTCATAAACCTGAAGTGCATTATGGGACTTTGAGTCTAGCACCTACAAAAACATCTCCGCTACTTCAACGCTGGATTTCACATTAGCTAGAAAATGTTTTTTTTTTTAGGAGCTAACAAAAAAAGTCTTTATGTTTTAACATTGGTGACTATGACTAATGTTTGTCAAAAACCAACAGATTGCTAAATATATCATAAAAATTATATTTAAACATATTAAACATTTCATCGTCCTAGAATGTATCACTCCCCTTATACAAATGCTATTTGTACAACAAATTCTTCTGCAACAATAACCTCTGACCCCTTCCTTCTGGCTCTAACAGTCAATCCAAATGTTCTGGATGCTCCATTTCTCAGTTGCACCTGTGCCAACTAAACAGGAGCACAGAATATTGATGATCTGGCTTTGAGGTATTAGGACCTGGAGCACAACAACATTGCAGACTGATTGGTGGTCCTCCAGGATTGAACTGAGGCACTGTAGTCAGTCTGATTCATTCCAGGGACTGGCACTGTTACCGTGATGTGCTGGCTGTACACACTGGGTGAGAACCGGTCCTGGCAAACCTGACTGAAAGAGAAAGTCTATTTAAACAGAGTATTGCTAAACCAAAGAGCAGCTGGGCTAAGAACTGAGCCCAAGAGCCAACTACAGCACACAAAACCCCATCTGTCCTGATATTCCACCTTGCAGAAAAATACACAGAGGGAAAAAAAAAAAAAAAAAAAAAAAAAAGAACGGACTTGGATCGGTCATGAGGAACATCAGGTTAGTGTCGCGTTCCGGACCTCATTACTCATGTGTAACAAGCACTCGTTATCTTATCTTTTAAAATTCCCGATACTTGATGGAAATTCTCTACACATGTAAACAAAGATGACACTGTGTGTTATTTATTCTTTTTTTTTTTTTTTTTTTTTTTTTTTTTCACAATCAAGAATCATGAAGGCTAGTTATGGCTGTACATTATAATGGAAACTCTTTCTGCTTGCTCGTTAAATAATTACTTAATTTTATGTTTTTTTTTTTTTTTTTTTTTTTTTTTTTCAAAATAAGCCCACAATACATTTATCTTGAGCTTAGATTTTAAAAAAAAAAGAAGAAGAAGAAGAAAAAAATTATATGCCTGATAGAAATTAGCATAATAATTATGAATAATCTCTTGAAACACAAAATTAGTCTACATGAATGAATAAATAAATAAATAAATAAATAAATAAATACATTTTATCATTTTATAATGCTGGTTCTTATCTAAAACCAATATTAATTAGACTGCCAAGATTAATTTGCACAGCAGGTGAAACGTTGGCATGAGCGAAATAGAGCCTGAACATTGTGCTTAGTTACAAGTATTTAAGTCTTTTATGCTCTTTATCTTTACATAGCCTATATTGAGTGAAAAACTAACACATTTAGCATGTCATTTGTCATATTTGCTCGGCACAGACAATATTACTGTGTCACGAAATTGAAATTGTTAGCTCATTATAATTAGGTGGGGTGAAATGCCATAATGTGAGAGACGTATTAATCTTATAGAGTGAATTAGCTGAACATTTAGCCTCAAATGTCGCAAAATGCTATGAATTTACAGGTAGAATACGTGCTTAAAGCGCTACTGGTTTAACCGGCTGCATTGATTCCAGTGGACTTGTAACAAAAGACAATCTGTAACAAAAGACAGACGTCAGATAGATGACCGAAAAAGGCATACAAATGTCTATGTCTATTAGCTTTTAGATTTCTAGGCTGGTTGGCTAAATAATGCAGTTATGTAAGTTTACTTTTCTTTTGTTTTCCATTTTGCAATTTTTTTGCATTTTTTTTTTTACACCTGTTAACATAACTAATTTTATTTATTTATTTATTTATTTAATTAATTTTTAAATGATTTTTTTTTATCCTTGTGAAGAAAACAATTAAAATTCCGAAAGCAGCATTTTCTGAACTATGTAAAATGTTTTTTTTGTTTTTTTTTTCTTTATGGTTTTATTTTCCAGATTTTATTTCGTTTATTTTAATATCATTGAAATTGCAAGAAAAATAATAATTAAAAAAAAAAAAAAAACTCACTCCAATCCTAATGCTAACTTTAGCCTTTACATGTATTCATGTGATTCATGTGACCATTCTCCCTTTTATTGATTAATTGATAGATAGATAGATTGATTAATCCCTCATCCTATAGGATTTGCATTCCCATTTCATCCCGTTCATACATGGAAAACTATTTTCAAAAGTTCTTCTGAACGCTGCCCTTGCAGTCCTAGCACAGTCACTTTGCTACACTTTTTTTTTCTTTTTCTTTTTGCATTTTACTTAATATTTTACCAGCGTATCGTGTAATATTATTAAGTGAAGCCACGTACTGTAGCAGAGGAACAGCGGGTACCTAATAAACTTTCAAATAACATTTCAACACCTTTTTTGATGATGCTCAGTGGGCTGTATACCTGAGGAAAGCTCAATGTGTGGAACAAAGCAAGGCTAACCCCTGGGAGGCTAACACCTTCACAGAGTCGGCTAAGTAGTGAAGCACAGCTAGCTTATTCGCACAAATAATTTCAGTCTGCTTTCTGAAAGCGCATCACTGTTGAAAGTGACAGAGAATTGCTATTTAAAGACAGACGTGGAAGGATGGGAATGAGGCTCGAATCAAAAGAAAAGCCGAAACAACAAAAGAACAAGAAAAAGGATAAGTGGGTAGAAAAGGCAGAAATGTCTGCTCTTGTAGCCGGTAATTGTGCACAACAAACTTGATGAAAATAACAAAGCCAAACAATGCTAGGACTTAAATGGTGGAATTAACGATCGTATATGATAAGCAAAATTATAGCAATGCAAGCAGCATTCAAAGTTTAGCATTATCTCATATTTTAGGTTTCGTCAATGTTTTACTGTTTTCCTATTTCAAGATGTCAACGTTCTGAATCATTATCTCATTATACCATGATATAGCAATGTCTTATAAATAATAAGTTATCATATTACATATTTCGCATATTTATATACGTCAATATTTGTAATTATTGAATTTACTATTTAAAGATATTAGGCCAATATTTGACTTATTGCCCTTATTGCTCGTATTACTCTTGCCTGTTTCAACATATGTCAATTCTACATAGATCAGTTTTTTTGGCTTCCAAAAACCTTTCGTTACAACCTCACTAAAAGACTAGAAAAAGTATTGGCACCCGTCGAGAGAAGTAGGGCTTCCCCACTTCCTAGATTTGGATGAACTCATAATGATAATCGACACGTGTTAATTCCATCCATTTATCACTATTCATTTCCAGTCTACACGGAGAAGTGAACTGTGCTGTTCAGAGAATATCCACAGCCCTCAGCAGCACATCATGGCATGCGGCAGTAATGTAAATGTTCTTCTTGTTTTCTAGATAATAACTCTTGACTGACCCCATGCACCCAGAGACGGCGAGGAGAATTTAAAACAAGACACTCTCGTTAAATGTCAGCCAGTTTGCACAGCTGACATATTAAAAAAAAAGAAGGAGAAAAAAAAAAAAAAAAAAGAAATCTAAATCCATTAAGCCAACCGCTGAATTTCAAACTATATCAAATGTCACTGCTATTGAGAGCAAATGATGGTGCAGGCCTTTGAAGAGTTCCATCAAAATTCGCTTTTGGTCTTGAAAAACGCGTCATTAAATGGTGTGTCTTTTGAAAATGCTTCATTATATTCCTGTGAAGAGCTGGTGCAGAACAAGCCATTGTTATTTTGTGTCAATACAATAAAAGACGTTAGTTGATGATGTGTTAAAGTGAGCACATTCCTTTTTTTTATCCTTTAGCTTATTTCATCCGTAGTGGTTTGAAATCTACAATAATTCTAGCAGAAGAGTGTGCATTGTTTGAAATGAAACAAATTTTATCTGCTTTCAGCTCCAGTCCTTGAATAAAAGAGACATGGAGGAGGCCTACTTCTCCTTGAGGAGGAAAACTAGAGGTCATCAAATTGTCCGCAAAACATGAAATAGCTCGAGGGCACTGTTAAAAGGGTCAGGAGGATTTATTACAAAATGATAGTGAAACCTTGTCAGATGTTGTATTGAAAGAAAATGGTGCATTTTGAACACCAAGCTACCTTTCCATGAAATCAATATACTCACCATGACAACGTGACCGAGCTCTGAGAAAGCAAAGATACTGTACATGGATTGATGCTTGTGGGATATTTCTTCTCAATAGCAACAGCAAGATCTGGGCTTAAATAGGCTCTCCAAAAAACTCTAAACCTGCCATTACCCGAATGTAATCCTTATTAAATTACATTATAAAAATTGACCAGCACGAAGACCATACTCGTTATTTTGAGATATTGAGACAATCTTGTCCCCAAAATGTCAACGCAGACAGTAAACCACTTTAATACCTGCCTTTCCGGTGAATTTTTGGCTCCTGCTTTAAATATAACTATGGAATGGAATGAAAGTGTGGAATAAAACACTGTTGTTGTCAACAACAAGTCTGATAAAGTGGGTTTGTGTTATGCAGCTTGCCATAAAACAGAGAAACAAATTCAAATTCAAAAAATTTTTATTTGTCCCCGAGGGGCAATTTGAGGCATGTAGAGCAGTGTTACACAGACACAGAACTAGACATTAAAGAAATAATAATAATGATAATGATAATAATAATAATAATAATAATAATAATAATAATAATAATAATAATAATAATAAATAAAGTAATAAAATGGTTCACAATGTATACATAAGGTGCAAAATTGCAGTTACAAATAAGTAGATTAACGGACTACGTAATTTGCAAAAATAAGGAGGTCGAAGGGCAGTAGGGAATGAAAAAGTTGTTATACCTTTATGGGGTTTGATGCATAAAGGCAGAGAGTGACAGTGGCTTCAAGTTCAAAAGTTGAACAGCCCTTGGAATAAAAGTGGTTCTTCTCCTTTGTGTCCTGTAGTTCGGACAGCTTATTCGGCGCCCAGAGGGAAGCCACTCAAAAGCTGGAAACAGCACATGTGAAGAGTCCTGAGGATTCTGCGTGCTGTTCTCAGTGTTGGCAGCTCACAGAAGGAGGACAGAGTTCTCACTGAGGATCCGATTATTTTAGAGCACACCCTGACTGTCCTCTGCAGGCGGGCTCTATCGTGCAGAGTGATGGCGTGGAACCAGCAGGTTATTGAGAATGTTATAGCACTTTCAATGAAGGAGTAGTAGAATGTCCTCAAGATGTTCTTGTTAACTCTAAAGCTGCTGAGTTTCCTCAGGAGATACTGCCACTGCTGGAATCTCCTTAGAATCTCCTCAGCGTTGGAGGCAAACCTGAGCATACTATCAAAGATAGTGCCCAGATATCTGTAGTCCTCCACAAGCTCCACAGTCTGCCCATGGATTGTGCTGGTGTCTTCTGCTGCCAATTCCCTCTGCTTGTTGGAAAAGTCACCAACATCTCTTTTGTCTTCTCCATGTTCAGCTCTAGTGAGGCATGGTCACACCACTCCACAAACTTGCTGAGCATTACTTAAAGCATAAACTAAACTATAAAGCATAAACTCATTTGTCCTCAAGATATTGGAAAGCTTGTTATAGAAAATAGGCTCCGGCTTCACCTCCTGAAATGGGAGACTAACTGAGTAACTAAATAACTGACTTCTTACAGAAAACTTCACCTTACCAATGATTATATGTTAAAATAAGTGACACCAGTAGCCATGTAATGATTCACAAATTGATTTGATTCACGATTTTTAGGTCATGATATAAAAAAAAAATGAAAATGAAAAATATATATTGCCAAAAATGCAACATTTATTGTTATTTATTTTCTTTGTCAACTTAAATATTGACTTAAAATAATAAAAAATAAAAATACTTTCTGCAGGTACAATAATGTTCAACTGGTGCTCACGAGGGTATGGTACCACAGTGTGTTCCAACACTGCTTTTATACAGACAGAGGGGGTTGTAAGTAATCCAGA
>JAOVYU010000001.1:24772558-24788868 GCA_025674565.1 Synodontis membranacea | reverse complement strand
GAGAGAGAGAGAGAGAGAGAGGGGGGGGGGGGGCATAGTGGGCAGCAGAAGTATTGGCACCCTCTAATGAAAATTATGGTATTAGATACACTAGATTTTTTTTCTTCATATGAAAAGTTAATGAACTCATATTTTCTGTACAATAAAACCAATAAAACTCAATAACGCATTGCTGGCAAACTATTGGCACCCCTAAACATTACAGGAAGATCCTGAGCGCTGTTCCATTCACCTGTTTAACTTTTGATGTTCACATCACCTTTTAATTTTCATATTTCATTGTTTATAGAATACCAAAAAAAGCACCTGCAGTATTAATGAAATACCGTAGAAAATTAAATGTTTTCAGTCAAATAAAAAGAAGATCAAGAGAGAGAGAGAGAGAGAACGCTCGAGTTTGACTTTCTTTGACCTGCAAATTCCTCCTGTAAAATCCCTCACGCACAAAAGCACCAGCTTATATATCGATAAGACTTTTTCTTCCTGCACACTCCAAGGTAACCGTCTATTGCTGCATGGAGCGAATGGAATTATGCCATCCATTCCAGCAGTGCATAGACACCACATACCAACTGGACCCCGTTGCAGCACGCAGATAAGCATCAGATTGCTTTGTGCAAGGGCAAATTCAATGACATTTTCTGTAGCGATATTGTGTGTAAGAATGCACACTTTACATTTATTATGCTCAGAGTGCTAGCAGAGACTAGAACAGGGACCTTGTGCACGCTGTTTTATTTTCTACAATAATGTCCTGATTATTGACAAAAAAAACAAAAAAACATGAAGGGCAGGCATAAACATTCCCGAGCTACTACGACACTAAGCACACGTCAGTGTCGAATGTTAGTAGCCATGAATTCCGTATTCTGAAATATTAATACTAAAGTATTCAGACGTCAGATGTTACGAGACAGCTATACGCAATTCTAAAGTCTGAAATTAAGCATGTATTTTTTCTCACCTGTCAGGAACAGACTCAGAGGAGGATGCCGGTGCGGTAAGTAAAGCAGTTGATTAAACAGTTCAGGCCATAGGTCAGAGTCATGAGGCAGAAGACGTAATCCAGAGGCAGGCAAGGGTCAAGCGATCAACAAACAGAACGACGTGGGCAAGGCAGATAATCAGAATCAAAGAGAACAAACCAGAAGACAAAACACAGAATAACAATCAGAATATCAAAGACTTGGCACTAGTCACATGGAGGCTATAAACTATTGCTTCATAAAGAAACATTGTAACAAGGAGTCCTTTTAAGCAGTCTATGGTGGTAGGTGGTTTGATTGGATGCAGGTGCATCCAATCAGTACTTCGGAGAGCTAGAGCGCATGTGCACGTCAGCCATGTTGTTTGTAGTCCGAGATGTACTGTATGGGAACTGGAGTCCGTGACAGATCGACTTTCGTGGTGTGTGGTTGTGGCAGCCGTTAACATGACATCGCCTCCGTCTGAAAGTTTAATGTATCCACAGTATATCACACTGAAATGTATTTCTTATGTTCTGGGCTGTAAACACACTCAGTACCTTATGGACTGTCTTTAAGGCTAAAACTAAACATGCATGACTGTTGTGTAATTCGCTGGAACAGTTTTTTTTTTTTTTCTAGTTCTGGTTTTGCTCCGCCCCCTGTTTCATTATTGTTTTTTTTTTTTCCATTGTTTTCATCTATCTCAGTAGTCTTTAGTCCTAATTTTTTGTGCTTGTGTGTGTGTGTGTGCATGTGTATATATCTTTGCAAAGTCATGCATTTGTGTCTTGACACCCAAACCGTGGTTCCTGTGTTTTCCAACTGAGCTCTAAGAGAAACACATGTGCTTGGTCAGCTTATGATAAAGGTCCTTGATGTAGGATGCAACCACCTGAATGCCCCTCCTTTACCGGAAGCGTGCTTTAGAACGTGCGATGGCGGTCAGGTGCCCGTAGCGCTCTTCCAAATACTTGCATTCACACACTCCCTTGTTTTTTCTTTGTTAAATAATAATAATAATAAAAAAAATGATCCTCTAATAAATCTGTATAATCTAAATGAAAATCCCAGAAAATCAACACAAGCAGGTACAGAACCCAAATTTGAATATACACATGTACAGAACTTTTCCCCTTCTCCTAATACATGGATCATTTTTGAATAATACATTATGAATGAGCGTTTTTGAGTAGGTACAGCCTGTGCCAGAGCATCGCCAGAGACAAGATCTCAGTAGGCGATGTGAGCACACACACGTGCGCGTGAGATGGATGGCTAGGTGACAGTGAGCAGATGCGAGAGGCTGATGAATTGTAGGGGCATCTGAAGTGAGAGACAAACAGCACTCAAAAGGCCGTCTGCTTCAGGATGCACGCACGCACAGGTGGCAACCTCGCTCAGCAGTTGCATCTAGGGACATTATTGCCTCTAGCTAACTTCTACCCACTAGCAAAATGCAAAAATGAGATGAGCTAGAGTGGTGAAATCTTCAGCCATCTGTCAGAAATGAACACGGACCCTGAGTATCTGTCAGTCAAAAACACGGATTCGGAGCGAACCCACTTCTCTAATGGTGATGTTGAGGAATGATGATTAAGGTTTAATGATGTTCGCTGAAGATTAATAGTGTGGGAGTGGTACGGCTTATGCTGCTTTCATGATAGATTTACTGATGGAGTTCAGTGGGTTATTTTCACATTTGTTTTTTGTTTTTTTTATGTGGTGTAACACTTCCTGTCAGCGACTTTGGTTTGTTTTCTGCACTGGGTTCCAGACATTATTAGGATACATACTTGTTTTATTATTCATTCGTTTTCAGCAACATTTATCCTCTTTGGGGCATTTAAAATCACCAACCCCACCTCCTGGCATGTTTTTAAGAGTAAGGTAGGAAAATGGATGATGCAAAAAAAGTGGGGTGTTTGTATAAAAAGGGGTGGAGCTTAAAAGTGATAACATATTCTGGTTGGTTTATTTGACTCTGTCCCAAAGTCGCACCAAGGTACGGAAATGACTACAACTTTTATGCGGCTTTTTGCCCTTCAGGAGTCTGGATTCATGAACCGAATCTGCTCTGGATCTGGTCCAAATCCACTAAAGGGAGGTGACTGTTACGCAGATCCGCTGGAGGAAATCCTGGTCCAGATCAGATTTGCCTGCTATCTGGGTAAAATCTGCTCAATGAGCAATGGGCAGTTTTTCGAATCATTTTCTAGTCACTTAAAATGGTGTGGAAATAAACAGCGTGATATTTGGAGTAGTATACAGAGCGTTTTTTTTTTTTGTTTGTTTTTCTTTCTTGTGATGCTTATGAAAACGTTTAAACTACTTTAAAGGAAATAAAGTTTAAAACGAAGAACAAAGTGTGCAGGTGGGACAAATAACGGTGATCGTCTGCTGAAAAAGTCACTAGGCTTGTCGCTATACTCTTTTTTAGCCAAGTAAACAAGTCGATAAAGGGGCACAAACATGACACAAGGCATCTACTGTAAGGTGGCAAAACTGGACAGGACTCCAGTTCACTCCATGTACTGTACGTACATATCTACAAGGTTCAACTGATGGAAGGATTAGACAGCTCAATGTAAGTAAAATAAGCCCCAGGGACAGCTAGCTTAGTGACCTCGTCTCTCTGTGTCATCACCCGACACGACGTCTCCGCACGAGTCTACAGTCTGGGCTGGAAAGAAATCAGCCCCAGCCTTGTTTCTCAGTTACTCACACCAGGCACTGTAACCTTTACTTAAAACCTCTGTACTAATCAGGCAAAGATTATGTAATGATTTCCGTGCCCTCTTATGTGCATTTTAGCGTGGACAAGTAGACAGACAGTCAAATGTTAGCACGGATATTTAGCCAGACAGTCAACGTTAGCATGGATCACTAGTCAGACAGCCTACTTTGTAGTTGAGCAAATGAATATTAGAAATGTTGCTAATTTATGCTAAGTCATCTGGCTGCTAATTAGCATCAGCGTTTAATTCCCCTAGCTATTGCGTGTAAATTGTACATAAGGCTCCTCTCTCTCTCTCTCTCACACCACCAACACACACACACACACACACACACACACACACACACACACACACACAAAGGACTTGCTGATGCATGAAGAAAAAGCACTCTTGTTCCTTAAGGTTAAACCCACTGTTTTATTTTGTTATAAGGTATAAGAATAAGAATATAAATAACCTGCATAAATAAATTCTCTGCAAACCAAACACACACACACACACACACACACACACACACACACACACAGAGTTACACGTACAGTCAGGACCCCACACGACCTGCTGATGCATGCTAAATAAATAAAAAAAAAACACACAAGTTCTTCCTTAAGGTTAAACCTACAGTTTTGCTGCAAGGATTGGAAGAACGAGATTAAATTAGCATAACCTGCATGAATAAGTGCTCCCACTCGGTGTGTGTGATGTATGGAAGCGCTTATGTTGCCTGATGTATGCTCGGGAGAATCACTAAAGCAAGCGGCCGTGGGACGGAATGGCTCAGATTAACCTGTTGGCTTTGCCAGGAAGGCTGAGAGTTTATAAAATGGATTGCTCATCTTTTCACAACAAATTGAATTTTTTATTTTTTTATTTTTTTTATTTTTAAAATATGGTTTGGGATCATATTTGGAGTAAAGGAAAGAAAGAAAGAAAAAAAAAAAGGTCCCAGAAACACTGCCTATGAATAAGATCTTTGAGTCTTGTCCATGAGTTACATTGGTGTTGCAGTAAAACTAAACTTTATTTATTTATGTATTTATGTATTTATTTATTAATTAATTAATTTATTTATTTAGTTAGTTAGTTAATTCTTTGTTAACTCTTGTACCTTTTTTATAGCATGCCACTACTTTAGTTGTAAAGTATTTGTCTACTTAATTTTGTGTTAATTTATGTTGTTAATTTATATGTTTGTCATGAATTTAATATATTGATGATATTTATTTGTATGTTTGTTTGTTGACTCCTTAATTCATTTGGTTGTTTTGCTTACAGATGTCAAATAACCATATATCTATTAGCGGGTGTAATTTCTTTTGTCCTGATAGAATGGCAAATTTGTTGTTTGTTTGTTTATTTGTTTAATTTTAAAATTGGACCATAATTTGTTTATTTTTAGAACCTAGTGCAGGTTTTTTGTTTTTTTTTTTTTGTTATTTTTTATTGAATATATTTGGTATTGTTTATATAGTATTTTTATATCCATAAATTATGTTGTATTAATTTATCTTTTGTGTTCAACTTTATTATTATTTCATTTTACTTAATTGTATTTTAATGAATAAATAAATAACAATGTATAATAATAATAATAATAATAATAATAATAATAATAATAATAATAATAATAATAATAATAATAAATACATATTTGGGCATATATGTTTAGTTGAGTCAAAGATACACCCTTATAAAATAAAATAAAATAAAATAAAATTTTCCATATGTTTATTTTTTTTTTTATCTCTAAAGATGAATAACCATAAACAGTCCATCGATTGATCCCATACAGCTTCTATACAAAATCTTACAACATAATGTTTTCCAATCACTTAATCATAATATTTTTATTGTTTTTTTTTTATTTTTTTTTCTTGGAGGTTCATTAGATTATTAAATGTGCTTAGCATCTTGAAAGGTTTTAGAGATGTTTTTATTTTTTTTTTTTCTACCCTCATCTTGTTCTTATATATACACCATATATATGTAGCTTATTCATTCATTTATTCATTCACTCGTTTTCAGTAAGCACTTCATCCTGGTCACAAATGGCTGATTGATTGGACCCTGGAGCTAATTAATTAATTGTAATTATTTTTTTTACGCTCCTATGTGCCATTTGAGATCTTGCTCTGCTACTTTTTTTTTTTTTTTTTGGTCTTGGCTTTGGAGTATAACACTGTGAGTGGTTGTTCAGCTCCAAAATAACAGCTTGTTAGATCCAGAGTGAATAGCTCTGACACCTGAAACCATTCTTATAACCCTTAGGCTCAACAACAGTTGCTAACATTTTAACTATTATTGTAGGGTCAGCTGTATAAATTCTAAAAAAATAAATAAATAAATAAATAAAGTCAGCTCAGAAGATAGCCTTTGGGCAGCCGACGCCAACATAAATTCTAGCAGCAGGGCTAGAGTGTGAACAGAATACCAATTCTCCGGCTGCTTTCTTGCTCGCAATGAAATTGAGATAATATACGTTTCTGAGTTCATTAAAAAGGTTTTTTTTTTTTTTTTTCCCCTTATTTTGTCTCATCTTATCCCCGTTTCCTCTTTCCTTTTTGAAATTTTTGATACCTAGCCTTCTTCATTTTGATCGATTGCGCAAATGTCTCCTTCAGGGAACTTTCCTGTGATGTTTCTGCACGTTGCCCATTAGCGCTTTTAGGATTGCCTTCTTGGGCTTCCAGGTAATCGTCTGTCTCGCATGTCTTGCAGCTATGCCTCTGATAAGTCAAGTGCTTAGTGCTTTTATCTCATCACTCAAAACCCCTCTATAAGCGCCCTGAATGACAGACTTAGCATTCACGCTTCATTCTAACAGTGTGGAGTTTTTACGTGGTAATTACGGATGAAAGAAAGTCAGATTCACTTGAGTGGAAATGGTTGCAGAAAGTAAAAATCATTTACAGGTTATTGTGGGTCTTGGCATGCCTGCAATTGTGTTTTTTTTTTGTTTTTTTTTTTAACCAGATAACTAGCTCTTCACGGGTAGACTTTCCCAGGTCAACTATTAAATATGAATGCCCCAATTAAAGCGTAATAGCGTTATTTTGGGAAAAAATAAAAATGAAAATAAAAAACGTCCTACGTGCATTAATAGAGTTTTATGGAAGCTCATTTGAGAACATTAAAAACCATCATGTTCATAGAAATGAAGACTGAAAATAGAGCCGAATACTTAAGATTTTGCCTGTCATACTTTAACCAGTGAAAATCCTTCCTATTACTAGCCAGCAATAGAGAACTTAGATTTGGGGAAGCCTGAGGCTAGTTCGCTCCCTCAAATGTATTTTTTATTTTTTTCTTTCAGACCCGATAAACTTCCACTGTAACCAATATTTCAATGCACGCCAAGGCTCAATAGTATTTCAGCAATGTTTCGTCACCTTTCACTCGCCATTTCTTCCTAAAGCCATCTTCAGGGGTTGTCCCTTTACTCTGTTAGCTCGGGTGACGTTTGCTAGACGTCTTCTTGGTGGGCGGAAGGAAAAGAGTCAGCACGGGTGTTGATGTTGATTCGAAGAAAGAAGAACGACCATGACTCCAGTGCCTTCCAGGCTTGTTAACTTCATCGCTTTATCAAGTGTGATCCCAGCCAACAATGCTAACTTCCCCCAGTTGCCAAACCTTTCAGCCTTGTAATGAGGGAGACAAACATCAAATGTGCAGATCGAATTTAGCTCCGACTGAAGTATGCTGGAGAATCGATGGGGAAGCTGGGTCATCCGCCGCACCGGTAATGAAGTGTGTCGGATCGCATTTACACGGTTTATCCAACGAACGGAGAACTATTAAGAATGCTAATATATTCAACAGGTCCTGAGAAGAGCAAGTGTTAGTGTTAGCATTACTATAACTGCTACAGAATGGTTCGGCAATGCTTCAGAAACATCCAGGAACAGCAATGGGAAATAAATAATGTTCAGAAAACATTCTGATGATCTAAAATAAGTGGGAAAATTTTGAATTCTGAATTCTGCTTCAAAGAAAAAGTGATTTTCTGCTAACATACTTTGACATTTCTCGTTATTGAAATCATTAATTTACTGTATTTTACCAAAATTATGTGTTTTTAGGTAATTTTCTAACCATATTTAACTAGTTAGACTGCCTACAGTAAGTGCGATTTTCTTATGATCTGATCGAGTTTGTATATTTATAGGCATAACGCCTAGTTTTTTTTTTTTCTTTCGTCTGCTCCCATTAGGGATCGTCAAAGCGGATCTTTTTTGTCCACATGTTCAATTTTGGCGGAGCTTTTTTACGCCCGATGCCCTTCTTGATCCAACCCTCCCCATTTATCCTGGCTTGGGACCGGCAAGCAGGGATACATTAGAGTGTGTACCCCCTTGTAGGCATAACGCCTGAACAACTCTTTAAAATTATCTGCCATGATGTCATGTGGGTGATGCTGAGAAACAAAGTGAGAACTCTTTTTCTTTATAAACTTAAAATTTGGCAGCAACGTTGCTTTTGTCTTTAAGAAGATTCGATTATAAACACGGAGGCAGCAGAATTTAGTGGAAAATGGAATAAAATATGCATTTTTTTTCCACCACAAAAATCCCAGACATGACGTACTCCAAAACTTCACAGTCACCATGGCCACCGTCTTCTTCTCTCCTTCTTTTCCGTTTCTGCGCCCATTAAAACAGCCTGTTTTAGCTGCCACATTTCTGCCTGTTTATCGTTCCATCAATTTACCTCCATCTACCTGACTAATGAGTGGAACGGAGAGAGCCGGGAACACAGAACAAATGGGGCAGCTTCATAATTAAGCTTTTGCTACAGCATTAGGCTGTAGGCAGTGTTCTCCCTGCTCTCTGTGGCCGACTCGTTCGCTAATTTAGCACGATGTGTGAGCTTCTCACTGAGCTGCAGTCCCTCTGGACACACAGGAAAACACATCAACGGCAGAAAGAGACAGAGAGTGCATAACCCTGTGCATGGCCTTTTCTTTTTCACACACATCTCATGAAGGAAAAGGGCATTTTTTGTTCAGAACGCGGACGGAGCTTCCTACGCTGGCCAGCTATTGTGCTGTCCCACACATTTAATTCATGCCACCCCCGTCTCTCAGAGTGTATGGATGGATATCTCTGGGGATGTGGCACGGAGAGAGGATAATAAAAGTCTATCTTCCAGCAGGATTCAGCTCCCACAGGCATTTTGAATTTGTAAACAAGAGGGACAGTACTAGCAATGGTGTTTTTTTTTTTGGTTTTTTTTAAATCTGTCCGCAGGATTTCTCCTTGCCATGATTAAATGCACGGCTCACTGCATTTTGGAAAACTTTCTAAACAGAGTGTGAATTTGCTCCTATTGTATTAACATTCAAAAAAACTGATATGCAACGAAAGAAGAAAAATTTCATCTCCTGGAAAGTATTGACGTGCTGTGAGACTTTTTGAGAGACTAAGGAGTTGTGTATGCTTGACACTTTGATAGGGACACAACGTTTGTTCAAGAGCTGGCCCTTGCAGAATGTTAGATATGAAGGTAAGTATGTTTCTGTGAACACTGAATAATCACCAGACTGTGTAAAACGGCGCTCCCCAACCTTTTGTGTACCAAAGGCCAGTTTCATAGGACTGGGTAGAGGCATAGAGCGGGTGTGGAGCTTGTGTATCACCTGTCGCGACGAACCCATAACTTAAGTAGATATCTTGGTATTTTCTTTTAAATGCAGCTTTCTTTTTGCTGGCAGTCTGTGACCCATCGTTTGCTCGTTCCTTCCTGAAAGAACTCTCCAGTGAATTTTGTTTTTGGCTCATTTTTTTCAAGGGTTAGCTTGTGTCCCCGATGCGTGAAATGGCATGCCAGAGTCAAGTGCTGTAGTGAGGCGAGGGCGGAAACAGTCATTTTGCAAAATAAAATCCGGAAAACTAATGAAAGAAAAATAACTATAATTTTATCCACAATTTTTTTTTTCTTTGCGGCAAGGTACCGAATGATCCATGGACCGGTACCTGTCCGTGGACCGGGTGATGGGGACCCCTGATGTAAATCCTCTAGTGCCCTGATGAGGTCTTCAACAAAGCTGCAATATGTCACCACATTTGATATAAATACTTTCATTCCATGTCACGTCTATGCAGAATCAGTAGTATAGGGGTGGAGCCTGGACGGAGCATCTTCCATATTGAGTTCTTTTCGGTCCAAGCTCCACATCTGCCCCATCTGCTATCTTCATACGTTTTTTTTTTTTAATTATTATTATTATTTCCATCTTTCCATGATGAAATACTTGAGTCTGAATGTTAACATGAGATTTTGCATAATGCATATAAGACTTTCAGGTCAATGTCTCAAACCAAGCTGTGCTGGTCATTTGTGGGCTTTCCTATCTTCAGTTTACTTTGCATCTATCTCATGGTGGATACTTTAATAAAAATTGACTTACAACGGAGACAGGATACAGCTGAGCATTTGAGAATTAATGGTCTAGCTCAAGGGTTGGTGTTAGGGTTAAGGTTAGGGTTAGAAACTTGGTGTTTCTGGGATCTGAACTGAACATTTTGCCCAGTAGCCCAAAGCTTTACCCATTGATCTACCACTGCCACAGTCAGTAGAATAAAAAGAAACATACAGTACCATCTTCCCTCATTCTTATTGGCAGTGGCAAAATCTACTCTCTCCAGAAATCTATATCTCTCGTTGGAACCCAGCTGCTTTATTGCATCACATCACTGTTGGAGTGACTGTAGGGTTAATATGAGTGATGGAAAGTAAAGAGAACTTTAGAGACCTCTTCACTCGTCTGAAGCATATGTTCTGACTTATCACTCCAGGGATTAATGTAACATCTGTAGAGTTACTGGAGTTACCAATGATGACTTGCAGTCTCTCTCTCTCTCTCTCTCTCTCACTCTCTCTCTCTCTGTATCTTTCTCTTTGTCCCCTTCCATCACGGCAATCATAGCTCTAAACAAATATGGCTTTTCTCCTGGCGCAGTGCAATAACTTATGGAATTGATCTCCTGAAATAGCGGCCGTGTTAGCAGAAAAGCTGTTGCAGTTTAAATTCATCACACAGCACCCATATTCAAGCCTTGCCAGGTGTTGACTCAGAAATGGTCGCAATGCTAATGTCTCCCCACATTGTGTGCCATGTGGAATATAAAATGCCGTGGTTAAGAGCGTGCTAACTTTCCTCTGCCATCCATCCAGGGTGCGCCACGCTGCTCAATGATTTCCCATCTGTCTTTTCATCCATCACTAATATACTGACAAGATCACTTAGGCAAATCACGCACTGGCTCCAGCTGCCTCTTGGAAGGTTCCGGCGCTCCATCATGGCACCTTACAATAACGGCAGTTCGGATGGTTTGTCATTGTAATGCCTGTTCATCGATACAACACAGTAGGTCTTACCTGCCCTCGTACGTGGCATATAGATTTCATTTAGCGTTGGAATGATGTTAAATTAATCAGTATTTGCAGCCAATGATCAGTGCCGTTTTTGTTAGAGGAGTCTACCTTAATCACTACTGGAGCAATTAAAGTCTGAAATGAATCAGACCTCAAAAGGCCACAATCAAACCAAATTCCTTTAGTTGCATTGTCTCACTAGACAAAGAAAAATCTAAGCTGGCCCCAGACTGGTGGACGGTTCACTGATTCTTGATACAGTTAAATTACAAGCCTCTCTTTGCGTTTTATCGCACTCTTCTTTTCACTGTATTCGTTTCTGACCTGGGCGAAGGCATCATCGCGAACCGCTTCCCTCCTCCCAGTCCCACTCCATACCTCCTCTCTACTGGCAATGATTTACAATCATGCATCTTTAATCCATCCATGCATTTAATGAAATGCACCACAAAAGCTTCATCAATTTACATTATCAGTCCTCTCTGTTTTCCGAGGCCTCTCTCAGTCTCCTCTCGGAGCCACAGCGCTATTCTAATACGCATTGATGCGTATATAATATATACTGAGGTGTGAATACAAGGATTATACGAACAGATTCAAAAGAACATCGCTGTGCTTGTACAGAAATCGCCGGAGTGTGTATCCGCTAAGGCCAACTCCCTGGTTAACTTTAATCACTTCAAGGCTATTCATCTATGATATCTGACAGTTGTTATAAATAGAAAATATTATATATGAATTGTGAAGCCACTAGAGTCTAACTAATATTGTACTTTAAATCACTTAAATAGATCTGAAGGGGAAAAAAAATGTAAGAGGTTTATTGATCGCGTTACGATGTCAAACTGTAAGTGATAATCTTCAATGGACTGCTTTATGTAGCATTTACATCAACTTTGGATTTTCTTACTAGGCATATTTTTTATACAAATAATCAAAGATAAAGGCACAGAGATGGTGCACGGATAAACCGATCAGTGTTTAGCAAAGTCAAAACCATTCACACCTACACACATAAGATCTTCATGGCAATTAACATACACCTACATTAACAGCAAACACATATCATTTACTATAAAGGCTGCTTTCATTTATTTATTTTTTTAATTTATTACAATTTATATTACACACACACACATAATGAAAACCAATGTTTGATGTTTACATTATTATGTAATATACCATGAATCAGGTGATTCAGGCGATCAGAAGAAAAAAAATATTTTAATAGATTAGGTATTAGATTAGAATCAGACATGAAAATGTTCATGAAGGTTTATGTAATGGTGTCATAAAGGGCCTGTGTAGGTGTCATGTAGCCTTTTGAACCCTGTGGTTATGCAAAATGTTACCATAAGATGACACAGGTGATAATGATGTTTGGGGGGGAAAAGAGTAATGGCCATTGTTTAATACATTTTAATACATTTGCAAAATTCATCTTATATTAGCAATCAACAAAATCTGCATACCTTCTGATATTAATCATTTTAGTTTCTGTCCTTCTTTTGCAACCTTTTCCAGAGTTGCATAAAACCTGCAATATCATGTACATTTTTTCACATACAGTAAGCCTTATCCAGGATTACTTTATAGACTGTTTATGCAATGCTTATGAATGTGTTATAAAGGCACTATGCACTGTACAGATCCTTCAAATAAGGTATTTACTGTATATGGAAACTTTTACTTTCTAATTGAAGCTTTATTTTATTTTTTTTATTTTTTTTTACCCGCGCTAGACTATGGTTCGCAGGTACTCACCTGTGGGGATTAGTCGCTTTGCAAAATGCTGTACTTATGGTAAATACGCTGGAGTGGATGTGCGGTGGGATGTTCAGCGGTGGAGATTATGGTTTAAAAGCACTGACTGATAAAACATGCAGACTGAAGTAAGAGGCTGTTGGAGATGAGAGATAAAGAGTGGCTTTATCTCTCAGAAGTGGCAGAATCGATTTAAACCCAAACATTGATACACATTTACGTGCAGAATTAGCTGTGTGTTAGATAAAGCCGAACAGATGGCCTCTTTGTTATGAATGCTAATGAAGTGGCTTATTATCTCTTTCTATATAATAACAAAAGTGTTGATGTGGGTTACATGATAATTCGACTGTTATTCTGTTATGCATGAAGGAAGGAGTCGAGCGCAGATTGAGCGCAGTGTGAACGCAGGCCGGCGGGGGAGCGGGGAGGGAGGCAGTCGCTTCCAGGTGCGTTATGAGGTGATTGGACCTAATGTGAGCGCTTAGTTCCAGTGAATTGAAATTCTAATGCTTAGACATTTATCTCAATGCATTGCCAACATTCTGATACATTATTATATAAAGGATATGATGCTATGCAATTTAACATGGTAGCTCTTCCTCCTACATTGTAATCCTCCGTGCGATTCAAGGAGGGTCCAGCACCAGAAAGGACTTTCGTTTTGAAATCCCACTGGTGCTATGTTGAGAGAGCCACATGGACTTTTATTCTGAAATCCCATTGGAGCCCCGCTGAGCAAGCCACGGTTCTTGCGCTGCATACTCTTGTGTAACTCACCTGTACAATCTTAAAACTGCAGATGAGGGAGGCAGAGCACCAGAGATCCTGAGTGTGCCCGAACCACCTTTCCTCTAATCTACTTTGAGCCCCTCCTGAATGTCCGAGATCCTCTCCAAGCCTGAACCCAAGCCCTCTACGGAGGAAGCTTATTTCTGCGATCTCATTCTTTCATTCACTACTCAAAGCCCGTGACTATAGGTCAGGGTATTAATACAGTAAGCCACATTTTTACCAATGAAAAGTGTTAGAAATGATGCATATCCCATATGGTGTCTGGTACGGGCTTTTTTTATCGGCGCGATCTCAGCATGAACTTGTAAATTGGGATGTCCGTGCGAATCTCATCCTACATATCAATCTTTACTGTACTTAGGTGTGACTGTAAAAGACACTGCGAAGGAACAACCCTATCACCCCCCCACACACACACACACAAACACATACTGTAAGCATGACTGCATATTTATGTATCTGAAAGTGTCCGACCATGAACAGTCTCAACTCATTATCACTCCATCAATCACACACTAACACACTCCTACTGCTTTAGGCTGCAGTTTGTGTTTATGTGGAAGTGATATATTAATCCTGCTGTATTATCTCTCTCTCTCTCTCTCTCTCTCTCTCTCTCTCTCTCTCTAACAACACTACAACCATTTGATTCATGTATATACATATATTTTGCTCACAGTGTGTGTGTGTGTGTGTGTGTGTGTGCACGTATGTGTATGTTAATGATCTCAGTGTTTGAATGAGTTTGTCTGATGCTCTCTGCAGCCCATCAGCTGATTCTCTTCGTGAACAGAAATGCTCAGCAGACGGCGTGGCCATGTGTTCAGTGATGGACAGCAGATCGGCACTAAATCACTCTTGATGAGGAGATTTTTCTGACAGTTTGAGCTGCAACAGCAAGGCAACGACTGAATTTATAAAAAGCACTTTGTAGAGAGTCATTTGAATACCTTTCTGGGTGATTTTGATGTCTGTATTATACATAATTACAGTATACATTCAATCTTGTATTCGTAAAATTCAAAAATTCATACATAACTGGCAGTATAATGCACTTACAAAAAAAAAAAAAGGTTTGAAATAAAACAGTTAGTGGATGCGTTTTGGCCTACAGGAGGCAAAAGATTGAAAAAGGGTCTATATCGTCATTAAACAGGAAAGAATTAAACAAAAAGTGATTGAGGAACGATTTTCACTGCTGTTAACGTGAACATAGACCAGTAGCGTGAGGAGACAAAAACGAAGCTCGCTTTTAAATTTTGCTAGTGATATTTAACCTCTGGTGGTAAACAGACACTGACCATGCTGAACAGAATCAAAATGATACAGTAACCTACAGTACTTCCTGCCATAAAATGGGAAAAAAAAGTAATTATATATTTTGTTTCATTTTCTTAAAAAAGCAAAAGTATTTATTTTTTAATGTATTCCTTTTGTTAAAAAAAAAAGGTTAGCATACTTTTTCTTAAAAATGAAAAAAGCTTACACATAAAACACCTACCCCCATTTGCTTCTCGTTTCTTACATTTTTATCAGTCTTTAAAACTGAGCTCTCGCTGAATCTGTTTGTAAATGAGCACAAAAGCTCTTTCCCATTTCAGATCTGAGTTTTATGTTTGCTTTTGCGGCATTAGAGATGCATTACCTGCTCCTAAAGTTACGTCACATGTATTCATGCCGCTATATGCTATTGCACCCCCTGCTGTCTAAAATACACAATTACAGCTAGGAAACAGTAAACAGTAAATTACGGTTCGTTTTATATCTCCTATTTTGATATCTCCTTACATCTAGTCTAGTCCGTAGTCTGTAATTTTCAGAACTACTTTATATTTAGTAAACAAACAAAATGAACAAAACGGTGCTGATGATATCATTATTAAAATGAAGAGCACTAAACTGAGCTGTTGTTTTTTTTTTTCATCCTAATGTGTTTTTGCAGAAGTTAACTGGTAAGGTTAACACGAAAGATGTGTATTTAGCAGAAGGATTTATATTCATCTGACTGAATATGCGAAAACTGATTCTGCATGAAGGCTGATTCTGCATGCAGGTTTAGTCGGCTAAAAGGGAGAAATAATTGGCAGCTGATGGGTTCATTTTCACCTAAAAAAGTCGAGCGGCGTAACTCAAAATTTGCACGCTAAAGAATCCATTGCTGTTATCTAAAAGATGCACTAATTTATTCTCATGCTGCTGAGACAGAGGTCATGGAGAACAAACTGTTGAGGAAAAAAAACAAACAACAACAACAACAAAAATAACAGCAGCACGATTATTCAGGAGCGAGCGGAGAAACGTCTGCTCTCGGCTGATAAGCAGATATAAAATAAGATAATTAGAAAAAGCGATAAAGAGAAAGTGGAGGAATATCATCAGTGAGTTTTAGCTAATAATTTAGTCACGGTCAGATCACCCATAGCTGCTGCTGACTTCATGTGTTATCAGCGTTGGATATCATTTTGATCCCAATTAGACTGAAATGTTCTGAATATTTCAGTAAGGGAGGTGTTTATTAAGCATTTATGGAAGGAGTCTCCAGTGTCAGTGCTTTGTAAGCTTATGGTCAATACGTTTTCAGACAGGTGTCATGACTGTACCACAGCGATTTGATAACAGTTGCAATTTTCTTTTATGTATTTAAAAAAAAAAAAAAAAAAAAAAAAAAAAAAAA
>JAOVYU010000001.1:24480348-24490641 GCA_025674565.1 Synodontis membranacea | reverse complement strand
CAAAATAGATACATGTAGATAGATAGATAGATAGATAGATAGATAGATAGATAGATAGATAGATAGATAGATAGATAAAGCCCTGTAACTGTGTTCAGAATGAAGTATTTGTCTGTCGCCTGTCTACAATGAAGCGATTCTGATTAACTCCAAATAATGATCAACTGTTTCTGTAGGATTTTCTTGACATCTTCTTGGTTGCACCTGACTGCTGGAACAATGGTCCAGAAAGAGCTTCTGACTCATGGACGGGATCTCATTGTCAAAATGTAGCGATCATGAGAAGGGTTTAAAAGAAAACTTTCAAAATATGGAAATGTAAATGTACCACCATACGGAAAACCAAGAGTCAACGAGTGGAGAAAATGGGGCACCACGGTGACACCACCAGGACCAGGAGATCCCCTGAAAACTGATGAAAGGAGAAAACGAAACTGCTGCCAAGAAACCTACAGCAACGATACAGTAGCTGCAGGAACATCTGGGGAGTACTGGGCACTACCTGTATACGACTACAATCTCTGGTATTCTTCACTTGTCTGGGTTACGCGTTAGGGTGGCTAGATGAAGCCTAAATCACAGCAAACAAGAAATGTGGCAAAATATGCTATGGTCTGATGAGAACAAGTAAAAATGTTTTGGGCATAATTCAAAAAGATATGTTTGGTGTGAAAACAAGACGACCGAAGAACACCATACTTGTGATTGTTTGGTGAAGGATTCTGTGGTTCTGCTTTACTTCAGCTGGAACTGGGGCTCTAAATCAAATTCCAGCATGTTAATGAAACAATGCACAAATCCAATTCAACAAAGGAACGGCTTCAGAAGAAGAAGAAGAAGGTCGAGGTTTTGGAATGGTGGAGTCAGAACCCAGACGGAAATCCTATCGGAAATCCGTGCAATGACTCGAAGAGGGTTGTGTACAGGTGGATCTGGAGCATTTTTGTAGAAGTAGTGTAGAGGAATAAAAGTCTCTTAACCTTAAAGACCGAGTGCTGTTTTACAATTGCTGTGCACGCTTAATTTCTCACCTTTCTTTCACAGTTCTTATATACAGTATGATATAAAAATTACATGCAGTATTCAGTGTAAGCAGGTGTTCAGTGAATGACACAAACTTCTGCTTCTGTCTGGTGCATGCGTAGTCATTAATGAGATCAGCAAGTGAAAGAAGTTTTTATACTTTATCCTGATGTCCTGGAAAATCACATTTCTTGCTTGGAAGTGTGTGAATTTGGTGATGAGTGTATACAGAAAGAGAGAGAGAGAGAGAGAGAGAGAGAGAGAGAGAGAGAGAGAGAGAGAGAGAGAGAGAGAAGGAAAGTAGAATTCTCTTTTCTCAGTTGTCAGTCATCATAAACATATCTGTCACAACCATCTGGGACTCACTGATCCAGAATTCAGCTTTTCTTTTTTGCCATAAAGCCGAACCTTCCAGTCTCCGTCTCTCCTAAAGCGTGTGTATCCCGCTCCGAGCGAGTGGAACGGATGGGATTTCTCCCGTCTTTGATCTTTACTTTCAGATGATGCCATCTGTGTGTGCAGGCGCCGGCGAGCTCGGCGGTGTGTGTTGACAAGCGCCAGGCATTAATATTGAAATGAGAGCAGTTACCCAGAGAAATGGCGCATACACGTGTCTCACACACCGTCGTGCCAACGAAGGTTACTTTCAAAAACCCCATTACGGAGCGCGGAGCGTGGAACGAGCTTGATCTCGCCTTAAATGTATTTTTATTTTTTTTTTAAAAAAAAGAAAAAAGGAGAGCAGTATTATTAAATATATTACATTCCTTCTTATACTGCCACTCATGATATTATTTAAAAGGAAGGTAACTATTTTGTTGTCTTTAAACATGTTTGACTGAATGAAAAAATAAATGACCGGTCCACGGTCGCCATGGTTACATTTATTTCTGAGATGTCTTTTAATTGATTTGTTTTTTTTTTGTTTTTTTTTCGGATTTTCTTCTAACCGAGTCCAGAGATTCCAGCTGTCGTCCAATCTGGAGAAAGCAAGCAAATACTTTTTTCTTTTTTTTTTTTTTTTTTTTTCTTTTAATACATCTCACACTTCTTTTCAATCTAAATTAGTTTTGCTTTTACAACCTTATAACCCAGATCATTTCACAGAAATAATTATGGTGACAAATTTTTTTTGAAAAAAAAAACAAAACAAAAAAAACCATGATTTTGTTTTGATTATACTGTATATAACGGCTTTCACAGGGATGCTCGATGCAACGGCCATATGACGATACAGATAAACAGAGGTGTATTTAGCATGTATGGAAGGAGTCTCCAGTGCCAGCGCTTTGTAATAAATCAAGGTGATGTGACGGGTTACCAATTACTTTGTGCAAGACTTTGTGTTTTTCATTTGATCTTATTAACTTCAAGAAGAAATACTGTGTATAGTTTTTTGCACTATAACTAGAAGGTTCTACAACATTAACTGTAACTATAAATGGATAAAAACAAAGCTATAAATAATGAACTGCGTGGTATAAGAGGAAGAAATCACTGTGGTGGAAAACTATTTTTTAAAAAAAAGCAACTTCCAGGTATTAACATTGAGTCAACTTCATCACATGATTATTTTGCTCTAACGGCACGACGCAGTGTGTGTGTGTGTGTGTGTGTGATTCTTTAGTTAAATAGTAAGTACGCAGCATAGCTCATGAAAGCATTGGTTGAAAAAAAAAAAAAAAATGTACAAAAACAAAAGTGACCACAAACTTGACACATATTGATAACAGGTACAGTAAGTGATGTCATGGGGTTTCGACCATATTTGGTGAGTATTAAAATTAGATGAAAAAAACTGAGAATTGGAGAAGAGGAGAATATGGAAGGTCAAACCCAGGCTTAGTCCGTTCGGTAACAGGAGCACAATACAAGAAGAACAGATTTCAGCAATGACAACATCGATCTCAGGCCGGAAAGCACAATATCAGAAATCATCTTTTCTGCACTGTACCCTCAAACCCTCAGAGCTCTGATTGGAAGCTCAAATCCTTCAAGTTAATCAGCAAGGCTATAAATCTCATGCTAGTAGATAAGGTCAAAGGTCTACGTTCTTAATAGAGCAGATATTTGATAGTGTTTGTGAACCCTGGAAAACACCTCCATGCTTCAATATCAAAAATTCTTCAAATTATTGGAATGAAACTCTGTGTAGTCGGACAAATTGTACAAGTTTCCAGTCATTCAACATGCGACCAAGGTAAAGATATGAATAGCAACTCATGATCAGTGAGAAAACCCTGAGATTCCAGACGCTGCACAGGTTCATCCATATGTACAGGATGAACATCATGGGGCTATTACATCGGCATCGGCCCACACGAGGGCAAAATCAAGGAATCGGAACCAAAAAAGTGAAGACGACATAAGTGATCAGAGTCGATCGCATGGAGAAGTTATGTCCAAAAATAAATAAATAAATAAATAATACAAGTGGCACAAAAAGTGTTGTCTCTGAGGTCAAATGTCATCCAGATGCTCACCAGGGACCAAAAGATTTGATAGTTCCTGAAACTGAGAACGTTGATCTGTCATGATCTGCAATAAATGCTCAGGCAAAAGTCAACGCGTATGTTAGCAGAAGGTCAGAAAAGCAATAATACTGACTGTAAGAGAAGAAAGTTAGAGAGGTTGAATTTGGTTCATACTGTAAAAATCAGAGTAAGAAAGAGCTGGGAATCAAATGGGAATCAAGAATGAGAATGAACTGAATCATTGTCGTGAATCTTCTCTTTTTTTTAATAGTTGGAAAAAAGCCCAGCTACTGTAAAGATCCATGGAACATGTTCCCTGTGCTAACTTCTTTACTTATTCCACCGAGCTGTTGTACTCATGCTGAGTTGATTAATTTCCTGAAACAGCAGTTCTGATCATAGTGGACCTCCAAATATGACTGATATTATATTAAAGTGCTCCTTCTAATACAATACCCTAAACGGATGAAGAAACGTGTGCAATCATTGATGTGTTGAAGTTTTCTATGAAGAGATCTTTATTTCCAGATGTTTATTTTAAATGTAACAGTAAATGGATACAATTTTTTTTTTAAAAAAAAAGACAGTAGCCATGTTTCCATTAACCTGCTTAATTTGCATATTGAAACTGTGAGTTAGTAAACCACACACACGTTTTTATGATTCTATGGGGTAGAAAAAGCTGCGATTTTTTATTATTATTATTTTTTTTGCATTTAAGTCACATGATGAGATGAAGAGCAAATGGAAATGCCACCTCTCTGTAGAACAGTTCTCTATAAGAGCTATCACGAGAGGAGAAAATCTCAGCTTTAATCACAAGAGCATCACTCGATGGGAACGCAGAACATTCACAATTGTATTTTGTAGAAAAATTTTTAAATAGTTTCTATTTTAATGCGAAACTGAGATGGAAGCCTGGCTAATGAGTGGGTTTTTTTCCCTCTTTCTGCTGCTCCCGTTAGGGGTAATCACAGCGGACTTCAATTTTTATTGAATCATGTGAGGAAAAAATTCACTCATTTTTTTTTGCGAAATTCATGTGTTTCCAATACTCGTTTTTTTTTTTTTATTTTATTTTATTTTTTTTTAGTAACAGTTAATTAGGTAATTGGAAACCCAACTAGTGACTCTGATTCATTACTCAACATACCCTAGTGTTGATTAATTTCCTACAGCAGAATATCGTGCTGTTGTGTTCCTTACATGACAATTTGTACTGATTAGATATGGGAAGACATGCATGCTATCAAAGTGGAAATTTGGTGAAATTTTGGTGAGATGAATTGAGTTTTGGTGCTGAATTAAAGTTATAAAATGGTGTTTGATAGATAAGAGTCAGAGAGAGAGAGAGAGAGAGAGAGAGAGAGAGAGAGAGAGAGAGAGAGATGTGAAGTACTTAATTGGTCTCAGCTTCTTTTGACACTCATCAAGTTTTAGGTCAAGTAGCTTTTACAGATAATTGGAAAATGTAAATTGACTATAATTGTGACTAGTGTTGTTACTACGGCCATTCGTAACCCAATTTCTGAGAATTCACAAGAGCTATCAGGCTTTTAGTCTGTAATAACAACAGGGAACTGAATGAAACCTTTTCAAATGTATTATAAAGCACAAGAGAGAAATATGAAGAGGGGAGGTGTATGAGAGAGAGAGAGAGAGAGAGAGAGAGAGAGAGAGAGAGAGAGATGCGCTGCTTATTATTCAGACATTCCTTTCAGTTTTGGCTCAGTGTGGATCTAAGTCAACAGGAGATTAAAGAATAATCATGGAGGGGAGTTAGAGTTATTACCTCAGCCTCATCAGTGTTTCAGTGGCTGCCGTTCATGTTTCAGCCTCCCGCCTCACAAAAGCACCAACTGTAATTGAGCTAGGCGAGCGCACATACGGCCGCTGAACAGCAGGCACTCAGAACACGGCTCCGCCAGCGTGGAAAGCCCAGCACGCCGCGCCTTGTAAGCCCCTTATTAGGAATTTGAGAAATGAGAGATTAGTGTTGACTCTCGTGCATGTATTATTTATGGGTACTGTAGTGCGCCGGTTTGCTTCTTTCTCTCTCTCTCACTTCTTTTCAAGGATAGTCTACCCTTCAGACGCACACTGCCTCACCATGAGCCAGTGAGAAGAAAATCCAAGTGAGATATGAAGTGAGTTTATGAGCGATGCTCCAAACCCAGCAAGGTGCCTCAAAAAAAAAAAAAAAAAAAAAAAAAAAAAAAAAAATAAAAGGGTACTTTTCAGATGACTCGATTTTAATAGGCACCTGCATTATTATTATTTTTTTTTTTAAATGTTGTACACTTATTTAAAGAACACCCCATGACGTGAAAATAATAAATAAATAAATAAATAAATACCGGGCCATGACCAGGAAATGATATATACAGTGATATGCATAAATTTTGCATTTTATATATTTCATTATGTCATCTTTCATGACCATGTTTAGGGCTAACACTGAAAAAAATTGTTGTTTTTTTTGTTGGTTTTTTTTTGTTTGTTTTTTTGTAAATATCTGCGGTGCAAGCACTATCGCTAGGGGATCATGAGCTTGAATCCTGACAATAATACAACCATTTCTGGTGGTTCTTTCTGTGTGGGAGGGGCATACGCTATCACACAGCAACACTAACCAATCGTAGGTGTCTGTGAGCTCATGTATGTAGAAGACGGTGGATAGCGATTCTTCCTGGATGTCCTGTAACGTAGCATGAGGACCTTTTGGAAACGATGCAATGTCTGTTCTTGTTAGCTGTTGTGTGATAGTGGAGAGCTAGCTAATGGGTCAGAAAGTGGAGTTCAAATCTAAACCTAATCGAAATATATACGCTATATGATCCTGGCACAGACATCAGATCCACTACGATGACCATTTACTGTAAGTCCACCAGAAATGGCTAGTTCTAGCTACCTAACCAAGTGAACAGGGGTGTTTGTTGATTTAGCTCTAACTCCACTAGAATGTAAATGGACCATTAATTCTTTATCATGTCCTGATCTCATGACGTCTACAGCAGTCTGTTCAAATCTTATGGATGGAAAGCAGGCACGTCACCTTGAGTCGGGTAAAAACACACACCTATGAACACCTCAGTGCCAGTCCACTGGTTCCCGGGTGACTGTATCCTATATATTGCCTGTTCAGATTGTGTTTCCTTCCCAGGTGGTGCTGAAGGTTAGCAAAGCGACTCGCTGCTCTCCGTACCAGCCAGGTGTCGCTATCTGGAAATCAGGGCTTGTTGAACATCAGCTCTTAATCTCGTCTCCAGCTGCGGCAGGGGATAACAGTCTGTTGGGAAAATGACTGTAGCACCAGTGGATGATCTCATGTTACTCAACTGCTGGATGGTATTATTCGGTTCTGATGATATGAACCCAGCTGGAATGAAGGTTCGGTCAGAGAGGAAGCAGAAAACAGAAATATAACCAGGGCTACAGCGTGGAGGAAACATCACTGAAGGGAAACGGACGGCTGGACAAAATAAGGATGGCCATATTGACACGTTCTCATGGGACACAAACGTATACAAGCTTGGAAAAATGCAGCATATGGCTTATGAATAATGAGTTAAGAATCCAATCTAATATATATATATATACACAGCTGCTTAAAAAAAAAAAAAACATTACATCTATAATTCAATACATTTATAAATAAAGGGAGAAATTCTTATTTTCTGAAAGGACAAACGAGATTCCAGTGAGATTAAAACTAATAAAATGTGCATTTAAATGTGAATTGCTTCCTCACAGGTCTATGCTGGTGATTTATTTGTGGCTATTATGTTAAGTTGGCCAGGTGCTTGAATTTAATCATTAAAGAAAACAAAAGTAAATTAATAAAAAAGAAAAAAATCCTGCTATATATATATATAGCACAACAAACTTCCACATTGAAAACTGAACCACAGAGAAATAAGTGCCTCCTTATCATCCAGGCAAATAAAAAAAAATATGAAGCAAGTGGATTTGCAATCAGCTCTTTGCAACAAGATGCAGCCTCTACACCAAATAACGCCTAATTTATTCAGCAATATGTGAGGTATTTCATGTGGCAGGTGACAACGCGGCAGGAAATTGCCTGTGGGAACTGTTTGTATGATCCGTTTTCATTTTCATGGCATTACATCACAGGGTTCCTGGTTCAATCCCGAGCTCAAGTTTCTGTCATTCTTTATTTTCTTCCTCCCTCCTGAAAAACACGCCAGTGGGTGGATTAGCTGGGCTAAACTGCCTCTAGGTGTGAATAAGTGTCCCACCCAGGGTGGATTCTTACCTCATGCCAAGGGTTCCTGGTTTAGACTCCAGATACAAAAGGATCCTGGCTAGGACAGAGCATCTCTATAATTCTATAAATAATTATACAGTAATTATAAAATGTATGTATACACTATATTGCCAAAAGTATTCGCTCATCTGCCTTTACACGCATATGAATTTAAGTGGCATGCCATTCTTAATCCATAAGGTTTAATATGATATCAACCCACCTTTTGCAGATATACTGTAACAGCTTTAACTCTTCTGAGTGTGTTTATGGGAATTTTGGACCATTCTTCCAGAAGCACATTCGTGAGGTCAGACAGTGATGATGGACGAGAAGGTCTGGCTCTCAGTCTCCACTCTAATTCATCCCAAACATGTTCTATCAGGTTTAGAGCAGGACTCTGTGCAGGCCAGTCAAGTTCTTTCACACCAAACTCGCTCGTCCATGTGTTTACAGAGCTTGCTTTGTGCACTGGTGCGCAGTCATGTTGGAACAGGAAGGGGCCGTCCCCAAAGTGTTTCCACAAAGTTGGGAGCATGAAATTGTTCAAAATCTCTTTGTATGCTGAAGCATTCAGAGTTCCTTTCACTGGAACTAAGGGGCAAAGTGCAGCTCCTGAAAAACAACCCCACACCATAATCCCCCCTCCACCAAACTTTACACTCGGCACAATGCAGTCAGACAAGTACCGTTCTCCTGGCAACCGCCAAACCCAGATTCGTCCATCAGATTGCCAAATGGAGAAGCGTGATATATCACTCCAGAGAACGTGTCTCCGCTGATCTAGAGTCCAGTGACGGCGTGCTTTACACCCCTGCATCCGACACTCTGCATTGCACTTGGTGATGTATGGCTTGGATGCAGCTGCTCGGCCATGGAAACCCACTCCATGAAGCTCTCTATGCACTGTTCTTGAGCTAATCTGAAGGCCACATGAAGTTTGGAGGTCTGTAACGACTGATTCTGCAGAAAGTTGGTGACCTCTGCGCACTATGTGCCTTAGCATCCGCTGACCCCACTCTGTCATTTTACGTGGTCTACCACTTCGCGGCTGGGTCGCTGTCATTCCCAATCGCTTCCACTTTGTTATAATGTCAATATTTTTTAACCTTCACAAGTACATTTTTGACTCCATACTTCAACTTTTAATACATTTTGACTGGTATTGTTTCCAGTTTTCCGTACTCCTGGTGCATAAAGCTGATAATAAGCTGATGTTCATTTTCATTGACTATCTACGAACAATTTAAAGATGTTGAAACTGATCTCTGTTGGATTCATATCTCCACACTTGCGGTTTGACACGTTTGCTGAGTTCTCATCTGAAACAAATATTTCCTTCTGGCCGGATCGTGTACCTCAGTCCGAAATAATGCCTCAGAACACTGAGAAATCCAACCAGCATTTTCATCAATCCATCTACACTGCGTTTGTGTGTGTTCTTCTGTCTGTGTACTAGCAAGGAGTGAACAGGTCAGTTGTTTGTCAGCTAGGTTTCTTTTGCTCCTCTTGCTGCTCACGGTTTCCTTCCATGTTTCTGTTTGGTTTCTATTATACAATTGAAAGTTATTCATTTTTAATTGCTTTTTGACACTTCAAGTAGAAGTGGAAGTATGACCTGTCATCTTTTTTTTTTTTTTTAATCTCAGTTAACGATCATCTTTAGGCAATATTGATCATTTCTAGTGTCAATCTCAAAGAATTACACATAGACTGGATAGTGAGAAATCTAGTGACCCATAAGACATTAAAAGCTCTATGACAAAGGGGGTGTGTTCGAGTGTCAGAGGAGGCGGGATGAGTTGACAGGTAATGTGTTATGATTCTCGTCTGTGTCTTGTTAGCGCCTTTACTTAGGTGTGTTTCTTTGTGCTTTTAGTGACTGCTATGAGCCACAGAGAGAGAGAGAGAGAGAGAGAGAGAGTGTGGCTTTTCCATGGTGGAGCTTGCTTGCAACACACACACACACACACACACGGACGCACACCAACCCACGCATGGAGCATGATCTTGCCCTGGAATGAGCTGAAGCCACAAGCTAGTGACGGGCTCCGGTGATGGGTTGCATTTCCATTGTTTTTTTGGTTTTTTGTTTTGTTTTGTTTGTTTGTGTTTTGGAAAGGTTTTTGAAAGTACACCGAAAAGCTCCTGCGAAATAAAAGTGAGCCCGGAGCTCTGCTACAATTCCGCCTGCCTCCCGAGTCTTCCTCCTCACCCATACACACACACACACACTGGGTTTTACAACTTGTTTACAAAAGAACTGGTTAAAATACCCAGAAGTGTTGACAAATACTCACAATGGAAGAGTTGGCAACGTTCCAAAATCAACAATTTGAAAAGATTCACTGATTGCATTTGCTAAATTATTTATCGTCTATAATTATTGACTCAGCTTTATGCTTTTATCCGGAGCGACTTCCTTTTGAGCAGATGGGTGCTAATGGAGTCACTCAAATCACAACCAGTAGTCCAGATCTTTTACCACTAAGCCGCCACTGATGAGTTAAAATTTGCTTGGGCAGATAA
>JAOVYU010000001.1:24301553-24313189 GCA_025674565.1 Synodontis membranacea | reverse complement strand
TGGTTGTTGAGAACAATGGTGATCAGTGATTGGTTTTTGGGAACAATGGTGACCAGTGATTGGTTGTTGAGAACAATTGTGATTAGTAATTGGTGATCAGTGATTTGTGATAGAAAAATGGTGATCAGAGATTCGTTGTCAGGAACAGTGATGATCAGTGATTAACCACGGAGAATGTGATTAGTGGTAAGAAAATGGTGATTAGTGATTGGTTGTTGGGAGCAGTTTTGATCAGTGATTGGTTGTGGGTAACAGTGGTCTTGGTAATTGGTCTTTGGGGACAAAAATCAGACATGATTCTTCGCCTGGTAAATGATTCGGCCTAGAAACCATCATCTCTCACTACCATTTAGTTTTCTGTCTTAAAACCCACAAATGAAAGATTACGCTTTACGCTGTGTGTGTTGCGATAGAAACAAACCATTTCCACACCTGAAGTGAGCAACAAATGAGTTGAATCTCGTTACTACTGTAATACAGAGATGACCTGAGCACAAAGTTCTTTCACACGGGCTGAGAACGCAAACTATTTAGGATCAGTACAGCATGAACTTCTCCTAACGTGTACGTCAATTCTGTCCCATTGTACCATGTTTATCTCTCACGTTAGATTATATTTCTGTGTGGAACCTCGAGCACGTTGTTGAAGAGACTCTTTTGTGAAACTGTCACAGCCATAGACTAATCTATATATATAAATGGTCATAGTGTATTGTTTAGGATATCACTGTGCTCTTCAGGATGTCCACAGGATGTCAAAATCCAAACACACACATACGGGCAATGCTGTGATAAGACAAGTGTGTAAACACAAAACCCAAGTATTAAGTCATTTAGTTAAAGGAAAATATTAAATATGGCAAAACAAAACCTGAGGAAGTAAACAGATATTTGTTTAAACACTATCCTCATCAATGAACCTTGATTGTGGGGTATTTTTCTAGATTGTTGTTTGGTGCTCTGATTTTTTTTTTTTTTTTTTTTTATGTCTGAAACCAAATTGGCTCAAACCAATTGAAACCAAATTTAATCTAAAATCCAAACATAAAGTGTAGCATAAGTGCTTTCTGGAGTTTTGTGAATAGAAACGACTCCTAATCCTGACAAGTTGGAAGTTTCTGGTCCGTATTTCAAACTCGGAGGCTTTAAAACCACTAACCCTTCCTTTATTCACTGATCCGCCACTTCACCAAAGCATCACTGCTTTTTGTCATGAATCGGTCCGTAATTAGACCAGACTAGTACTACAGCTGCATTATGTTGTGCCATATTGACTAAAAACACTTTTCTATCATACCATGTTGCATGTTTAAACGATTAAAGCATTCAGGCAAAAAAAAAAAAAAAAAAGGAATCGTACACAATTTTTCCCAATCAGCCATGACAAGTTTGGTGTGCTGAAGTTTGCTGCTCTATTTCAGAATTTTCTGGAGATTTGAGTTGAATATACATCATCTAACAAACCGCTGAATCCCTACAGCTTGTAGTTTTCCACCGGAGTATGCTGTATAACAGTCATAGCTTCACATTGAAGCCTAATCACATCAGAAGAAATCTGGTCCAAAATTTGGATGCAGAATTGTATTTTGGAGCCAAATAACGTCTTTTGAGATATGTGTGTGTGATCATTTCAGTATGCAGTTTACACAATGTTGGTCATTACATTAGCCTCATGGCTCAAAAGAATTATTTTATTTATTTTATTTTTTTTTCAGGTCTTTTGATAGTCTGGACCGAAACAGTGCAGATGTAAATCATGACACATCATGATTTTATAGTTATATTTCATGTTGTGAAAGAAGTTGGCTCCTGTTTTAACATGTATTAAAGAAGCTATAAACAGTTGGTCCCTTACTGACCTCTCTTGAGATTTTAAGTTAAAAAAAACAAGCAAGAAAAAAAACCGATGCGTTACCAAGAACCTTGGAGTTTAAAAGTTACAGCTTTACCTCTGACACTGGAGACTTCTTCCATAATTCTTGCATGCTTGTCTTATTTTATTTTATTATTTTTTTGAGGAAAGAACTGATTCCTACAAATATACAATACAACGTACAGTGGTGTGAGAAAACTGTTGATAGATTTTTTTTTTGTCTTGTCTTGGCTTCTTGTAAAGATTATGTTGGATAAGAAATAATATATCAGAACTAATATATTATTAGTTCTGATATATTATTTCTTATCCAACATAATGGCGTTCATGATTTCTCAAAGAATTTCACGTTTTGAATGGACAGACCACAGGACAGTTTTCCACTCGGACTCAGAGAAGGCAGCGGTGTTGTTTCTGGATCATGTATATATCTGGTTTCTTCTTTGCATGGTAGAGTTTTAATCTGCTTTTGTGGATGCAGTGAGAAACTGTGTTCACAGACTATTTTGGGAAGTGTTCCTGAGCCCATGCAGTTTTTAATGATTTCAACTACAGAATCATATCTGTTTTTAATGAAATGCCACCTGAAGGACCAAAGATCACGCCAATCCAATATTGGTTTTCAGCTTTGTCCCTTGTGTACAGAGATTTCTCTGGATTCTCTGAATCTTTTAGTGATACTATGCAGTGTAGATGATGAAACCCCCTTTGTCATTTTACATTAAGGAACGTTATTCTTAAATTGGTGAATTATTCTTAAAAGTAGTGAACCGCTCATCATCTTTACGGCTGAGAGACTCTGCCTCTCTGGGATGTTGCCTAACTCTAAAATAATTAGTTGTGAGATGTTCCGCCAGACATTTTTTGTTTTTGTTTTTGTTTTTAGCATTACACAACTTCTGAAGTTTTTTTGTTGCCCCCGTCCCAATTTTTTGTTGTTGTTGTTTTTTGTTTTGTTTTTTGTTTTTTTTTGAGAAGGATTGCTGGGACCAAATTCAAAATGAGCATGTATTTTTTTTATAAAACATTAATATTAACATTAATAGCCATTAAATATGTTTACATGATTTGCAAATCATCAGATTTTGTGTTTTTGTACATTTTACAGAGTATTCTAACTTTTTTTTTTTTTTTTTTTGTAAATGGGGTATATTATATACATTAGCAAATATTAAAGTAAACTTTATATTTTTGATTTCATATTTTTTATTTAGAAACACAAAACAATAAAATATACAGTGGCTGTTTATTACTATTAGTAGTAGTAGTATTTTTTAGAAATAAGGGGGAAATTGTTAACTTGTATGCAGAAATAATGTCAAACTACAAAGGATGAAAGTAAGTAAATAAATAAATGGGAGGAATTAATTCGAAGAACAAATGATAAAAAATAACACAATTTGTGTTTTTAACACAAGAGTATGTCTAGATAAGGGCAACACAGTTTGAGTTGGAAGAAACGCAGGAAGAAGGACAGAAAGATGTGATGATTTTCAGTTTGCCTCAGGATTTGGAGCTGTGCAGTGTTCATATATAATTCATCTACAGGTCGCTCAGCACGCGTCTCTTACACACTGCTGAGATGATCATGATGAAGCCGGAAAGCGCTTCACTCCCCCTTTTTCTACCCCCCAAAAAAATTCAGTGTAGAGGAAAAGGCAAAAGGGGGAGTGACCCGGTGCGCACCAGGAATCAATAATCGCGCGGGTTCACGAGCTCAGCCACACAGACTATTTTCTCTGCTCCAGTTTTACACTTTCACAGCGTGAAGAAGAGATGATCATGTCTTGTAAGCATGACTCCCGAAAATGACTCGCTGTGCGCGCTGTTTAACGGCACCGGGTGTAACGGGACCGGAGCGCACCACCCGCCCGTGCGCCTCTCACGCGCGCTGCCTTTGGGACTGGTCCTGGGCGCGTTCATAGTGTTCGCGGCGGTGGGCAACGCGATGGTCGTGGGGTCGGTGCTGCGCGACAGGCGCCTGCGCGCGCCCAAATACTGGCTGATCGCGAACCTGGCGGCGGCGGACCTGTTGCTGACGGCTGCCGTGCTGCCGGTGTCGGCGGCGAACGAGATCCTCGACCGCTGGGCTTTCGGGAGCGTCTTCTGTGACGTGTGGGCCGCGCTGGACGTGCTGTGCTGCACGGCGTCCATCCTGAGCCTGTGCGTCATCTCCGTGGACCGGTACGTCGGCGTGAGCCGCCCGCTGGCCTACTCGAGCATCGTGACGCGCCGCCGCGCCATGCTCGCTGCGCTCTCGGTGTGGCTCGCCTCCGTGCTCATCTCCGTCGGGCCGCTGCTGGGATGGAAGCAGGCGCGCTCGCCGAACGACGCCGCGTGCGACATCACCGAGGAGCCCTACTACGCGCTCTTCTCCTCGCTCGCGTCCTTCTACATCCCGCTCGCCGTCATCCTCGTCATGTACTGCCGGGTGTACATCGTGGCTAAACGGACGAGTCGGTGTTTGGAGCTGGGCGTCCGGAAGGAGAGAATAAACTCCACGGAAGTCACGTTAAGGATCCACCAGGGCTCCAGGACGCGCGAGGAGCCGCCACAGCAGCAGCAGCAGCAGCAGGGGAGCGCGCACACGGTCACTGCGCTGAAATTCTCTCGGGAAAAGAAAGCAGCCAAAACAGTGGGAGTGCTGGTGGGAGCGTTCACCGCGTGCTGGCTGCCATTCTTTATCACCTTACCCATCGGTATGTATAATAATAAATAATAATAATAATAATAATAATAATAATAATAATAATAATAATAATAATATAGACATGGTAAGTTTATTATCATAATTTATACATACAATATTTTAAATTTCATAATTTTAAACACTCATATACCTGAGATAAAATCACACTTCTATTGGAACCTCAAGTAGAACTGAAACAAGTTTAGGTTCTAATTGATTATTATTATTATTATTATTATTATTATTATTATTATTATTATTATTATTATTATTTATTATTATTATCCAGTTCTTTACAAGTTCTATTACAGGGTCTTAGCTTCCCAAAATGATTCCATGTGGACCTCTGTTTGATATTTAAACACTGTTAGGGGTCTCTTTGAGAACTTGTAAGGTTCCCCCTGCATTATAACAATCAAATTCTAGATTCAGCTCTTTTTTACTGTATACACACATCCACGGCGTGATACTGCAGTGTATTTCAGTAATATATTTATTTATTTGCAGTGTGTGTGTGTGTGTGTGTGTGCAGAAATCTTCAACAGGGGTTCTATGTAGGCCTATTGTAAAGGGTTCTTATCTTCCTAAGAAGTTAAACTCTTTCTGATAAGGCACAAGTTCCCAACCCTGGTCCTGCAGAACACCTTGTCTGGCACATTTTAGTATTTTTCCTGCACTAAAACAACCAATTCAACCCAGGAAACAGGGCAGTTTAGTAGGTGATTAATGGAATAGCAGGAAAATGCAGGACTGGACTAATCTATTGTAAGAAAGTGGTTCTTCAGGGTCAGGGTTGGGAACCTGTATGATAGGATAACACGTAGTTGCAGAGATCTATTTTAAGGAACGAACCATAAACATTTTCTTAAACCCCTTTTTTTAGAGTTTCTACATGGAGCTCCCGGTTTAATTACACTCTTGGGAAGAAGAGATGAAATCTAGATCGCTTATGGGTTCTTCCGTTTAACCATGTGGGGAAACTGTAGAATGTTAGGACCCTGAGGAAATCCAACGACTTGCATACTGTTCTTTAAGATTAAGATGTGATCTTCACCAGCCTGCTTTTTCAGGTTATTGACGTTTTTACTTTGGTTAACTCTCTACATTACGCACTGTATTGTTCAACTATCTGCTGATAGCAGTTGAATTTATCCATCATTTCATCTCTGTCTAAAGGAGCGATGCAGCGGAGCTTTAATGTTTTAGTCTGTCAAGCTCTCTCATCTCCTCGTCTGTACACTTTTCTCAAACTGTTTGGCTTTTAAAGCTTTAAACATTAATAATACCAACAACACCATTGCTCACATAGATCGCCATCTCTTAGATCACTGACTAACCGAGCTGAGTCTCTGCCACGATTAGCATCATATATTTGCAATGCATTTGGTGACACTGAGTAAGCGTTTGCACCAACACTGTCTCAGCTGTCTCTATGCTGGATTTCTCATTAATGTGATATGAACAGTGACGGATAATGGAATTTGAGTCAGACAAGAAACTGTTGCTCTTATGTATTTAGGAGCTTAGAATGAAACATTACATTTTTACTGCACTCACAATAGCAGTGTCCTCCAGACTTTTACTTTATTCATCCAAAGACCTTTTCAAGAACATGTTTTGAAGCATGTTTTTTTCACAAATGCAGGAATATAATGATTAAGTGGTGAAGCAAGCATCACATAGAGCACTCTCTCTCCCAGTTAGATGACATAAAGTTTACAATGTGTTTCTGAAAATCAGCCCATGTCAGTAATTATCTACGTGTGTATGTCCAATCCACTGCAGCTGGTTTCAGTGTAGAATCTTCATGTCAGAACCATCCTTTCTAAATATTGTGGAAATTCTGTGGATCACCAACATGTGTTTTTAACTCTTTTAAGTGTCTGGACACACCCTGAGCACAAGCGTGTACTTCATTACTGGATTAGTAGGGTTTCTTTTTTGAAGAAATCCTTTTATTTCGATCTGTTTATTTATTTTTTTGTCCTGGTTTGCGTTCAATCTGCGCCAGAAATCCGGTTCCAGATCATGCAGAGAGTAACAGACAATTCATGGCATCGACCTTCTGTTGTGGTCGTGAGGAAGGCCATAGAGGAAGACTGAAAGAGAGCAGGAGAGGGCTTTTATTTTCCCCCTCCTCTTCCTCTTCACCCTGCTGGGCCGCTGCTCTGTGTGCTGTGGTGATCCAGCTGTGCTCCGGGGGGAAGCAGTGTGTGAGAATGGAGATGTTTAGGATTGTGTGGTTATTATAAATGCATTAACATCAGAGTCATTCCTCTGCGGGCTTAGGTCATGGCCCTGAGGCCACAGTGCAGCTGGATTGGCTCTTAATTACACGAGATTTCTCAGAGTAACGAGCAGACCTCTGCACCGGGTCCTGGGATTTCCGGAGTCGTAGTATGGTGCTTAATCTTTCTGTAGATTAGGGGTGGGATGATGAGATAAATTCATGGCGTCATAATCGTCCAACATAGCTGCTCACGAGTTCCCATTTTCAAACAGGATCACACGAACGGCGCAGCAGCATGGCAGCACTTCGGTTTTGCAATTACGGAATGTAGAACATTGCTAAAAAAGATACCTCACATATCTTAAACTGCTTACTCCTCTTGGATGGCTTATTGGGTGTTAGGCCAAAAAAAACGAGTCTGCAATGCTGAAGTCAGGTTCATGGCTACGTATAAGCTCCATGGATTTAAACCGCTCATTTTTGTGGTTGTTATTTTAACACAATGTTGTGATAAGATTGGTTACATAAGGAATAAAACCCTCTGTGTCATTCTTTTATAAAAAAAAATAATAATCAGGGAAGCAGTGATGTAATGAAGTGGAGTAACTGAGTTACCTTAACGTTCTTTAACAGCACATCTGACAGTACGACACATCATAGTTTTTCTCCATTTATAGTTACGTTAGATGGTCTGGAACGTCTACTAATTGAGTTAGATTTTTACATTATAGCAGCTATGACAGCTAGCAGCTTATGCTTAAGCAGTTAAGACAAAAAAAATTCCTGTTACAGCTTTATTTCTGACACTGGAGACCCCTTCAATAAACACAATTCTCCTCACAGCAAACTTCACAGTATCAGCAATTATGTGGCGTGTAGATCTTACAAAGTTCCTGTGTATGTTCTTTCTATTGAAATCATAATGCATTATAAATAAAGAAACACCAACTGACCAATCAGATTTGAGCTGTGCTGTAAAATGAATTAATTCCTGAGCGTTTATTATTATTCTGAGCATTTTTTTTTATTATTATTTGGAAACAAATAAATGAAATAATTGATAGTTTCAGCTCTACTAGAGTCCAGTCTTTGGGTTCACACCTATTTAAACAAACCAGGTTTTGATTGTACAAGAATCAAACCTGCATAAGTAAATGCACCCTAAACATTTGATCTCTAAGAATCATTTATTAACCCCAAGATTTTGACATGTACATGCATGCTGGGGAAATAAAAACCCCAAAGGGTTTATGGCTGAATTTTTCAGATTGACCCCTAAAGGAAGCAAACAATTGAAAGATATACAGTCTGTACCATAACATCCTGTTTTCCTTATTGGTTGGCGGCCAAGGTGGCTCGAACCTATTGTCTTTTTAGACAGCATGTAGAGTTAGTGGGTCATATTTCATTGGCTTGAGATAGTAGGAACACAAAATCTTGCTGAAATCGACCTGTATGTATGTTCCCATAATGTGCCTTCTGTTCACACTTGGCATGCTAATCTCTCTTCTTCTCCATCATTCCTTTCATCATGCTTTGTTTCAAAATGGTTTCATGCACACACAACTCCAGCCTTTGAATACATTTATAAAATAAATAAATAAATAAATACATAAAATAAGCAACCGGTCCTGTGTATATTGCACAACACAAGTCTATCAACACTGTGACTCGTTGCCAAATCGCTTATTCCATCAAGGCTCCGAAGCATCTGAAGTTCATTATTCTTGCACAACACACTACTAAGTATCGTGAGGTTCTGAATTACTAGCTCCGAAAAAAACCAAGAAAATCATATTGCCATCCTTAAAAAAAAAAAAACGCATAAGGAATGGATCTGAGGTTGCACTATGGCTTTAAAAAAAAAACTGCCAGCAAAATGTGATGTATTGTAAAAATAGCATTAGTCAGTTTGTAAATGCTGTAATAAATATTCTTTAAATTGTTACTGATGTTGAAAAACTTTTAACAGTTTATCACTTCATATCCATATTATATATCGCCATATTGCCGGGCTCTAGCTCAAGGTTATATGCGTATTTATTAGCGTCTTGGCATAATTACTAAACTAACTAGTTGCAGGAAAATTCATGTACGTGAATCTTTAATTCTGGACACTTTGCTAATGACAATAATTGTTCCTATACCTTTAGAAAGAGCTATTTACAGTTAGTTAATAAACCTAATGTTTAATGCTAGCTTGTTTGATTGCAACCTTTCAAAAACAATTTATGTAAATTAACAAGTGGAACGAATATACGTGTATAAACAATATCGAAAAAGTCCCCATGTCTTCATAAAATCCCAAAAGGTTAGCCAGCTAGCTACCTGCATTCTGTAAGGAGACGTTTATTTATCGTTTATGGAAGGAGTCTCCAGTGTCAGTGCTGTTATGACAGTGTCATCATTCATCATTCAACTTGGTGAAGAACTGCCTACTTTTGGCAGACATGAAAATATTCATCCTGTTAAATTCATTCAGTGAACTGTACAGCGTTTTAGATTTTTTTTTTTTTTTTTTTCTTCATCAGTGTTTGTTCTTTGACCCAGAAATCCATTTTGGAAGGAAGTTGAGGTTCAGGGTTAGGGTTCAGGTTGAGCTATTGTTTAACACCGCTGGAGCTTCTGATGGTGAGCTTTCTTTACTCAGTGCTGGGATTCCAACTCTCAACCTTTTAACCACAAAAATGTACAGATTTATCATAAATTATTGTTAAACCTAAACATTTTTTATTTTTTTGTTGCTGTTTTTACGACTGCCTTTAAACACAAACAATTTAAACCTGACAAAAAAAGATCAAGTATAAAAAATCCTGACTAAAGAAGCATTTTTTTAAAGAACTTTTTTCTTTTTAATACCTTGCTGTCAAACATATTATGTAACATAAAAGCAGGTATAAAGAGTCAAGGAAATTGCCTAAATATTGCTGAATGAATAATTTATCACATTAATTTAACAGTATGACTTTTACACGTGTAGCGTTTAGAATAGCACTTGATCCAGCGCACTGTATTAATTATACTCCACTTTATTTTTTTGTATCATGATTCAAGTTTACTTGTGTGCACGACTTTAATGAACTTTAATTATTTAATTAATAGTGTCATAATTATATATTTAATATTAGAATTGGATGAAATTGCGTATGTGTGTTGAGTATATTTAAAGACAAAACATAAATTTCCGATAATTTGCTAACGTTCAAGGACAGAATCGTGTGTAACCGAGACACGCCCCTGTTTTAGGTAAGCTCCGCCCCAGCGTGTGTAACTTTCCGGTAAATTCTGAATAAGTTCCTAGTTACGTCTGAGGTCCGAATACCGAACATGGCCTTGCATGAGGAAGAGGGTTTAGTTATATAACGAAGCAATGTTTTTTCTAAATTACAGTTGTGTGAGAAGAGTGATGCTCTAGATCAGTGTTTCTCATTGCTTTAGATAACAGAGGCTAAAAAAAAAAAAAAAAAGCAGAAATATGTAACACAGTCTAGCGTCTTAGCACTGAGTCACGTTGAAGTTTATTTGACCTCTGAGCCAAATCCCACGCTTTTTTCTCAAGCTTGTGAATGTTGCGCGTCCGTCTGCTGCTTCTCCTCGTGCATTTTAAAAGCCCCTTTCTTAGAAACCGGGGTTCGTATCCAACATCCATCCAAATATTTACCAGGGAGATCCAACGAATGGATAAAAGTCAGAGAAAGATTGAAAAGAACAGCATGATGCTCTTTCCAGAGCTCTTCTTTTTATTTTTCTGTCACAACAGGTCAAACCAAAGGTTAATTAATTTACTTGTTTGAATAAATTAGTGTTTCAATAGTGAATTCACTTCAATGAGGCTAATAATAAACGAATTAAACAAGCGTTTTTTAATAAAGTATCATGTTCAGATGTTTAAGGAGATGCTTAATTAACGTTTATTATTAACCCTTTATAGGGCACTAATTGAAATACTTGTAAATTCTAGATTTCATCCCGAGAGTGTTACTGGAGGATATATTTAAAAAAATTTTATTTTGCAAGTCAAGGTCAATCAAGGTACCATGTAGCCACCATATACGGTTCCTCGCCGGTCTAGGGGAAACATTTTTCCAAAATTTTATATACAGTATATAAAAAAATGTAAGAAAAACACTTACAACTTATTTACTCATTCACAAAATTCTAAATTCAGATCCATGTGGTTCTACAAGGCCATTTGTAACCAAATGTGTTATACCAATTTCTTTCCCTATAAAAGGTTAAAGGAGTCTCCAGTTTCAGCATCTTGTAACATGACAAGCTGTTATTATTATTATTTTATTATTTTTTTTGTTAACTTTGAGATTGGAAAAAAGAGAGAGACGGAGTGTTTACAGGAGCTATAACGTGAGGGAGAAGAGGAACTAACTGTCACAGGTGTTCCACATCATTAACTATAAGGTGTTACGAGTCATGATGCCTTCATTAATAAAGCTTTAATCGTCGGTGAATAACTGTAGCGTTGGAGGAGTAAAACACTCCAGGATTTTATAATGTTATAATAAAATAATCAACTTCATGATCACACCACGCCGTTGTGGATTATTTTCATTCCTAAAATGGCATGATATGGAGTGTTGCATTTTATCATGTGATGTTTTCTGTAAGGAGATGTTGACGTGACGTTTTTTGAGGAAGGAGTCTCCAGTGTCAGCACTTTGTGACAATCAGAAGTAAAGCTGTAACTTAAGCATTAATTATCTTATTGATTAAAAGGAAAGGCTATGGATTGATCAGTAAAGTTTCGAACAAGGTTGTGTTGTAAAAGGGTTGTGTGATTATCAGTGTTTTGTGTGTGTGTGTGTGTGTGTGTGTGTGTGTGTGTGTGT
>JAOVYU010000001.1:23827113-23840643 GCA_025674565.1 Synodontis membranacea | reverse complement strand
AAAATCTGATGATGTTTCAGGTCATATTTAAGCAGAAATGTAGACAATTCTAAAGGGTTCACAAACTTTCAAGCACCCCTGTAAAGGACTCATTCTAAGCTTACAAAAACACAGCGATTCGTAGGTACAGGTAACTAGAGTATACAGTACTGTATATATTACTTTTAAAGATAGCTTATCTTAAATAAAGTCTAGTAATTAAATATCGCACTAATCTGGATGATTGTTTAATATGCACCATGTGCTTCAAGCTGCATTCGGTCTGAACGTAGATTAGTAAAGTGAGCTAATTATTCTACCTATTGTACTGAACATACACAGACAAAAGGTGCAGAGATTTCTGCTATTTCTTTCCAAGCTGTCTTTTTCTTTGTAATTTCTCTATATACTTTAAATGAGCGATCATATATGACAGGAGAAAATAAAACCAACCGTGGTTATAAGATTTTCTTACATTGCAATTGCAGTAATAAGTTATGAGCGGTCATTTGGTCATACCTAATTTGCATGGAATTAATACAAAAGAAAATATTAGTTTAAATGTCACTTTATTATTTGATCCAATTTTTGAAATTGAATAGCTTAACTTTTTCATGTTCACCATCAACCAAGATGAAGAAACAAGAACTGGCAACGTATTAGTAATTAACTAACACATTAATCACATTAAACAAGCATTTTATAAAAGGAGAACATCTACCTCTCATATCCATCCATCTATACTTTTTTCCTCTATATACCAAATTAACAAATTGAAAATTGGCTTCAGGTGAAAATATAATACAGATTTTAGAATCTGAGTTGTTTCTTGATCAATGTAGTGTACTGTAAGTAAGCAATTCAATCCTCCAAGCCACTAGGGGGCCTTGCAAGTTTGTCCTTTTTATCCTCTAAGAAATCCATTTGTGAAATGAAATGAAAAATCTGTCAAAATTCCTCTATACACACCATCTGTCTTTTTTTATTTATTTTTTTATTTTATTTTTTTTTTACAGTGATATAAGATTAATCCAAATGCCATCATACTCCGTTTGAAATGCACATGCACGTGTTCAAGATGGCCGCCACATGTGTCCCGGGTTTGTTTGAGGTTCTAGGCTGTGGGAGGTTTTCCAATCTTCGAAGGACCCTGAAGGTCCTTCACTTTTGTAACTCCCGTTCTGAAAGTCAGACGTTCTCAGGAGCGCCAACATTTATGAGGTCAGTTCTTTGTATGTTGCATTACCAAGAAACAGTAGCATGTTTTACGGCTTTAAGCGGAATTAGACGTTTCTGCTGCTTAGCCTGCTTGATACTTCAAACTATTTACATTCAAATTTGGGTGTAATGAGCAATAGTCTAAATCTGAATCTGCATTTAAAGTCAACAAAGCGCCAATTTACTAAACTAATGAACCGTATGCGGTTTCAGACTGTGCGCGAAAGGCAATGTTTTAAGATTATTATTTATTACACTGTTCAAGATCAGAAATTAAATCTGGGTTGAATTCTGTAATAGACTGAGATCATAATATAATCTGAAGATCCTCCAGTGATAGACCCACGATGAAAGAATATTCTGACGCTCTTCGTACCTCAATAATCAGTTTTTGCAACATGTAAAGACAAGCGTTCTTCAAAGTGAGCCTGAGGCAATAAGAAGGTTAGAAAGCTTTGCTTACATTACCACTATCATATTTTTAGCTGTCTGGTGAGTTTGCCGTGCTCCTATTGGTGGATTTTAGGTGAGCGTCGAAGCACGTTTTAATCAGACAATGGTGCTAAATCAGTCATTTATGTGTTCTTAAACTTCAACACGGCTAAACTATTTTAAGATATTCAATGTTTATTTTTGACAGCAAAATCTGGCAGACGACGTTGTGTACGGTGTTAATCCAATCTGAGAGTTTCCTTTTTTCCAATTCCATAATCGGTGACTTTATAAAATAGGTCACGTAATGAGCCTCGCAAAGCTTGACACATTCAGCGTGATATAAAACACTATCTCACGGTTTATATTACACTGTTTTTCATCCCTCCCAAATACTTCTTCTTGTTTTGAGTATCGATCCGCATGTCACGCCTGATAAAAGCACCATTCCCGTGAAGATAAGAGTGCTTTTTCTCGCCACGCTGCATGCATTCATTCTGTCTCTTATTTTCTCTCAACTGTCAAGTCTCAGTAATTGTAGCTAACACTTCGAAGATTCTTCTCAAAACATTAATTCTGACCATCCGGAGGGAAAAACCAGGCCGTTTTGTGATTTGTTTGTTACTTAGCATTAACCAGCGTGCTAAAGTGCTAAAACATTTCCCTCGCACTAGTTCTCTTGTTTTCCGTCTGAAAGCTGGGTTGAATCGTAAGTGTCGAGACAGGCTTTTCTTCTTAGTGCAGCGGTGAATATGTCACAAAATCATGCCTGAATAACAGACTGCTCATAAATGCCAGTGAGCTCCGTGACCTCCGGCCGAGCTGTCGTCTTATAAAGTAGCACCAGCATGAATGGGAAAGAGACTCGGGAGGAAATGGAGCAGCATGCTTTTTATATACATTGTTTATCGTTTCTATAGTAACAGCTCATTCACTGGCACTTCTATGGCAACCGCTCGGCATAAACGGATTAAAAAGCAAAAGACAAACTGTATGTTATTGAACATGAACGTGAGTTCTAAGAGGATCTCTACAGTAAGTCATGTTCATGAATGTTTCACTTCCAGGACAAGAACATCCTCACAAGGTTTCTCCTTAAGGTTTTTTTTTTTTTTTTTTTTTATCAGAACTTAACATCAGTATAAAGTGCTTTTCACTGTCCAGTTGGTCAAAAAATGAAAAGTCGTTTAATTGGACTGTCTAGCTCTACAGTTGATGATCTTTAAAATAAGGGGTCATGTGTTCAATTTGGTGCCTTCAATCCAGAGACGAAAATCAAGTGTGTAGAAAATCGGCTGTAAACTGTTGCAGTAAGTTAAAATTATTGCACAGCAACCAGATACTAACTGTATACTTTGTTTTACTTTAATATTGAATATTTTGTTTATGTATATATTTGAGATTTATTTATGGCACAATAATAAATAAATAACCAACACATGGGTGTTTTTTTTTTTTTCTTGATTCAAAATGTTGTATCTCAGAACTTCTCTCTATGTTTGATTTTTATTTATTTATTTATTTATTTTTTTGTTAAATGATTCTATTGAAAGCAACTTTCTTTATCCTAAAGCATCAACTCTGGTCACATACCTGAGCAATTGATGATGTCTCTCAGAGACTTTTCTTGGCCATTTCTTGGATTTGGACTTCATCACACCAAGACCAAGACCTTTAATTCTTGGGTTACGGGCTGGAGACAAAAACGCCAAAACCGCTGCAGTATCTCAGGACGAGGAACTGACCATTGACTAATCACAGCATCTGTTGATTCTTATCCACATCTGCATCTGTCTCAAATTCTAATTGGATTGATTACTGACAGGCAATTCGCAGAGGCACAGCTTGACTAATGACTTCCTGTCTCTGCTTTTCCATCTCCATCCGAGTGGGATCTGGAGGGAGACTTTGTTGTATCGGCCTGTGGCTCTCTCCTCGGTGTTATTGCACAGCGCACAATGCAATCTAATCTGCAGCTGCGGGCATGCTAACCTGCCTACTAAATAATAAACAACACCGGACTGTTCCGCCCATAATCCAGGTATTGCTTTCTGCATTTATTGCTCTACGTGTTCATTATCTGCCTGCTCCTCAGGCTGTGAATTATTATTGTTTTCTGCTTGACTTTTTGGTTTTCTTGCTTTCCCACTCTCTCCGTGTGCTCTGATGTTTAATCTAAACCTAATACTAGTTCAGGAAAAGTTTTAACTTGTCTATGTACACAAAATATTCAATGTGTATCGGTGTGCAATATTGCAGATTCACATAATTTAATATAAAAGCAGTCCCGAATAAGAGGCAAGCGTTTTTTTGTTTTTGTTTTTGTTTTTTTTGTCATTTATTAAATTCCTACTTCATATTCATTTCAATAGGTCATTTATGTATAAACACATATACAGATATTTATTTCAAACTCATTTTTATTATCTGCACTTTTGGCAGATAAAAAAAAAAAAAAAACACACACACACACAGAAAACTTTCCAAGGTGCAGAAGTTTTAACTTCTTTTCCTTTGTGTTCTTTGCGGGGTTTTTTTTTTTTCCATAGACGGAAAAAATGAATATTAAAAATGAATGAATGTGGGTGTTTGTCAGGTGTTATGAATACATTAGTCTTCTGCTAATCAGGTTGTTACTGCATTTCTATTCAACTCAATTTTATTTGAATGCTGCTTTAAAAATGGGACATTGTCACAAAGCAACTGTACAGGAATATACAAATGCTGGTTACTAATTGTAAACATTTGAATCTACAGTAGAAATGCATCCTTAATAAGCAAGCGACTGGTGATGGTGGCAAAAAAAAAAATACTCCCTGAAACAACATGAGGAACCAGACTCAAAAGGGAACCCTCCAGATCAGCTATGAACAAAATTCTTGACTTGGCAAATATGCTTTCAGCTTAAACACTGATACTGTGTCTGAGTCCTGGACACTAACTGGCTTCAGAAGAGAAAGATCTGCCCCTTGCTGTAGCCTTCACTATTACAGGTACCAACAAATAGCCTGCATCTGTTGATGTAAGTTGGTGTGGTGGATCATGAAAGGCCAGAAGTTCGGTCAGGTATTGTGGCGCGAGATCATTCAGTGCTTTATACAGTAGTTTAACAGTAGTGTTTTATAATCAATGAGAAATTTGTTTGAGAGCCAGTGCAGTACAGATAAGATGGGCATAATGTGCTTGAATCTTCTTGTTCTAGTAAGGTCTCTCACTGCTGCATTCTGATCTAACTGGAGGCTTGACATTAAGGCACTACAATAATCTAACCTAGAGGTAACACAAGCATTAACTCGTTTTTCTGCATTGTATCATGACATCATTCTTATCCTAGCATTATTTTAAGAAGTTAAATGAAAGACAGGAGTCATTAATCACACACGATTGCTGTGAGTTGCTGTGTAATTAGACAGCATGTTGCCCTAAAACAACTACTTCCTCTTCAAGTAAAAGTACTACACCTACTTTGTGGTGTGAAATGTCTTATTGCGCAGCTGTTAACATTGTGCTTTAGACTTTTGCCGTAAGAGTTTGACAAACTATTACCACCTACTGGGTTGAAGTGAGCATTTTCACATCGTTTTCACATTTTCTTGTGGACACGGATTTATTTGAGCTAAATTTTAAAACTAAGGAGTGCAAACTACATCTACAAAATCAATGTACAAGTGGGCAGGGCCTGAGGCTCAAGTTACATCTTTTGCTACATCCATCGTGATTGATTGATATTTATTTTATCCAGAAGCAAAACCAGACCTTTTGAACTTCTAGAAATTTTGCCCATCTTGATTTTTTTTTTTCCTACATTTCAACTTCTCTGCTTCAGTATGAAACCCTTATCATTGACAGGTTGGATGTAACAGCTTCTGCCATATTAGCGCCACCTAGTGCATGTGAGCGTTTTTAAGCCATTTTTGAATTTTCGTAGGAATGGAGAATTTAGATTAAAAGTGCTGTTCAGGTGTTTTTTTTTTTTTTAACTGGGTAATGAAGCTTATTTCTTAAAGTATAGCCATGCTGCCCTGGGGGTGCCCGATCTCGCCTGTTCTCGGAAGCTAAGCAGAGGCGGGCCTGGTTAGTACTTGGATGGGAGACATCCAGAGAAAGCTGGGTGCTGTACAAAGATCCAGCCACAAGGGGGTGCACACTCTGGTGTATGCCTGCGTGCCGGTCCCAAGCCCGGACAAACGGGGAGGGTTGCGTCAGGAAGGGTATCCGGCTTAAAAGCTCTGCCGAATCGGATGTGCGGACAAAAAGATCTGCTGTGGCGACCCCTCGTTGGGAATAGCCAAAATGGGAAGAAGGAGGAAGCTTATTTCTTAAAATGTATCTATATACACGTGAAAGAGGCCTGACACTCAAGTGTCTTTTGTGATGTCTGACATGATTAAATTAATTTCATTTTACCTCACAAGAAAAACCAGTACTTACTTTTGGATTCCAGTTCACAGAGATCCCAGGTGGAGAGGAATAATAGCAGAATTCCAGCAAGGAGAAAGATATTGACACCATTTTTACACCCAGTGGAGGGTTTTTTTTTTTTTTTTTTACTGTAATATGCACATTTTTATTCAGCTATTACACACGTCAGTTTCAATCAAGTCATGACTGAATAAAGAATAAAGCTCTTCAGACATGTACCACTGGACACAATCAAACTTCAGCTCCTAATAATGAGCCAGTTAGAGGATCTGCCTCGGCTCTCTGGTGACTGGGAAGGGAAAGTCGAGGTAAAGTGCTCAGCTGTTTTTTCAAGCCTCGATGGATTTACAAGTCAGATATCGAGCTCGGAGATCTGGTCCGTTCCTACAGCCATCACATGGTGTGCATGATGCTCAGATTCAGCTGTGAATCAGCGAGAGGACAGTAACAAGACAGCAGGCATGAGTCACACTGAGATTCGGAGAGAATAAAGCAGAAAAATGACAAAGAACTTTCTGTGCTGAATTATCCCCGAATGTAGGGTTTATGAGGACATTATTTCTCTTCTTTTCTCCTCTTTATGTTTCAGCTGAAAAGTACACAGGAGGAGAGGATCAGTAGGAGTAACCTTCATGAAGTTCCCTTTTGAGCTAATCTATTATACAAATCTGTCAGGAAGTACCGCAGGGGTTTATACTCTCATCCCAGAGTCTGTACCATACGAGTCACGACTGCCTGAAGACCGGCTCACAAAAAATTCACAAAAACATGGATTACGGCCAAGAGAAAACATTTATACAATAGAATATGAACGCTTTAATATATTCATATTGAGTTCTCAATTTAGATTGGTCAGATGGAGCTTGGCTCTTGCTATCTCCTCCGTTGTTGCGTCTGTAAATTACGGCTCTTTGTAACAGTAAGAGGCAAATATATACTGTAACTTAGAAACATAATAGATAAAAAAGCATATTGTTCTTTAATAAAGGAACTAATTGTAATTGTTAAAGAAAACTGCTGTTGTATGAGAGCACGTACCACATCGTCACCCATTATAGGGTCTACAAGGAGACCGGAATTTTATTTATTCCATGTCTTAAGAACATTCAACTGTGTGGGCGCGTTAGTGCCCCGGAGCCTGTATAGCACTATATAGTAACTGGCTGTGAAACTTCATGCTGTCCATCTCTTTGAGCTGTTAATAGCCCAATTATCCTGACTCTGGAGCAGATCAATGAAAGTCCACCATCTCCGTCTGCCAACACAATGGGAGGTGGAGAAGGTGCCACAAGTGTTCTGAAATGCTATTGAAGGTGTGGAGGATCCCCGCTAGTTTTGCCGGACTGGAATGTAGAAATAAAACCTGTCCACGCCTGCTCTGTTTGTCCATTCTCAGGAGGATAGTTCACGTTTTTCAGCTAGGACGTCAATCGGAGTGGGCGCGCTCCATTAGCAGAGCGGTAGGGGTGCAAATGGGAAAGTATAACTTTTCTAATTTATGTATCCAATTGGTTTCAAGGAAGTATACAAGACAAAAAAAACAACTAATTTTCCATCAAAGCCATGCATGCTAATCGCCTGCTGTGACATTTCCTTATTTTGGGAAATAAATTGGGTACGATGCTGTAAAGCTGCAAATCCAAATTATCGCCTCTGATGAATCCTTGGTCCAATCCTTTGCTGCGTGTGGTCCAGCGCTTCTTTAATTCCTCATTCGCAACTTTAGTACCTAGCTGCGGTTTATTCCTGCGAAAATAGAACAATAAAAATACGTATGGAGATGTTACAAATAAAAATAAAGCTTGTAAGGAAGCAGCAGAGATGGTTGGTGCCTGGCGCCATGGCGAGTATATGTATAATATAATCCGAGAATAAAGTTAGCACAAACCTTGGCATGTAACGTACGTCAACTTTTAATACCTTTTAAGGTTATGTGGTGTGTATGAATCATGTAAGAAGCTAGACTGAGTGAAGGGTTATGCTAGTTTAATGCTGATTTTAAACTGTAAAATGATTTTTTTTTTTTTTTTTTTTTTTAAAGCATTATGCATCCATTATGCATCCTAAAATGGCTGCTTTCAACTCAAAAATGATTTTATGATGAAAGGAAAAAAGCTGGCCAGAAATTATACGGATTAAAAATATCTTCTTAAAGTCTGACATTAGCAAACCACTTTATTATGAATGAATTTTTACAGCTTCTTGGTGAATTGTTCACTGAGATATATTTAAATCCTACAATGACGCATAAATAGTCTTGCCACGAACCACCAGTCCTGATACTTCGGTGGATAAAATTCCAAGTTTTCCCGGCACTGTGTCTTTCTTATGTTTATTGTTCTCTGGCTAATCTCACTGTCACGACTGAGTCACAGCCTCAGATGGAAGGGTAGAGACCTGGAGAAATAACGTGGCTCTGGAGAGAAATATATAATAAAGTCTGCACTATGGAGAAGCAGACATCCTATCCGGTGATGAAATGTGTCCAAACCGAGGAGGATTAAAGAAAGATATGGTGGACCATTGCCTCACTCCACACAGAGAGAGAGAGAGAATCAGGGGAACTAATCCAAATTGAGTTGCACCTTTTCAGATGTTATCATACTCAGCTGATTGGAGTTGTGATCACATGCCAGGTCTATTTGGAAAAGAGAGTAATACCGGGCCGGTCCTGGAAGCACAAAAACGAGGAAATGGAGGTTTAGATCTTGAAATCAGGTCACGGACATTTCTTGGATAAGGAGAGGATTAGAATCTCCGAAAGTCCAAACAAAAGGTATGAAAAAACAAAGCATCTAGGTAAAGTCTCTTCTAAACCTGAGCCATTTTCATATTTCTTGTCCTGAGGTTTTAACATGACGAACAGTTCTTCTGTCTACCTGGCAGCTCACATGTCAATAGATTGCACACCTTCACAGTTTACTCATAGCATTTATAATCGCTGCTAATATGATTTCATATTAGAATTAAGACAATGCACAGGCCATGCCCATAAGCAGCAGTGACAGTAGAGGTAGCCGCGCTCCTGGAAGAGACTACATTCAAACCTTGTTGCTTGCTAGTTTGAGGTTATGCTATCTTAAAGTCCTCCGAATTAGCTTAGTGTAGCGGTAGCTCAGTGGTCATGGTGTCCTGTTGCTTTGGATAAATCGTGGATGGAATTTGAAAAGCTTAATGACAATAACAATGGATCATTTCTGAGTCACAAGGCTGCCCACTTTTTTTTTTTTTTTTTTTTGCAACCAGCCTTTTGTTTTTGCATTTTCCAACTATTGAGTTAATTGCTATTGCGAGTTGCTCGCTTTCTTCCAAATAAACACTGATTGCTGATTTTTTTCCTCTTGCTGTTGTTCTTCTTTTTCTTGTTGCGCTGCTGCTGGTGGTGGTGCTGGTGGTGGTGCTGGTGATGGTGCTGGTGATGGTGCTGGTGGTGGTGCTGGTGGTGAGCCTCCACAGTGTTCTGCTGTCGCCTTGAAGGCTGAACATGAAACGCTCAGATTTTTGTCATTTTGTCCTAAATGGCGATAATTGTTCAGCAGGTTTTATGGCAGTAAACGTCTATTAGACTCGGCCTTTTGCAACTGCTTTGATAAGTTAATGTTCGAGACTGTGAAGAAAATGCCCCTGTTTAATAAATTAAGGGAAAAAAAAACATCACCTTCAGATCTTCAGATTAATGGAGTACCACAGCGCTGCTGAATTCTGGATACTGATGAGTCAGAAGGTATTGATTCATTTTCTATAACAGCAGCTCTGACAGTAGTGCAGCTGCAGATGACAGGTTTATAATAATGCACACGTTCTGATATCTTACATGTTCTTGTTTCCATAGTAACGGCTCATTCACCAGGACTTATAGAGTGGATACTCCACTGAAAATGAAAACATGAATAATCGCTGATGGTAAACATGGCAACGTTCTGTAATTTATATAACATTGATGGAAGGAGTCTCCAGCGTCAGCGCTTTGTAATAGTCCGAGGTAAAGCTGTAACTTTAAGCTTTTAAGAAGATGCTATGAAGTGAGAACTTTTTTCAAAAGTGTTTCGTTAAAGGGACAGGAAGTATGACTTTTTTTTAATAGGTTTTGGCAAATTGGTATGGTATAAGAGGAATAAAGATACTCCATTTCATCACACCAGCCCATCGTTGATAGTTTTCCTATAACAGCGTGGATGGCCCACACTGTACGTTTATGTGTGGATGAGTCCTCGGTAAATCAGGTCCTCACTGCGCTGCAGGTGAGACGTGTCTTTGATATTCACCTTTATTTCAACCTTCCTTTATGTTCATGTCCTTTCATATCTAATGTGATTGACTCACAAGGAGAGGATGCAGACGGATTTTCTGAATGGAGGCACAAAAACCTGACCGTTTCTCAGCGGGATGTTGATTCTAATTGCTTTGAATTCCAGGTAGCGTGGGCCACTAAAAGTGAAGTGAATCTGGATTAGCGCTTCATCCTGAAAGTCAAAACTGAAGTGTGCGAGCCGACCGAGAGCTTGATTAGGAGAGCTGACAGACCCGAGGGAGGCCTTCCTCTCCTGCTGAACCCTCTGATGTGTCATCACCGATTAATCTTCAAAACGTTCAAGAGCCAGGCCCGTTTTCATCGAGCAAGCGCTGTGTCACACACCTCACTGGGTCTCCGAAGAACCACTCGGGGGTTTTTGATGCAGCCTGCAGCATGACGGGAAACGACGTGGCCGGAAAACGTGGAGCTCTCGCTCGGAATTCAAACTGCTACGTTGCCGATGCCTGACTGATAATCAGAACTGTTTGGAGGACTGTGGGAGTAACACGCGCACACACACACACACACACACACACACGTTCAATAAATGACCAGTTAATATCGGAGTTCCTAACATCAGTCACTGAATGTTGAGGTGAGTTAAAATGTCATATTTCTTATCCGTTTATTTTTACATTTAATGTTTATGAAACAGGTTCAATCCTGATCTCACTTCAGCTATAAACACTCGTTCCCTGACCTGTCTGTCCTGAACATGCCCTCTGACACCGGAGACTCCTTCCATAAATGTCCAATAAACATAAATATCGATGTTTGCACACTTTTTTTTTTAAAGTCGTTACTGTAGAAACGGTGACATATTACAACGAGCACGTTAATATAAAGCTGCCACTTGACTCGCAGATGATTTTACTGTCAGAGCTGCTGTGAGAGAAAATTAATCAACACTTTCTGACCAATCAGAATCCAGAATTCAGCAGTGGGGTGTTATAATGTTATTAAAAAAAAAAAAAATGAAAATCTGATTTATACTCGCTGATCCCTAATAAGGGAAAAATGAGGTTTTCATCTAATCAAAAGTACATAAAACTGCAAATATCAGATTCTTAACCTCTTGTGATCCCGTTCCATTTCCAATCCCTGAGGCTCCTTATCCGGTAAATACACGAAAAGATTGTGAAATGATTAAGCGATTATTCTGACGTACGTCTGTAGAAGCGAAGTGTTGATCCATAACAGATCTCATGAAAATATGTATGAAATATTTGAGTGAGCAAGAGCAACATGTTTGCTGTAATAATGCTGCACGTTTTTTAAGAGTGAGAGAGTGAGAGAGAGAGAGAGAGAGAGAGAGAATACTATATTTAAAGAAGAAAGGTCAGTAGTTTCTTCTTTTGTTTGAAAGGAAGATTTGAGTCTTTGTGTGTAACATACAGTACCGTGCAAAAAGAGTTTTAGGCAGCTGTAAAGAACTGCTGTAAAGCAAAAATGCCTTTATTTATAAATTTAAATACTTCTACTTGGAAAAATATTATAAAGAGCAATAAATAATAAAAGATTAAAGAAGTAAAGACCAAAAAAAAGTGCAGTTTGATAAGGAAATAATCAAACACTTAAGCTTTTCTGAGTATCATAAATAATCTGCCACAGATCTTCTGGAGACTTTAACGATCGTACTTGCTTCTATTTTTGCAATACAAGCCATCAGCCTTTGTTTGTTTGTTTGTTTGTTTGAGAAGATACTTCCTATGTTATATATGTACCTTTTTTGTAATATGTTGCTTTCTTTACTGTTAAACAAACTGACTCAATAATGTAAACTAAAGTAACATCTAGAACATAATTAGTACTGAAAATATAAGACATCTGCACAGTCCTGTATAAACACAATTCCCCTCTTAATTCTGGAGTAGGTCCTACATCAAATCACTTAAGGCATTAAAAATATATATATCTCAAAAAATAAACTGTGTGAGATTTAACGCTCTGTATTTTTTTTAATCATTGAGATTCATATTCACTGTAGTTCATTTCAGCAGAGAAGAAAACAGGAGGGAAAAGTCTTTGAATTCCGGAGCATGAATACAGATTATGTCTAAAATGAAATACAGTTTTTATACAGAGTTTGTGTCAGTTTTCTTCATGTCGGGTTTGTTTTTCTTTTCGTTATTAACTTTCTGTTTAACATGCTCCATCACCATCCCCAGACCTTCCGTCTCCAGTGACGAATAATACGCCGTCCTGCCGTACAGACGGAGAGTCTTTTTGTGAATGCAGCTTTAAAGTCAGTCCATGCAAGCAGCATTTTGGAAACATCTCCATTCACACGAAGACTCAAACTGAAACGATCTTTTAAATGCCTCATGAATATGCAGAGGTGATAAACGAGTCCTCGCACACTCCAAGCTCTAATTAACATTCCTGCTAATTTATACATGTAACATGCTGTGAACTCAAACAGTCTTCGGTATGAGATAGAAACTGTATTGTGCGTGTTTATACCTTAACTTTATCAGCTGGAATTTTGAAATTTTTAACACCTGGAAGAAATACAGCTAATTGATATCAGCGATGTAATTAATTTTAGTCGGATATTATTCAGACAGATCCATTTTATTTCATATTAATGAACTCAAAACATCCTTCGTTTATGTTGGGAGAAGTTAAGAATGTCATATCAGTGAAAGCTGGATAATTATGTAAGATGTATGTCACTGGAGAATTCAGAACACTTACACAGCTGTCAGTCTTTACAGATTTGCATATCGATTGATATTATGTCTTTCTGATCCATCATTTCCTGAGGACGCGTAAACGTCTACGTGTTTCAAATGACTGTGCGACACATGCGGTGGCCCTCTTGTGAACGTATACGCATAGATGAAGCGAATATAACCCAGTCTGTAAGGCTCTTTTTGCTATGAAAGTCTTAGTCTTCACAAATTATCATTAATGTGTATGTCCATCTATTACTGCTCCTCTCCATTTATAACACTGTTATAAATCATATGCTTGTCAGAGAGTGATATTTATTTATTTTATTTATATTTGTTAACTGTTTCATGCATTAAATCCTCACCTTATAGAAAATCACCTTATAGAAAAATAAATAAATAAATAATAATAATAATAATAATAATAATAATAATAATAATAATAATAATAATAATAATACATTAAAATATATTTTCTACAAGATTATACTGAAACCCTTTTATTTATTT
>JAOVYU010000001.1:23687915-23708419 GCA_025674565.1 Synodontis membranacea | reverse complement strand
TGAATCAACTAAACTAAATCAAAATGTGTTATAATAATTTCAAACATGTGATTTAAACATTCATTTCAAAACAATGACATTTCTATCTTTAAGTGATTATATTAGAGTGTAAAGCGTAGAACAAAACTTTATCTGTGTTTAAAATGTCTTTCATTTACATACAGGTTTATAAATGGAACTTTCTAAAGGACTGAAGTATTTTGGAGACAAATTGTAAAATGAAAGTGTATTTTCTTTTTTCTGTCCACAAGCGCACACGGGATACAAACGTCTGCACTTTAGCTTGGTGCTAAATAACATCTGAGATCATCACTTTTTTTTTTTTTTAGACTTTTCCATGTGTTTTAATGGTTATAATAGTATATTAATATGTCAGAGTAACTCCTCAGTGACGCCAGAGTGCAGTCTGAGCTCCAGTTTAATGGTTTATGGGTCGAAAGAAACAATACCGAGAAAATTCAGGAAAAACACACACACACACACACACACACACACACACACACAAACAGAACATCAAACACCATCAAATGAAGTTAAATAAGAGATATATATATATATATATATATAAAAAAAAGGAAGCTGTTTAAAAGCACATACACAAAGATGAGACCGTTTTCATCACAAATAATAAAACGTCCAGTGAGATTAAAAAGAAAAAAGAAGAAAAGAATGGATGAATGGATAGAAATAAGAATCAGATGTGATGATTAGCGCTTAACTGTAAAGTCCAGGATATAGATACGTATTATTAACATTTTCAAAAGATCATTAACATCTACGAAAAATTATTCACCTGCATGACATCACGTTCACTTTTAATCATTTTACTCATGAACAATATATAGCTCTGTATCTCAATCCGGCAAAAAATCACAGTGTTGAATGAACTCTTTCAGCTGAATTCGTGTGAGGGGGTGGAGTTTAACGACGGCGTCTTTTTCTTGATTGAAATCAACTCTTGTGATGTTTTTGCTTTTACCCTGAAATTCAAATGAAAAACTACAGATTTCCACTTGAGAGTGATTTTAAACAAATAAACAATTTTAAATATGAATTTAAATCCTAAATTCTGCCGCAATGCTGTTTCTGACCACCAGAAATCCATCTTTTTGAATCCTCTCTCTGACGTGGATCAGTCCGATAATGAAAACGTTCCTACGTGTGATCGTAAAACGTCATCTCCAGTTACAAAACACCAGAACTGATTGGGATTGTTTTCTCTATTAGTTACATTTCATGCTGTAATCATGGGTTTGTAATGTGCACCAGAAAAAAAAAAAAATTAAAACAACAAAACAAAAAAAATAAAAACAAAAAACCCAAACTACATAAAGTTTAATCAAAATGCCCAGTATGCACAGACAGCGTGTCGCATTCTGCCATTTTTTTTTTTTTAAATAAAGAGACGTTTTCTTATTCACTGGTGTTAAGTTTATCACACACCAGAAATGGCACGACATCACGATGCAAAAATGCAGATTTTGAAAATATTTTGCGTTCTATTTTACGCTTGTTTGCGCTGTGACTGTCGGTAGTCGTTAATAAATACAGACATGCTCTCAAGAACGAGAGAGTTTTGCGTACTCTAGATGTTGGAACGGAGACGACTATCAGGGAGAGTTTATATTCTCATTGAAGAGCCGAAGCTGTGGCAGGTCCAGGAAGTGTTTTAGGATGACGACTGTGGTGGACTTTGAGGCTCTCTTGGGAATTCTGTCTCCTCATCTCTATGGCTCGTGGTTCACCCGTCCTGCCAGCTCCTCGTTCTAGTTTGTGACGTCAGCTTGTGACCCAGTGGATCCCTCGTATGACTGACCAGGTAATTGTTTTCCCATAAATCTCACAAACAAACAAGAAATGTATTTTTCATCGTTCATGTTGTGTAAATACTGATTTTGTTTTAAACACATGATTTTGTGTGAATTTTTGCTCTTAAAATTTCTCACTTGGTGTCTTTAAGTGTTCCAGCTCTCTAGTTCGTCATGCAGAATGTTTAGATTTCCTTTCCTTCCGTTCTGCTTCTCAACCATTCTTATGTTTATGTTTATTATTATTATTATTATTATTATTATTATTATTATTTTTTGTATAAAATTGTGAACACATTTAAATCTATGGGATAATCTGTACAATTCCAGATTTCTTTGTTAAATTTTTAAATTGGTATGAATTGGTTAAATATATAACTACCAACCTTTATACATTCTCTATAATAACTATTATTAGATGTTTAATTGAATTAATACCTTTTTAAACCTGTACATTATGGTTTTATATATACCTGCTGTCTCTTGTTATGAAGCATTGTGATGCAATTTACAAAATAGTAATAACAAAAATAAAGGCAGTAAAAAAGGCAAAAGAATGATTCAGAGAACTTTATTTGTGTGTGTTTTTGACAAATCTTTGGAATACGATCCTGTAAGAGCTCATTCGACACTGTGGACTCGTGATGATTACGACTGTAATAAAGAGGAACGAGTGGAAAACAGTGTGATCTGCGTTAAGAAGTTACATGACAAAGATACCAACGAAGATACAAAACTCAAGGAATCCAGAACAGGAAGGCTATTTACATCACTGAAAATGCAAAAAAAAAAAAAAAAAAAAAGAGCTCACTCGGGCCTCCGCGCTCATGCCGAACCCCACCGTGGGAGATTTGATAAATGAGCTGCAGAAAGGACACTGAAAAAGAAAGAAAAGAAGAAGAAGAAGAAGAAAAAAAACCCTCTCCTGCACTATTTTCTTTCCCTGAATGTTCAAGAGAATGTCAAGAGACACTTTCATCTTTAATAAGGAGCCAGCTGTGACGTAAAGAGGACGCAAGCAGTCTCTCAGTCCTTCTTCCCTTTCTTGAATTAAAACAAGTAAGTTCAGTAAAAGTTGGAGGTTCTCTCTGGTCCACAGCGACCTCACGGTATCAAAAGCATCGTAACAAAAATCCAGTGAGGTTTGGAGAAGGATGAAGAAGAAGGTAAAAACAGAGAAGAGGAAATGTTCAGCTCCTTTTCTGGAGCGTAATCAGAAGCAAAGTCCATATTAAAAAAAAACAAACAAACAAACAAACAAACAAACAAAAAAGTTCTGTCCGTGTTGAAAATGTTAACTGATCCGTCGTCCTGCCCAACATTTCAACTGCACCATTAAAAGGTTTGTTTTTTTTTTCTCCTCAGATGTGAGATGACCAATACTGCAGTCAAGTCCACATAAAACACGTCTGTCTCTCTGTTTTATTAGCTTGAACATCGTAGTAAAAACAAAGTCCGTTGAATAAATATTTCCACAATGAAGCTCCTCATTCAGTCGTTCTTGCACTCGCAGTTGCACTCCTCGTGATGCTCCAACGCCACGTCCGTCAACGACTTCTGCGAGCCTCGACCTGGCCGGAATTTCAGCATCAGGACCTTCAACCATGAAACAGAAAAGAGACACTGTGAGTTTGACCCAATGACACTGAATTGATAAACTATTGTCATGATTTCATAAGTAAGGAAGAAAACTTTTCGGCAATTTTCCAACATCTTTAATTTATTAAAAAGTCACACTTTTTTTATTCTTGTGTTACATTTAACGTTATGGAATTCCCACAAAAATAGGAACAGATTTTTCCTGTTCTTACTTTTTTTATTAAAGAAGCTATAAACAGTCGTTCCTAAAGAAAAAAAAAAAACAGCTTGTGTAATTTTTCGAGTGAAAAATAAGACAAATATATCCTGAAATCAGCTGAAAGTTCAGAACATTAATGCCGTATGAACATTAATGAAAGGTGAATGAGGATAAAGAGCAGAGAATAGCGCAGTAATGACGTTCTGTAAAATTATCACATTTCCATCTGTGAGACTGAATGACGTATAGAATAACAAAAGAATATGTGCAGAAAAAAATAACCATGCAGGTATAAAAAAAGATGTTCTGTCTTCTTCGCTTTCTAGGTATTGAGAGCCAGTTCACATGAACATGTAAATATTGTATATTTTGTATAAATATTGTCTCTATCAATGAAATGAAAATGAAGTTGGAAGAGTTCAAAAATGACCATGTAACATGGAACGATTTTACAGGAAGATCATTATAATCACTTTACGGTAACAGTTTTTCCTGAAACATGTTTATTTTTTTTTGGAAACCGGTAACTTTTAAAAAGGTTAATCAGCAACTTTTTTCTGAAATCATGTTAACATTTAAGACGTGGTTATCCCAGGAGTGCTTTTGGGAACCTGGGAACCTAGAGCTCGGTGGAGTCTGTACTGTACCTCGTGGTATTTTTTGGTCACTTTAGACGGCGTGCACTGACAGTCGTAGCAGTTGTTCGAGCAGCAGGCACAGTTTCCACCACATCGCTTCACCAGCAGGCAGCTGGGCCAGAAAATCACGTCCGTCCTCTTCAACTCCTCACGCAGGGACACTGAATAATTACGAGGAGTGCAGCTGTAGAGCCGGACCTCCTCCCGGAGCAGGTTCAGATCCACCACGCCTTTACACACACACACACACACACACACACACACACACACACTTTAGATAGGTGTTTTCTTCGGCTTTTATTATTGACCTGAGACACAGCGAGATCCAAAAAGTCTGAGTCCAGAATCAAGAACTGTAAATCAAATACTTTCTCAGCTGATTCGTATTATTCAGAAATTTGTTATTCAAAACTGGGACAAATCCAGTGTATATGCTGTGTTAGTAATTCGCTTAAGAAGTTATAATTTGCCTTTTTAAAAAATATTTTGTAGCACATTTTTGATCCTTCTGCTTTCAGACAATAAGGACCAATTTATTTATTTGTTTGTTTGTTTGTTTGATTGATTCAAATTGATGGAAATTTTGAGTAATTTTATATAAGAAACAATGCATCGGCATTAGAAAACTGATACGTATTAAAAACGTAGTTAAAAAAAAACATTTTTTCGATTCATGCCCTCTTCATATTCCCCTTTGATTACCCTGTTTCTCATTAATCAAAATTCTAGAGTAAAGTGAATTGCTAACATTAGCATATTAACCTAATGAATATGTAATGTCCACATTTAAGCTTCATGCTATCTTTGACAACTAAAAATTTTAGAAAAATAATAAGGACCTCATGTACCAAATGATGAAATATTCAATCGACCTTTAGATTTAAAACCAATACTAATAATATTTCCAAGAGAACATCAATGCAGCACAAGGTTAGCTCTGAACAATCAGATCTCCGGATTATACGTACCTCTGTTTTTTTTCTGGTGGAAGAAGGACTTGCCCAGGACGTGCCATGTGGGCTTGTAAAGCTCCTCCAGGTCCAGCTGCCAGCGATCGGGCTCCAGGTATTTCAGGACCTCCTCCACCGTGCCAAATTCTGCAACAGCTTCACTCAGAGCCTCCACGCTTTGCAGAACTGAGGGCATGACGGCAGGCGTGGCCGGCTTCTACGCAAATCAGATAGAAACATCTCTGGTCATGTTTATTCCCCAAACACCTTTTACAACACGAGTCAAATATTTCAATGAGTGTCAATTTAAAAATCCAACAAGAGCCCTATAGAATTAGATCATATTTCATTGGGTAACCCATAGAAATCCAACAAAAACTGGGCTCTAGAAACGGAAACAGAATCCTCCCTAAAGAATTAGATCATATCCCAAAGGAACCCTGTAGAACTCCACATAACTATATCTCTATGGATAACTCACAGAAATATTCAACATGAAGCTACAGAACTCCAAAATTCAGAGAGAATCCCAAGAAAATCCAATTGTTACACTATAAAATTAGATTACATTTCGATGGACAACCCATAAAAATCTAACAGGAACCCTATAGAACTCTAAGGAACAATATTTCCATGGATAAGTCATTGAAATATACAGTAACTGGAACCCAATACAGTTATACCATATTTCTATGGATAAACCGTAAAAGTCCAGCTATGAACACTATGAAGATATTTGACCATATTTCAAAAGATAATGCATTAAAATACAAACAGGAGCTGAGTTCAAATTTCTAAACCCACCAGGAACCCAAATACCTTTTAACATCCATATTTCAATAAATCAAGAAGAATAAAAATCTATAAATCATAAAAATCTAACAAGAATCCTAAAATATTAGTTCAAATTTTATTGTGTCCCCCAGAAATACTCAACAGGATCCCTATAGAACTATAAAGAACCAAATTTCAATCGCCATCGCATTAAATTACCAATTGGAACCCAGTAGAATCTGACCATATTTCCATGAGTAACCCAATAATATACTTTATACCCCGATTAAAATCCAAAATCTTATGGAAATTGTATCATTTGCGAGTAATTTTGATATAAAAATATATATATATATTTTTTAATGCTAAACACTGTTTCATCCAAAAGGCCGCTACTGTTTGTTCACTGTGAGCACAGGACGGCCGTGAAAGGCTTGTTGGCATGGTTACAGTCGTGTAATAGACATCATGGCCGCTGATAAAGGACGCTCATGATATAAAGGAGAGCTGAGAATGGGGTCAGTGTGACTGAATGAGGGCACCTCGAATCAGAAGACACAAGACTGTTCCACAACGATGACTTGTTATTTCCAGAACAAGGACAGGTGAAGGTTGAAAAGAAAACAGCAGAGCAGATAATGGATCGTTATTCATGACGGGAAATCACGGGGCATCATCTTAACATAATTTCATCATACTTTCAAAGTCATCCCTGAATAAAGTACAAACAAAACCCACACCACGGTACAGTACACCAGCATACTAATGACTAAAATTACAATATTTTATTATTCTGCTTAATAATGAAATCATGAATTATTGATCACAAAATATTCAGTGAATTTAGTTAACAAAAAGTTAATAACATTGTACGTCATAAGCCTGTATTTTACATACCGTATTAACATACTCAAGTGAAAATGTCACTTCTTTAAAAAAAAAAAAAAAAAAACTTCTAATAAAAGATTTGTTCTCAGTTCTTCCTTTGCTTCTAAAGATCCATCACTTCCTAGTTCTCTCTCTCTCTCTCTCTCTCTCTCTCTCTCTCTCTCTCGGACCCTTTTTTTTTTTTTTCTTCCTTGCAAGATGTTGCAGTGATAAATAATGTGGAATGGAAACCATTAACAGCTCGTGAATGTATGACACTCTTCCATTCTGTCACATAATGAACATGTGAAGTCTCGTTCAAGATGTCTCCTGCTGAGACGTAGATCATATTAGGGGGTTTTCTGATGAAATCTTGGCCCAAGCCATGTTTCTTCTGCATGAATCTGTCAGAAGAATCTGTTCAAGTCTTCATATTAATTTAAAGTCGTACCGTAGCACAGCACTATTACTCTCTGCTATTCACGCAGCCTTGAAATTTGCCGCCATGAATGCTATGCTATGCTATGCTATGCTATGGTATGCTATGGTATGGTATGGTATGTAGATGTCCTCAAGAGGTAATTAAAGTCATCTTGCTAATGAGGAATGTCAAAATCATAATATGCTCTCTTAGGCTGTAGATTTTACAGCAAGCAATAAACTGAAATTTCCATATAGACACACTGTAATCCGACACGGATTCACTGAAGGCGTTTTCTAATTCTTACAAGCCATATGTTCTGACGGCTTCATGCATAGCAACCCAGAAAATATTTACCCCCCTTAAAAGGAGTTAACGTGATCTTATTCCTCTGCCTTCTATTAATACAAAATCCCTTTGACGTCATGCGCAAGGTCAGAGCTGATGAATTGATCTCGTGAGGTATAAACCCCACAATGAAATAATGGATCCCACTGTGTTGTGTAGCTCTGACAACAAGGTGTTTCAAATTGGTTGCATCTGTCTGTGTGTGTGTGGGGGGGGGACGGGGGACGGGGGGGAGGACTCAACAGACCTGACACTGCCTCGGTTACTCAGAGTGAGTCAAGCGTCCGAGCAAAGAACTCCACCAGAAATGCGTGATTGGATGTAAATAAACAAGTCTGGGTGAGACTGAAGCTTTAGTGTGAAGGAAAGCTCAGTCGTTGTGGTCTGAAAAGCAGTTCAACATGAAAACTAATCTTATCGATAATGGTCAGTTTAATTCATTTTACCAGTAGGAACTGTCACAAACCTTTAACAAAATCTGGATGTACTGTACATAGATTTAGATCCCTACTGAACAAGCCAGATGCCTGGACTGATCCATCTACATCCCTAAAGGTTCTTTTCCTCTTAGAGAAGCCCTTTATGGTTTTATGGGGAACTCTGCAGAAGGAATACCTGGTACAGGTCTGCAAAAATGTGGATTGTCTCGGAAATGTCTGTATATCCTGGATAGATACATCTAGTATCCAAATATTCCTTGCGTTGTTCATCTGGAGGAGGTTATGGAGAGACCAACAGAGAGTTTGATTCTATTGTCTTGGAAAAAAATCAAGGTATGTTGGCAAATATTGGCTTGATGATGTACACTGGACTTGTCTGTCTAGAATCCTAAAGGTACTTTGGTTTGTTCCTCAGGGGAAGCTCTTAAAAGTTCTATGGACAACCTTACAAAATAAATAAATAAATAAATGTTTTGGCCACCAAGAACATGGAATACCTGGTACCAATGACACCAGTGGTTCTTTTGCTAAGAGAGAGTGTCCCCAAGGACTTGCTTAAGAAATATCTAAGGTAACTTTGGTCTAATTTGTAGGAAGTCCCACACTTTTCCCTCTTATTGCGAGGGCAATCCCATGATTCTGTTCACGGAATGAGACCAAGGAATGTATTCGTGTTGTATCCTCTTAGGAAAATGTCTGTGTCTGTAAATTAATTCAATGAACATGCCTGATTTTTTCTCTCCCAATTGTCTCAACCAGTTCCCATCTGCTAGTGAAAATTCTTCTATTGCTTAACACCTACCAATCTGGTAAGATGATCAGCCAGCATCACTGGTTTCCAGGAGAGAGAGACGAGGTGCTGCTTGAACCCATGGGCTCACTGGAGACCAGAAAGGTCCCCATAAGTCCCCATCCCTTTTCAGATCTGATTTCAATCACACTTTCGTGTCTCACTTTCAACAGTCATGTCATGTCTAAATACAGACCTGATATGACAATCTTAAAAAATGAATCAGTATGAATCACTTCCTGGTTGTTTACCTGAGCAACAAACCCAGCGTGCAGGACTCTGCTCTTCTACATCTTATTCTATCCAATCTTCATGAGAGATTTGCCATCTCAAGGTTGACCTCCTCAAGCTCCTCCTTTTCTATCCGCTGCCTTGAGATCTGAATGTTCCCTGTTTTTAGCGCTAGGTGCCATTTTAATGGGCTCTTCACTCAAACCTTTACTGTTTTCCAGAGACTTTTCTTGGGTTTTTTTTATGGCTGAGGCTGGTTTTTCCTCTGCTTCTAGTGGAAGTGGTGAAAGTGAGTGATTGCTTATTTAGGTGGAGTGTGTTTAGCCGATGAGGCCGACCACAGAGAAACAGAGCTCTGCTGTTTTAAGAGAAAACTGAGTCTCGGTGAAGAGCAACTGCCTATTCAAGATGATCTCCAATAATCAAGAGTAATTTTGTTAAGAAGGCACCCTTGGGAGGTTTTTTTTTTTTTTTGTACCTCCATTCGAGAAACATCATTAAAGTACAAAATTACACATAAAGGAGCACTCTTGTTTGTACCTTATACTTTCTCTGAATGTTAACCCTTTCCTTCACCTTTACTTTTACATACAGGTAGCTTTCAGCAAATTCTTAAAATTGAGAAATAATTATCCAGAATTCCTGATATTCTGAAGTGGACCACTCCAAATTATAATCATATATACCAAATATAACCATCTCATTAAGATCCAGTTGATTCCAATGATCCTTTGATCACCAGTAAGTATCAGAAAATGTCCTCCATGTATCAAGGTACATTTGGATTATAATTTAATTTCCTGTTAAATGTTTCCCAAACTCCCGGTTCAAGAATGAAGATTTACAAGAACAAGGAATACCTGAAATATGTGTACTTCTTCTCTTTGCTTATTAAAAACATAATGTGGATTTCCATGGAAAAGTTCCTTATTGTTATGTTGATGAACCCTGGACTGGTCCATCTAGAACCCCAAAGATTCTTTGAGATATCCCTCTGGGGGAGACTTTAAGGGTCTACGAACAGCCTAACAACAACAGTGTTTCCATTGCCAAGAACATATAATACCAGTTAGAAGTGTTCTTTTGTTTTGCTTACTGGATTGTCTTGGTTAGGTTTATGTGTGTTGGTAAATACTGACTTGATGTGCAATGAATTTATTCATCTAGTTCTGGAAAGTTCTATGGAGATCCTACAACAAAGGCTTTCCCATTGAGAAAAGAATCTGAAGAACCCTTGGTTTTATTTTTAAGAGTTTAGCTATAGATGTTCAGTAAGATATTTTTCAGTTAAAAGAAGTTAAGGGTTAAAGGAACTTTCGAATGGAGGCGTAACAGGGGTAATGTAGACAGATATGACTTGGAATAACAAGCTGTATGTACTGTCATTCTGAGCTGTCATTCTGTGCTACTGCTCGTACACCCGGAAACATTGACAAATGAGCTGCATGGTTTTTACGTTGGCAAGAATCCTACCTTCTCAAAAGCAGCACTACAAGACCTGTAATTATGCCAATATAGCAACAGCATTGGCAAAAAGGTTTTGGTGCTTTAAATCAGTAGGGCTAGTGGTTGCTCAAAGACAACATGGCTTCACAATCACAAATCCACTTTGGCGTCACTGTGATCTAGGTTATTTTTGACAAAGTAGCTCAGTGCAAAAGAAAGGCATCAATAAAGACACCGCGATTTTGCAGCCAAACACTTCCGAGAAAGGAAACCAGCTAGACCGATGGATGCCTCGTCACACTTTGTCATAGGCATGGCGACAATATTACCAGATTCACAATGACGCTAGGCTAGGTTAGCATTTGTAAGACAACTTGGCTTCACCAACTACAAGTCATTCAAATTTGCACAAGCCAATTATATAGAATTAGTTCAATGGTGGGGTTCAGTGAATCAGAAAACCGATTCATCACTTTGGCATCAGGCTATTTCTGATGGAGTAAACACACACATTACCACAGATCCTAACAAACACATTGCACTTTTGCAGCCAAACACTTCTCAGAAAGAAAGTCAGTTGAATAAAAGTTGACGTCTCACACTTTGTCATAGGCTACCCTGACAGGAAACATGTCTGGGCCGGATGGCCATGGGAGTCATGAAATAGTTCTGGAGGTCTATTCAAGGTCCGGTCAAACGACTCGTAATGTTAAACGGCTAAACACTCGGTCAAACAATCGGTCATCAGACTCGAAACGGATATGAGTCGCAGCTAGAGATCGGCATGCCGTAATGTAATAGGAAAATGAAAGAAAGGTAGAGAATACTGAATAGAAAGCATTCTGTATACCAGGAAAGTAAAGCTTTTATTCATTATTATCGTCAGTGTTTGGGTTCATTACCCACCTGGAAGTACCGCCCACCTGTATGCTAGGTCAACAGTATAGAGGCTGTTTGCAAAAACCAAGTTAACTTCCAAGCTACCAACGAATGAATGAACGGAAAAAAAAAAAGCATGTAGTTAGACGGTTTAGCCTGGGATCAGACCTGGGCGTAAAGCATGAACCATTCATCAAGCTCATGAGCGTTCAACTATCAACTGAAAAGTGTGGAATAGGAGAAGTGGTCTGCTATTAAATTCTATAAAATTCTTTCGAAACTGCATTGTAAAGAATAACTTTAAAAAACGCTTGGATCTGATTAAATAGGAAGAACTTTTGATAAAGTGGATAGAGTATGGATTAGTATAATTGACTAGAGTTGGTAAGACTTTTGAATAAGGTCTTAGCAAATCACTAACAAGGCAATTATTTATGCTGGCTGATGTTTAGTAGATTGTATATAGATCATCATCTTATGTGTACCTTATTGGAAAATAGATAAACATCAGTTGACATTATCGAGATGCAGTTGATTGATTGGCTCATTGCTATTCTTGTGTATTTATTTGCAAGAGGCTCTATAAAATATATTCCTCTTCCTAAAATTCTAATATATTATGGTTGAGACTGGTAGGAGATCTTTGCACTGATTGATCCTTCAGCATTACCGTGAGCTAGGCGATTTGTAAAGAGGTAAACGTGCCGTAAGAGAATGCATTTGAAGCTAAACACTTCTCTGAAACCAAGTAAAGTTGCCTCACTACAATTTGTCTCATGCACGACAACAGCCGAAGCATAATCTGTTCCAATAAATTTCCCAAAGTGATGACACACGCTAATAGCTGCTGGAATCTGAGCTTGGGTGAAGTGGGTACATGGTTCTGGGAACACACAATGGCAGGACATGGAGTCTAAGTCAGTGGCAATGCGAGTGCCGAGAACCAGACCAACACCGTGTCATGCAACACATGCTCATCCCTGACACGAAACACTTTAAACACTATACAGACAAATCCCCTTAGATGGAATTCTGACCGCAATCCAGCTGGATGCTAAATGGATTTTGTGAGAAGGCGCCAAAGGAAATGCAGGAGCGCTGTGAGTCAGGTCTTTAGGGGCAGCAGAATTGTTGGTTCCTGCTCTCCGTCCTCCTCCACGCTCTATAAATAGAGCTCCATCAGTCAGCCACACCTTCTGCGATGGGAGAACTGTGGGCCAAAACACACCTCCTATCCCTCTTGCAAAGCGCAAGAAAGCTTGAAGAAAAAAAACACAACACTTTTAGACCCGAGAGCACTGTTTGCGTAAACCTCGTCCACGGAAGTTTCATTACTGTTTTTTCATGTAAAGCTGTTCAAATATTATTTTTTCCTTCATCAATCAGGATAGAAATTCATAGAGATAGGAAACCTTCATTGTTCATTCACATACTAAAAACAAACCTCTACTAAGTTCTCTTCTGATGGAATTAGTCTTCCAGGCTTTTCACTGTTAAGTAATGCTGCCAGAGGACTGTAGTAATCACAATGCAAGCGCTTGTTTTAGGGCCGTGTCCGCACAAGGTGCGTTAGGTCACATGCTGTACCTGTGCGAGGGGATTTATAACTTCAGTAACTTATCCGAAACCCCTGCTTCCCAGACGCGTTCTTTTAAACTTTTTAAAAATTTTATTATTCTGCATTTTAAGTGCTTCTTGATATTGACGAAAAAGAAAAAAAGAAAAAAAAAAAAAAGTCAAATTGGACAGGTCATTTCTACTGGTCATTTTAAAGATGGTAAAATATAGGATAAACTTTCCAGACTATAAAATTACCGACACGACGGATTCTGAGAGGGCTAAACTGCCAGAGCTACTCGGCTAATAATTACATCACCGCACATCTCTGTGTAAAACCAGTCCTGTCCGACTAGGGCTTTAGACGTAAATCTTGTCTGTTTGAGCCTGTGATCAGCACCTGAATCACTACTAAATCACCGAAAGGAACGATAAAGGACGACTTTGTTGAGTATGAAGTGAGAGTAGCTCTTGCCAATGCATAAAAGTGTCAAGACACGCTCAAACACATCTGTAAACAAGCACGACAGAGAAAGAGAGGGAACTCGTAAAGTTCTGACAGGCATCAGACATCAAAGGCGAGTGTGCCTATTAAATCATTTCAGGGGAATAATCCTCCCTTAATGTGCCATGCGAAACCCGGGAGGAAACTGAAGCGCGGCCGGGTCGGAAATGGAAAGCGACGCTGTCACAAGCAGGAGCTACGGAAATCTTCCCACTGATCATTGCTGGTGAGGTCAGAAGGTCATTTCGGCTAGGATTATACACCTCACTGCACCACAATTAGACAGAGAGCGCGACGCATTCTTACTGGATGAGCTTTTCTCTCCGAGTTAAAATGCTCCACTTAAGTGTAAAGAGCAAACGAATGCAGCATGAACACTGTCCAGGTTAATCTTCAGGTCCATTCATACCAGACTTTTACAGTCACACACATCTTAATTCAGTTTCTGTGTTCATTTTTTTTTTTTTACAGTTTATACTACAGCACCAAGACGTTGATTAATTTTCTATATAAGCAGCTCTGACAATAGAACTGCAAATCATAAGTTCATATTAATGCACACGTTGTAATACGTTACAGTCTCGATGACAGTAGCAGCTCATTCACAGGCACGTGTACAGCAGACGCTCCATATAAATGGGTTAAGAAAGTTTATTACTCGTTCATATGGTGAAGTTTTCTCTAAGGAGATGTTTACGGTGGTCCATCATGGTAATAATGGGTTCGTATTATATGTATTATACAGGGGTTTAATGGTATCTTATTGTACAGTAACTGTGGTTATTGCACTCATGACCAGGACATTCTCATGGTTTTAGAGTGGTACAGTACCACGGCTGAGGATTATAGTTTTAAAAGTTATGTTATGTAACTGTTTTAAGTGTGGTTTCCAAAACTTGGTTTACTTTCGCAACAGAAAAAAAAAAAAGAAAGAAAGAATTTTGAAAAAAACACGATTAATCTTTCCGAAGGCGTGCATTTGGTGTCTGATCCTTTAAGTTTCCCAGGCTGTCCTGCCACACCAGGGATAACAATGTTGATCAGTTCGCTCTGTTATTTTTCTCTCAAATTCTTCATCTGTTCCTGTTGTTGATGTTTAAGCAAAGGCCCACTTTGGGTAGTCAAAAGCTTTCAGAGCTTCTCTAAAATATTTGCCCACGGGCAAATTGTATATCAGCCTTTTCTCTTCGTTCCATCCTGTCATGTAAATGTTTAACTAAAAGCTAGACATTTAAAAGGGCAGATCATTTACAGTTCACTGGTGGAAACCTGCATATGCAGGACTTCTTCGTGCACCTCCTTATTTAGCATTATCTAATGCTACCACTATTAACTATTTATGAGAACCGATCCGATCCCACTCTTTCCCTGGCTTTAAACAGATGGAAGATGGAACAGATACTGTCCTGACCCAGGACAGTACTGTATCTGGTGGCATGACTTCGGGCCGATAGATTTTACTCATTTGTTCATTGTCCTCATGTGAGGTCGTGGTTGCAGCAGGTCATGATAGATCTCCATCCACTGATTCATGCTCTTACATCTAATCCAACTAGGAGATATAATCTCTCCAATGGCTCATGGATCTTCCCCAGATCCCCGTTATGTAAAATATATAGTTCTAGCAATTGCAGGCTCCTCAATTGGCTCCTTTTGATTCACAGAAGCTGTGGCTCTACTCTGAGACTTTCCTCAAGCCATCATGGAGAAAAAACCCAGCAAAGGAGTCTACATCCCACGACTTGTACTTGACTTTATTCTTTCACTCACTACCCAGAGATCATGACGATAAATTAGATTTTCGAGGGTCTAGACTCCACAAGCTCTCCACATGAGTTATGTACGAGGACCTGTGATGAAATGCTCGAGTGCAGGTATCACTCCATGTCCTGGCTCCAGGGGTCGAGTCTCAGTAACCCAAATCCATGTACAGTACTGTATGATTCACTTTTTTTGTACCTTTCATGGGTGGTCTTTTTCAAGGTTTGCTCTTTGTCCGACCTCTCCTTGTACGTAGATCAGATCAGTAAGGGTGCCAATACTAAGGTGCTAAAGTCCTAAGGTGTACAAAACCACGGCCTTTTAAACATGTTGCCATTAAAAGTTGATTAATGAGATTAATAATTTCTTAATGTCCTTGTGTTAGAAATGAGGACTGTTATCTTACATCTTATGAAATTTTACCGTCTTTATTGTTTTTTCTCTCTCTCTCTCTCTTTCTCTCTCTAAACCTCATTAGCTGCACAGATGAGCTGATTTTGCTGCGGGTGATTAGTTGCTTTTACTCGGGCGAATGGCGACTGAGTGACAGGATGGAATACAGGGCACTCTCAGAGCTGACGGCTTTTGTTAGAGAAAGTAATGGAGTGTGGGGGTTCAGGATGTGTGTGTGGTCTGGGTGGAGGAAAAGGAAGGATGAGATCAGAGACAACACAGGACAAAGAGACATTAGAGTCAAGGATGAAGAGGAGGGTATACAGACAGACAAAGAGAGAGACAGACTGAGCTAAATACAACGTGCGGAGTGACAGAAAGTAGTATATTTTTTCCTTAGGCTCATCTTTCCAGTGCTCTAAGGGTAGAAAAACAATGAGAGTAATAATTCACAGTGTCTGGATGCGTAGTGTATAATCTCAAAGCCCTTTCTCCACTCATTTGAGCTTCATCAGTCATGTACTGAATGCTGGGAAATTCCACCAAGTGTCATTCACACCACTGATGTCATGACACTTGTTAAGACCACAAGACATTCAGGGCCTGGAGGTGTAAACTGGTGGGGAAAGCTGAACGATGCCATTGTAGGTAGATAATAAGCGGAGTATCAGTTCCTCGCCCTTTGTTCATGCACAGTCTGTTCCAGTTTTACACAGATGACCTCTTATACTCCTCTTTGGAACTGAGTAACTTCTGTGTATGTACTGTTTATTGTCCTTGAAGGAGTGTGTCTTGTTCTTTAGATGGAGATAAACTGCTAAGTCTTGACGTGAGGAATTTGCCCTCCTGTGTTGGGACACGTATTCACAAAGTGGTCGTTTCATCTCACAGATTTCTGCCAGAGCGTTCTGCTGGGATTGAATTACAACGCAATGGGATTTGAAAAGTTTTCCAGCCACGTATAAAGGACACCGATGTTCCATTTGCCCTACTTTTTTTTCACTCTGGTACTTGGAGCGGTCCTCGTGTTGGACCTTGTTGAACTAATCTACAGTAGGTGGTCCTGAGCTCTTTTTTTTTTTTTTATGACAGTTTTATTTTTTTTTTTTTCTCCAAAGTCAGCAGATTTGAAGTGTCCTAAGATGTACAAAACATGCCAGGAGTTTCAGAAAAGACAGCACTGAACTGTCCTCTGATGACCTCCTAAGGATCACTTTATTATCTATGAACTAGGCTGATGTCCAGGAAGATCTGGGCAAGCATTCATGAAATATTTAGGATGTACTGTATATGTTGGAGTTTGGCAAACATGGTGCATCCAGATATGATGATAGATATTATGAAATTTATATCATGATCATGATGACTTTTCTATTGTGATATATGGTTCTAACATTTTATCCCCATTTAAAAAAAAAAAAAAAAAAAAAAAGTAATTTACTTTGGTAGGCATTAACTTAAATAAATAAACAAACGAATAAATAATAATAACGATAATTTCTTCTTATTATTATTAATTTTTATTATTATTTATTTATCCAGCATTGCTCATAATGAGCTAGAACTGGCACATATTTATACGTTTTAACCAACTGGTCAGATAAGGGCTCTGATATAAAGTAGAACCGTAATGAAAACCCAATTAAAGTAGAATCGTAGGAAACAGGAACCATCTAAAGAACCCACGAAGAACTTAGCGACTATTTGCTAGTTTGGTGCAAGAAATTCCACTTTCACTATCGATACCATTCAGTAGTAATTTTGTTACGTAATGTACTGTAGGTCACACACTTACAGAAACGTGCACCATCTTCATGTTCTCACAAATTTTTAACAAGAACATTCTTCTCAGTAACACCATTCACTTGTCAGATCCTTGGCACTGAGCAAAAGCTTTGTACTTTAATCTAGGCCAGTCCACGATTCAGGTTTCGCATGTTTAAGATGGTTATATTGAGTAAGCCAGTCACCATGCTTTTCTTTACAGCAGCAGCTATTTTTGTTCTGGAAGTAGGTGATCAATAAGAGGCCACATTTCAAGCACTTCCTCATTAAGCCATACTTTTAGTCATTCAGTTTACTCCTACTGGCAATTTAACCATCTGAATGACAAGAAAACCATAAAAAGACAAAAGCAAAAGGAGGACATTTTCCTGAGCTGTGTGTTGGAAAAAAGCCTAGCTACTTCTGGAAAAGCCTTCAATTATACCATAAATAACAGCATTTCTCAGTCTTGTCTTATATCGTCCAATTTACAGTGAGAAAGAGAGAGGAAAAGAAATACAAAGAGCTCAGTCACAATACTCACGGTGTGGAAAAATAACCTCATCTCTCCGACGAGCTCCTGTTATATAAGTGATTATTGCACATTTTCAGTGCGTTACGGAGGAGGAAGAGGTCGTAAACTGTTTACCTGCTGCAGGACAGAGTAGTGGATGCTGAAACCCGGCTCAGAGGGAAAGTACTCGTCTGAAATGAAGCGAATGAGTATCTGGTTGCCTTTGGATATCTGAGGTCCAGGAGCAGACTGAGAGCCACACCAACGACCCAGCACCATACCTCCATCAGGTTCCTCTACTTCCACATAATCATACCTGAAAGAGATGAATAAACAGACACACTGATTGAGAAAAGGTTACAAGCTTTTGTGACTATCGAGACTGTCAAGTTTTATGTACATACTTTTAGAGTACACGTTCTTTGTATTTTCGGAAACAAAATAACTGTATAGTGCCTTTTGTTCCGATGGTGTAGGAATTCATATAACGATATTGTTCTCATGATTTTTATGATGCATTTTCATTCATGCTGTACTGGGCTCATAGGCACAGACGCCATGCCTCCTTTACTCTAATGAAAAGGCTCAAGAAGCCACGCCTCTTTTATTAGAACTGACAGGCACAGAGGCTCCACCTCCTTCACTGTAATTAACAGAAACAGAGGACACGCCCCCTTTACTGTGATAAACAGAGGCCACACCTCTTTCACTAGGACTACAAGACAGAGGCCACGCCCACTTCACTGTATGCGCAGGAAAAGAAATTTAAAATTATTTTAAAATATATTAAAGATCACAATACATGTATGATCATTTTCTTTCTTATTTATTTAATAAAATATACATAGTATTATTGTTATAGCAGGTCAGATCTTTGTTCACCTAGCGAACTGAAAATGCAAATGCATGTCTTTAATTTATCACGTTATTCATTATGTGATCCGATGCTACATCACAGGCCACAGAAATAGAGTTTAAAACCTAATTTTGTAATAATCCACCATCTAGTAAAAAAAAAAATATATATATATATATATATACAGAGATGGGAAGTAACGAAGTACAAATACTTCGTTACTGTACTTAAGTAAAATTTTCAACAATTTCTGCACCGATTACCCCCCCCCCCTCAACAATTTCTGCGCCGATCATCATTTTTGGTGTGTTTTTACATTTAAGCAAGAGGTCCTTTGATTCCGAGCGTGTTCGTCTGCGTCACCGGGTATTTGGCTTTGATTAGTAACGCAGTAATACATCACCATCTCACAGCTGAAAAATGGGCACCACCTGCAACACACTGTGGGTCTGGGTTTAATGTGTGTGTGCGTCTCTGTCCCTTATCACCCACATGTCTCATTTGTTGCCCTGTGTGTAAGTGTGTGTGAGTGTTTGGAGAGAGAACGCTAACGCTTAAACGGGATCTAAACAGACCGCTGACGCTCTGAGCAGCTGCTCTCAGATGAGACGTAATGAAAGCATGTGAACATATTGTTTAAAAAAAAATACATTTTGCTCAAAGCACATTTGTGTAGCGTAATAAACAGCTGAGAAACTAGAAAAACCTCCTAAATAACTAGCGGTTTAGTTAATGTGAAAGCTAGCAAACCATCGTTCAGCGTAGTGAAATTCTGAGGTCCATTTTTTTTTATTTAAACCCCTTAGAACATGCTATGAAGAAAACTGTATAAAATTATAAATAACTGAGAAACTACAAAAACATCTCTAAATAGCTAGCTGACTAGCTAAGTGCTAATGAACTCACAGGTTGATGTGAGTGGGATTTCATTAACAGTGGATTTGGAATATTTGTTCATTGCTGTCGTTAGCCATGTTAGATAACTTGCATGATAGCATGAGGAAAAGTGATCAATTTTCAAACAATTTTAAACCATTAAGCTTCTTTTGTGACAGTACAAACTGAGAAGTCTGTTTTTACATGAATTTTATGCTAACCATGTTAGCAAGCTCGTTAGCTGCATTAGCCTCACGGCTTCAGTGAACAGAAATGTCTTGGCTGACTGACCTCATTTGGAGTAAGAGGATCATTGTGTACATTTAGTATTTTGGCTGGAAAACAAGCGATAAGCTTTGTTGAAATTACACCCTGTATATTTTATTTAGCTATAATTTCTCTGATGGCTGCCGTGAGACAAAACCAACTGAGCCGAAACAAGAGCCGAGCGTCTTCTCAGCGCGGCCGTTTAAGCTTCTCGTTAAGGGCTCGTTACGTCTCAGTTCATAAACAGCCACCCGAGGAGGTTTAATAAAAGATATCGAGGAGATTCAATATCCGTGACCTAGATATCCAGCCTCAGTAGGCACCCTACACCCTGTCCTCAAAAACCCCGCTGAGAGACGGATATTTACAGACCTAATGAAGTTCGTTTCTGCACATCAGCACTCTCAGGTACGCTGAATCACATTACGTCTTCTCCCGACAGATTCTCAAAAGTAATTATCCAATATTTAAATGACTTCCAAATAAAACCTGCGGATTTTTAATTAGAGCCACGCCACATAAGTGCAGAATATAATCTGATGAAAGCAGAGTTACTGTTACTGCCCTGAAGTTGATTAACTTGCTAAAACAGAATTTGCTATGAGAATTTGCCTTTTTATA
>JAOVYU010000001.1:23576702-23581702 GCA_025674565.1 Synodontis membranacea | reverse complement strand
GGAACTGGAACTGGAACTTTTGTTCCTGTCTGTGATTAGTTCCTGCAAATCTGGAAGAAAAAAAAGTATAAGCATGGTTTCATCTCATCTTGTCATATACAGTTAGCTATCAGACATTACAAAGAAAAGTAAAGCTTTGGAAGACAGTAAAAGAGCTCGCTGGTGTCTATGGTGAGTGTAGGTAGCTAGTAGAGTTAGCTCGCTTTGCTAATCTACAGTAATAGAGCATGTTAATCGAAACATTGATTTTCAAATCAATTATTGAATTTGTGTTTAACTACTGTAGTTATTTTTAAGAGATACAGATAAGATACTACGGCTTATCTTTGGCACTTAAAAAGTAAAATGGTGATCGGACGACGGCCACATGAGACAAACTTCGAGCAACACAAGGGACTTGTCACTAGCTAGTGTGACACAGGGTTATCATAATGCCTGTGAGTGTGATTAATGTGATTAACTGATCGGTGTGTATTTACAGTAACGTCAGTGATGATGTTAAATTTGTTTGTGTCTCCATTTTGAATGTTCGTCTACTTCATATTGTATCCGGTTTACATCAACATCTCCACTAGGGGTGTAACGATTATTCTGTGTCATAGATCAGTTTGATTCGTTACGTAAACTGTTATATCAGGTACACGCCCTATAACCTAAAGGTAACCACTTACCCAATACATTTTATTACATAGCAAAGAAACATGATCTTATATTTAAAGTGTAAAGTGTACAATAATGAGTTAATTAGGTAAGAAATGAACACCGTATATGTGGTAGAAAAATGTCTTCAATGCCTTTAAAATGACTAAAAATTCTAAAGGACCGATTAAAAATGGCAAGATCTTTGAATATGCATAAATATGCAAATCTGAAACATGTCCAGTAACTAGTGAGCTAGCTGACGTGACGTCTCAATGACCCTAACCCTACGGATTTCAGTACCAGAGTCTCGATTTATATCCTCAAATTCTCACCGATTTATCAAACACTGGACAAACATCTTAAGTATAATATTTTGTTACCATGACAACCATGACTCATTCTTAGCTAGTTTGCTAAATAAGCGCATAGGTTACATGAGTAGTCGCTACGTATATGAGCAGTTATCCTGTAATGAATGATTTCAAAGTGGATTAGAAATTTGAAACGGAAAAAAAATAAATAAATGGTGTGACTGCAGTTTTCCAAGATGGCAGCCCCGACCGATAACCTTACAGCGTTCACTTCTGTTAGTATTTAGAGACGACTGGAAGTCTGAGTGTGTCCTAGACTAGACCAGGAAGTCAGACAAAAGATTTTGATTGAGAATTAAAATAGCTTAAATAAATAAATAAATAAATAAATAAATAAGGATTCTAAAGATTTTGGCAGATCAATAAAATTACAAAATTTATGATATTTTGATGGACAGTTATGTGTCATATCGTTCCACCCCTAGGCTCCATGATCAGGTACACACAGTCTACGTGTAACCTTTCCTAAATCTCACCACTGTATGTGTGTGTGTGTGTGTGTGTTTTCCAGGTGACCTTTTCGGACGCGATGAGGAACAAGGCGAGGTTATCTGTCACTGGAAGCACAGGGGAGAACGGCCGTGTCATGAGTCCCGAGTTCCCTAAAGGCGTCCACCCTGTGCCCTACGTAGGGCCCGACGTTGGCATGAACGTCAGCTTAACCGACCTTTCATGAGGGAACCCCCCCCCGCTGAGTGCCTTAAAATGGTTTATCCCTTCCTCTCTCTCTCTCCTTTGGTCTGTTTTCCTCTCTCTCTCTTTCTCTCTCTCTCTCTCTCTTCCTCTCTATTTATATCCGGATGAGAGACAGAGGCCGTGTTTTAATAGCGAAGAGACATTTGTGCCACACACACACATACACCTATCACAGTGACATGTTTGCCCCTGTAAACACACCTAAAGAGGTGATGAGGTCACGTCCCCTGGTCGTGAATGGGTTTTCTTGACGAGCGTGAAATTAGCGTCTTGAGAGCGTCAGTGTGGTTCGTCTAGGCACGTGCCGATAATCATTTGTATGACTGTATGATTTGTTTGATGCTCGGTATTATTGCGTTGTCAGAATCCTGTCACATTCCCTAGATAGGCAGCCTTTCTAGGCAGCACTTCAGACTTAATAGACACAATTCTCTAGTAATCATTTTTATAAATTTGAAAATTGTGATATTATTATAACCCGTGATAAAATGTTAGACAGATGTTGCGATATGAATATAAAAAATCTGAATATCGGCACATGCCTTGTTTGTCGTCCATGTTGGCTCAAGCACACTACAGTCTTTTATTAAAAAAAAATAACAAAAATCAATAAAAACATTTTCTATGTATTTTCACATAAAAATGCTTTTAAATAAATCTGCCTACATACCGGTTGCGTGTATAACAACTTGTACATCTTAATCTCCGTGTACTTTTCGAGCTCAGCTCTTAGTTTCATACTTTTTAAAAATGCCAAATCTATTGCTTACGTAATTTATTAGTCGTATAATATTAACATTTCGGTGTTTCTATGGCGATATCTAGCAACGCTTGACTTTTTGCGATCGGTTTTGATAGTGGTGCCGCAGATATGTTTATGTTAACCTGAATCTTACTCTTAAGTTCACGTTTTTCGTATTATCATCAATAATCAGGGTAGCAGATACGTTATCTTACGTTATGTTATATGTTTAAAAAAAATTACGGAAAAAATGCCGTTTACGATACGAATGCGAGAAAAAGGAAAAAAAAAGTTAGTACCTTAATGTTTTATTGATTAATGTTTTGCTGTGAATTCAGTAGACGTATTACACATCGACACGCTCGTCTGTTTCAAATGCCAAATAAGTGAGTGTGCCAAATTTATTCCTGAATATAGTCGGAATATAATCTGTCCTCCTTGTGAATGTAGTCAATACATTCTCTACGTTTCTGTAACTCTGTACTGTTTGATGGCCTACGCAGTGATTCAACTACGATAACGATTTATTCCTTTTTAAATAATTTAGTTACTTTTCTTGGTTGATTTACACCAAGTGAACAATCCTAAGCCCCGCCCACACTTGGGTCCATTCAGGAATGGTAGAAACCTTTATTAGACATAAGAATAAAACATAAATAACATTAAAATTCTTTAGTAAATAGTTAAAAGCAAAGCGAGAAGCTATTAAATTGTTCGCTAAAGAAAGATTTTGATATGATATAATTTGAATGGGGTGGCATTAGGGGTGGAAACTGTGATCTGGTTGGTTGCAGGGGCATTATGGGTGGGGACTGTGATCTGGTTGGCTATGGCGATGGGAACTGTTGTTCAGGTATTTACAGTGGCATTGTGGATAGGAACATTAGTCTGATTGGTTACAGTGACTCTACTCTGATTGGTTGCAGTGGCATTATGGGTGGGGACTGTGAGCTGATTGGCTACAGAGACGTTTTGCGCAGGAACTGTAGTCATGGTGACTAGCAACAGTCAGAAGGCCAAGAAAAAAGGCTGGGCTTGGGATTGGTCAGTTGCACGTTTTAAAACATCACATGAAATTAGATTTCTTTACTTTTTTTTTTTATTCCTATACTTTTATTTTTTGCATCAGATACAGTACATGCTTATGTTAAAGAGTAGAAGTATTTACATTTATAGTAGGCCTGTTCTGATCTTTGATTTGACCTACTAATGATAATTATTATTATAATAATGATCTGTAACCCTCAGTTTATATATCTCATGCTAAATGATGTATAATATAAGTCCATAATAAGAACACAATCTGTAGGAATGTGACAAATATTTGCACAATACAGTATATGGTTAATGTTTCGTTTTTCCTTATACACCCTCGGATTTTAAATAAATCTTCTTTTTGAATCATTTTTACTTTTCTCATTACAAAAATGATGTTTTATATAAACCAATAATGTTGGTTTATTTATTTATGTATGTATTTATTTATTTATTTATTTATTTATTTTCCAGGCATTTTCTTTACTTTGTAATTGAATGTGTGCTAACTTGTTTATTTTTTTGGAACTCTTTCTGAATAAAAACATGACGAATATTACTGTGGTATTGGAGTGTTAAAAACAAAAAAAGGGCTAATCAACATTTCAGCTAGTTTAGGGAAAAAGCAAACTGGATGAAAATGTAATAGAAAGGAATTCATTTAAAAACTTGAAACATGAGTTTGCTGGGTGTTTAATATGTTGTAAATGAGGTTTGGTCTCATTTAAGCAGGAGGCTGGTGGAAAACTTCACAGCCTCTTTATGTGGCCAATTTTATCCTACTTTTCTTTTTTTTCGATAAATGGGTTCTTTAGCTTTTTTTTTTCTCCTTCTAATCTCCATCTTATAAGGATGAAGGGAGGTTTCTCTGATGTTAGTTGAAATGTGCTTTGGCATATTCAGGTCAGTCCCGCTGTTCTCTCGACTCGGCTCTTACTTTAATCACTGCACTGGTTTACTCACCGTCCTGGGACTTCACAGCACGGCAGCCATGTTTTTCACACACTACACTTGGCTCGGTTTTGCTCGACCGCCCGCCTGCCTTCTGACACTTTGGCGCCTTCGATTCATCTCTCATTTTGCTGGCAGTGAACGTAGATGGTAATAAAATGCTCCATGCAGAAATAATCTGCTGCTGGGAAAAGTAAAAGCTGGCAAGAAAGGTTGTGTAATTTAAATATACCTTACTTTAAAACTATCAAAGCTAGCATTTCTAGCCATGCGTTTGAGGATTAGAATTTTTTTATGCTAGAAGAATGTTACAACAAAAATCATGGAAAAGGAATTGAAAATACAGCAAAAAAAATTCTATGAATTAATTCTAGTTAAGTTTGGCATTTCATATTTTGGTTCTGTCGTAGCCAAAAGCTGCATACATGCATAGATTTAATGCATAACACAAATAAGGTTAAGATGTGAAGAATTCCTAGTACAAACTAAGTCTAAGAAATGCCCAATTGAAAGTACGGCCATCAGTATAAGGTCATTTACCAAAAGCGTAACCAATGGAAACA
>JAOVYU010000001.1:23402714-23413241 GCA_025674565.1 Synodontis membranacea | reverse complement strand
CATGTGTATGCTGTGTATGATGTGTTTGGTGTGTGTTTGAGGTGTTTGGTATGTGTTTGGAGTGTGTTTGCTTGATGTGTTTAGTTTGTGTTTGGTGTGTGTTTATGTGTTTGGTGTGTGTTTGGTGTGTTTGATGTATTTGGTGTGTTTTGTGTGTCTTTGATGCGTTTGCCATGTGTATGCTGTGTATGATGTGTTTGGTGTGTGTTTGAGGTGTTTGGTATGTGTTTGGAGTGTGTTTGCTTGATGCATTTAGTTTGTGATTGGTGTGATTTTGGTATGTGTTTGGTGCGTTTGATATGTGTTTGGTGTGTGTTTGATGTGTTTGTGTTTGGTGTGTGTAGTTGGTGTGTGTTTGATGTGTTTGCTGCGTGTTTGATTTATTTAGTGTGTTTGGTGTGTGTGTGTGGTGTGTCTTTGATGCGTTGGTGTGTGTTTGGTGTGTTTGATAGCTGTTTGGTATGTGTTTGGTGTGTCTTTGAGGTGTTTGGTGTGTGTTTTGTGTGTGTTTATTGTGTTTGATAACTGTTTGGTGTGTTTGATGTGTGTAGTGTGTGTTTGTTTGTTGTGTGTGTGTGTGTGGTGTGTATTTGATGCATTTGGTGTGTGTTCAGTGTGTGTTTTTGTGCCGAAGCAGTCCTTCCCAGCCCACTCTGGCGCCATGGAAAGGCATGATTCCGATGATGAGGTCAAGTGGCACCTGTTCCATACTCCACCGTCGCTCGAGGAACTTTACAAGGTGAGAAGAGCGAGAGAGACAACAGCTGAAAGAGGAGACGAGCACTCAGCTGCAGTCACCAGTCATTCCTCAATCAATCAGTGTCCACGTAACGAGGACTGGCACGGGCGGACAGAATGCCGCTGCTGTCAAACAGTCCGGGAACAGAGAGCTACTTCAACCAGGCGATGCAAGATCAGGGATGGAGAACTACTGTGGAGTACTATCCAGAATTCATTTTCTGGAGTCTCGTTGGATTTTTTGCCTTAAAAAAATCTACACTATTATAAAGAAAATGAGAAGGAATAAGAAAAACAAAGTGAAGAACAATAGCAACAACAGGTGTGGAGAGGCCTGACTTGGAGAAGTAAATATAAATAAATTAATTAATAAATTAAAATATTCACAGATCTTGTATGAAAGTATGAAATTTTTTTCTGTTGCTAAAATAATAATAATAATAATAATAATAATAATAATAATAATAATAATAATAATAATAAAAGAAGGAGATGCAGAGATCTGGAAATGTATAGAATATAAAGGCACTCAATTCCAGATCTGAAAAAAGTATAGAAATTCACGAAATTTTTGTCTGCTACCTTAAAATTCAAATTCAATTAAATGGCCTTCAAAAATTAATAATAATAAAAAAAACATTGTGGACAAAGTCAAAGGTCTGGAATTATCATCCAAGAAAAGTGCAAGAAAGAAATTGCACATATTTGTGATATTAAGTGACAGATAGATCCACTCTGATATTGAGATAAAGATCTGAAACCTTTAATTTGATTGTATTTCTTCTTCAGCTTTTTTGGCCGTACCTTTCAGAATATAAAGGTGACTTCTTGCGGAAGTTATGCAACCCGTCTCACTCGTTATTTATTTATGTTTTGTTCCATGGTTTAAGTGTGATTAATCTTGAGTCCATCCCTTCTTCACAGGATCGAGTCGTATCGTGTCATTGGGAGGAAAAGTCTTCAGGACAAATGACTGAACTTTTAGTGAGCTTGGATTGCGGAAGGAATGAATAAAGTCCAGGATGAAAGGCATTTAAAAAAAAAAAAAGCTCTGAAGAAATTCAGAAATATTTTTCGTGGACATATTGGAGTGTTGTGTGCTTGGATTTATAGCTGATATGGTTATAGTGATGGGGTGGAGGGGCAGCTGTGGGGGTCGTGGTGGTGGCCTTCTAGCAGGTTGTCTTAAAACGACAGCACATGAAATGAACAGTAATCCTCAGTGCTGAAGAAATTGTCCTTACCACAAATGGGAATTCCATGAGAAAATTCGGAAACATTTATTATTTATAGTGTCCTGTGTGATGCTCGGGGTGAAGGAGGCGGCAGCAGGAAATGGAGGTATATCACGAAAACATGTGATTCATGTGAACGCTGGCGCGCTCAGCGATGCGGAAAGATACAGATTCTTTTTAAATGATGGCTGTGTATGTGCCTGATTTATTAACACCATGCAGCGCTTCTCCACTGTAATGGATTCTTCCACGTAGAAGCTCATTAGCAAAACCTGACTAGCATTCAGTTCCTGCCTTTGTTATAAAACTTAACGCTGTGTCTTTAAGTCTGTTCCCTTTCTGAATGCTGCATAATAGTTATTTAGCACTCTATAATTTGTGGGAATATATCCATGCTTTGGGAATCCTCCAAGTCTTGGAGTCTGGCTTCTTTGCTTCAATTCGTTCTGCTTTTTTTCTTTTCTTTCAGAAACACAGATAACATTTCAAGGAGTCCCAAGAGGGATATGGTAATGAGATTTGGTAGGTCTTATACTTGTTCTTTTTGAGACTTTTTAATGAGGGGAAATCTTCTGGTTTTGGAGTACTAGGTTTAGTTTGGACGATGTTCTTGTGGTTGGGATTTTCTACTTCTTTTGAGCATTCCTTTAGTTATGTTTTGTACAAATAAAGGTATTTTTTTTCTTTGTTTCCTGAGCTATGAACACAACCTTAATACAATTCTCAAAGGTACTAGTTTCAAACGTACAGTACACTACACATATTTGTTAGAAATTAGCCATCCAGACATGCACTCTTGAGGATGTTCCGCTTGCATAAAAATGTACATATTCTTTTAATTATTAAATCTTTAGAGTAATCTTTTGTCCTGCAGCGTTTTATAGGAAACCTCCCTTCACTCTCTTTTTCATGTCTTCTGGTGGATGCTTGGTGGAGTTGCTGTGGTGTTGGATGGAGGGTTTGTGGACCGGGGACCATCACACTCCATCATTCTTACTTTCTGTGGAGTTTCTCTGCCAGCTCACCCTTCTTCACCTCACAGGAATGTGGCTGCGTTCTGTCTCTCCCCATAGACACCGCACACTTTATTTCATTTAAGTTCAGACATTTCTTCTTCTTCTTCTTCTTCTTCTTTTTTTAAAATATTATTTCTAATGAAATTAAAACAGCAATGGAAATACGCCTGGTCTTATCTGTCATTTTGAGCTCTGGCTCATCCATTCTCCTCTACTGGCTGTATGCTTTAGAAAGGTACAACGGGACGCTTTTCAAGGAAGAACATTTGATAGCCAGACATGTGCCTCTCTGGAACCTATTAAGACAGTATATTAAACACATTCCCTCCCAGTGTGATTTGTACTAGCAGCCTTAACCCCTGACTTGCATCAAGGCTTTGGGAAACACAGAGCTCTTGACAGCAGAGTGATGGCTTTAGTTGGGACAGTACATGTTAATGTTATTGTCTTTGGCTCTCTCGCTACGATACTTGCCCATTCTGGTTTGCGCCCCATCCATTACGCCATCTCATCAGCCGTTTTACACACAGTTTTACAATTTTCAGTAACCTGATCTCGTGCAAAACTCGTAGGAATTGTAACAGGCGAGAACATTTTGCTAAGTTGCCAGTTGTTACACCACATCTCCTGCCTTTTTCATGTGGCTTTTATCAGTCAAGCTTGTCATCTCTCAACCAGATTTCTTGCAAATTCAGGCATTTTCTAGTTTCTAAACAGTCTAGTTCTTAAGTGTTCCTTTATTTGGTTCTGTTTTCATACAAATTTCTTCCCTGGGGCACAAACATCAGAGCTGCAGCTCACAGTCAGTCACTTTATAGCTATGTTATTGGATTACAGCTGAATTTCTTATAGCTTTTTTTTTTTTTTTATAGTTTTGCAAATTTGTAGATTTTCTACTTTCTACATCTCTGTATCATGGAAATAAAGGCACTACTCGAGTACGTTATTATCTACAGAGGTATAAAAAAAAATACATTTCCTAAAGAACTAATGGTTCTTTAGTAAGGGGATGCAAACATGACAAAAAATATCATTTCACTATAAAACATTTCTACACTATAAAATATCTTTCAGGAGACTTTAAAACGAAGTATCAGCGAATCATTTAAACACTTCGTAAAATTCAGTTGTCTACAGAAATACAATTTTTTTTAATTTTGTCAACAAATTCTAATTGTTACAAAATCCAATTTCAGTCATTTAATCATTTTATTTGTAACAATATATTTGTGATATAAAAGTGCATTATGATATATTTTATCATGATATCAATATATTATCATATTGCTGAGTATGAGTTTTAATAAGGACCTATACTGTAAAAAAAATAAAAATTATATAAATCTATAACAAATGTCAGCAGTCACCTGATGTATTTCTTAAGTAGTCACTGTAACCCTGTATCTGTACATTTACAGGTAATTTATTTCCATAAAGCAGTGACATGCTGTACCTGGGACCAGACGTGTGCGCCTGTACTGCAGCCAAACTTGATTTGTCAGAGCACCTTTAATGAATAAAAGCCAGTGGTGTGTGAATTTGTGTGTATTTTTAAGGTTCTGTGAGCTTCAGTTAGCTTTTCAAGCATTAGCATGTCTGTGACGCAGGATAACTGGACAGCGCTGCATGAGAAGACGGATTGATTTTTTTTTTTACCTGTGATGAAAATAAATAGACTTTGGAGTGTGAGATGACGGATAAATAATTGTTCGTCTGATTACAGATATGGGAAGCCAATCTATTTTTGTTCATGTTTCTTCTTTGTTTCTACAAATAGTTTGACCTTGAAAACATTAAACTTTTCACATTTTTGCTAAGTCCCGAGTGAACTAGCACTGTTCACTCTTCATCCAGTAACTTTCATATTTCATATTGTACAGCAAAGGATTTTGGTATTTAAAAAAAAAAAAAAAAAAGTAATTTCAGTCTTAATAATATGATGACAGTGCTAACAGCTACAGCTGACATTTCATGATGTTCATAAAAGGCATTTTTCTGTTCTTTACTTTAAAAAAAATAGATGTTTTGTAACTCAAAATATGTTGTTTTCTATTTTCTTTTGCAACTACTGTTATGGAAATTACAGAAGTATGATATTTATAAATTATTTAATAACATGAGCAGTACGGCATTGGCTTGCGTTCAGCATTTGCGCTAGCTAGCGACTGCTGCCGTACGCGACATAACAGAACTGTAAATAAACAGGACGCTGCTGTGAAACTTCTGCAGTTTTTTTTACTGTAATTAAACAGGAGGATGATTTAGTTTGTACTATCATTTCCAGAGCATCATTGTAAAAGTACAGTTTTAATAAGATAAACAGTGATGTTCTGTCATTTTTTAACTGCGTACGTTTACGTTTTGGGCTCCTGGCTGGATTTCTCTGCAAATTTTGGAATTTTTCTGAAGAAAGTTGACTTTTCATGTAATCTTTTGCTTGGATGCATTTTGGTTCCCTGATTAACAAGCAACACTACAGTCCTGTCCTTAAAGTCCAGTGACACACTTTGTTAGTTTTAAAGTTACCCTAAATGAAAATGATCGAGCAGGTTCACATTCGCAAACGTAGCCTAACTCGACAGTTTTAAGGTTTTCAGACTGAACACGCAAAAAGGTTTGCGTTCTCTGCTCACAGCCTGACTTTAACCAATCACGACTTTCCGTACAGTCATGGGACTCATAGGCTCTGCCCCTTTTCCATTAGGATCTACGTAAATCTACACTAAGGTTATTGTCTCATTACTGGATTCTCATGGAATCTTTCTAGTTCTGATTTTTCTGTTAGTTGGTTTTGTTTGAGAGAAATAAAGGAGCTCTTCAGTTACATTTTTGTTCCCTGATGTAATAACACCATTCATTTACTCTCATAAGTACAACGATGGTCTTAAAGGTCTGATGGAGCATCGGGTAGTTTAAGAGGTACACTCGATTCACTTTCCGAAAGAATCAGTGGTCCAAACATCTCTCATAAAATGGTACAGAAGGCTCCATTTCTCAAAAGCAGCCTTATTCAACACTTTTACAGTTTTCAGCAACCTGATCTTGTGCAAAACTCGTAGGAATTGTAAGAGGCGAGAACGTTATGCGTTCTCTCTTCTCTTAGCCTAACCGTTCACGACTTTTCTTACAGTCCTGGGACTTGAGATTTTTTACTTTTTTTTTATGTAACTTTCATCAGGATCTACTCAGTAAATCTGCGTTAAGGTTGTTGGCTCATAAACAGATTTCTTAATAGCTCAAGAAATGTGGAGCTCCCATTGTGACGGATGGGCGTCGTCTGTATTGTGACAGGAGGACGTTTTGTGTGAGCAAACATCGGCCGAGCTTTGGCTTCGGGACTCGGCTGACTGTTGACACCTCCAGCTGTCTCTGGCATGAAGGCGAGATCCGACACTGCCGACAGAGACCCGGCCGGGCAGCGGGCCAGGCCAAGCCACAGCCGCGGGTTTCCACTTTCCTCTGTATATTTTTTTAATTCAGCCTCCTGCTCTTCCTTCTTTCTTTCTGTCTCGCCCCATTTTCTCTCTCACTCTTTCCCTTCCATTTGTCTTCTCCGAGCTCTCTCCTTTCTGCTATCTCTGCCAGACGACGTTATGTAGAGCAAAAAGGGAGGTGAGATAAAGAAAGAGAGAGAGAGAGAGAGAGCAAGAGAGAGGGAGCGAGAGGAGGTATTGGCAGACTCGTCCCCTCCTCCCGCTCCCTCTGTCTCTCCTTTAACCTGCAGTAGCTGCTGTTTCCCCCCTCTCTTTCTTGGCTGCTCTGACGGCCTCATGGAAGTTATAAAAACTGTTGATCGTGCAGAACGGGGAAAAGGAGTGATGTTGTGGCTGAAAGTTTTTGGCTGAGATCCCTCTTTTTTCTGTTGCTTCGTTGCATCTTTATTTTCCATATCCTCATCTGGACTCCTGCTCAGCTTTACCATCCCTCAGGGCCTTTATTCGAGTTCCATGGTGAGCAAAATAATATCAGACTGAATCAAAAATTTCAGATGGAATCAACACAATTGGGCCAAATGCTACAGTAAAACACGACGTGATGGAATAGAGTTACTGTACCACCCTGAAGCTGTTTATTTTCCTCTAATAACACAACTCTGAGTGTTTTATTCCTCTTATGCCACAGTCATTTACCTATGATTGCAATTTTGATTGCATTCATATCATATGGTGAAAAAACCCTCCCCGCATAATTTCCACTTGGAAAAGCTGTCCATGCCATATTGTATTTTGGAGAATTTATTATTTAGTGATGTAACTTCCTATATAACCAAAGTAATGCTGGATATCCAAAGAAGTGTTATATTTACAACCAAACTCTTTTAAAGATTAGAAAAGTAATCATGCTAATGTTTAACACAAGCCAATATTATATAAATAACTACAATGGATAAAGTTTCTCCAGTAAAAGCAATGTGTGGACAGTTTTAATTTAGAATAATGGGAATTCTATGTGATGATGTGAAAAATGTGATGCACAAAGTGGATTGCAATTTTATTTTCATCAGTTTATAATTATATTTAATGCTAATACCCGTCAAACGGTTCCTGTTCTTCCTCACATTAAAGCAGCCATAAACAGTCGTTCACTTTGAGATTTGATTTCAATATAACAGAAATGCTAGCTATCTGATTAGCGCTGCTAATGCATACATGCAGAAACTAGCAGCTACTGGCTAATGCTGCTTTTGGTTAGCATGAATCCACACAGGTCTCTAGATTTGATTTAGCAGAACTCAGTAGTGTGTTTATTGATTTGGAAAAAAGTCAGGTTGTGTTATTAAACATCACGTTTGTGTTGTCTCGGCTTAAGAACACGTCGCTTTGTAAGGCTGGAGAGCACAAGCGAGCCGTGTGTTCGCTTAAACGAAGTGTTGCTGTAACATTTGTGTATCTTAACTGCAGTCTTTCATCAGTTGTCAGTGTAATTTTCGGGGCGGCGAGCGCAGCGATGTTCTCCGGAGCCCAACGCTGCCAAAGTAAATTGGTGGAACACAGCCGCATAAAAGATAAAAAGAGCAGAAAATTGCCCCAGAAAGTTTTGCAGCATGAAAGATACCAGCTTTTTAAAAGAAACGTCCCACAGTGTGTTAGTGGAAGAAGATCCAGCCAGCTACAGCTCAATCAGGAGCATAAAAAGTGCAAAGGAGGCATTTTGCCCACTAAGATGGAGAGAATGAGAGCGTGTGTGTGTGTGTGTGTGTGTGAGAAAGAGAGCAGTGTGGCATTTTTAAACTTGAGATGTCTGTAATGTTAGCCTGCTGCCAGCGTGCCGTCATGTGAAATTAGCCCGTGCCTCCTGCCAGGAAACATTTGTGTTTTCTCTTCAAGAGGACGTTCTGCATAGCCGTGACTACAGAAAACACTGATGGGCTTTCAGACATTTTATAACACACACACACACACACACACACACACACACACACAGTCTGAGATTTAAACACACTTAACACTATGTCCACACTAGCAAATGACTTTCAGTCATTCATTTCCCATAATGCACAGAGCAGCCATTTCAGCCACAAGCCACATTTAAACAAAATGTTCTTAATTCTATATAAATTAAGTATAACGAGGTAAAGCAACCAATCCAAACAATTGTTCTTAAATGATTCCTTGGACCAGTCCTGTGATGCGTGAGGTTTACCGTTTCTTCAGTTACCTGCTAATGACTTTATTTATTACCTACGCTTTAGTTCCTGCAAAAATATTAAGAAAGAGTTTTGTCACACACGACCTCTCGGTAAACATGTACAGAGACTCTAGGAAGAAAAATAAGGCTCGTAGCAGAGATCGTTGGCGTCTTTGGTGAGTGAATGTAGCTAGTACAGCTAGCGTTGCTAATCTACTCTGAGAACAACACACACCCTTGTGCGCAACACAAACCATCAAACTATACTATATTATATATTACTATACTATAAACCATTAGACAGGCCACACCCACAAGACACAAACTACAAACTACACACAGCACAAGAGACTTATCACCTACTGACATTAACTTGGAATGACACTTCAGTTGATTATCAGTCATCTGAGATGTGTTCAGTGTCTGATCTTTACTTCTGTGCTGTTATGGTGTTAAAGTAGCTCATCACCCACTATTCTTCCTGTCTATCTAAAAACATCAAACTTCACTGTGTAGCTCAACACTGGAATGTTATTTATCTTGGAAATCTGGAAAGCACATGTAAATGGCTCCGCCCTCCTTCTAGGCCACGCCCCCAAATATTGAAGTCATTATTGTAGCAATAAACCTATAAGTTATGTGAGATAATCAACACCCAGTTTGAATTTACTGTTAATGATATTTTATAACAAAAAAATAAAAAAATATTTATAAGTGAGATGTTTGAAGGAAGAACATAAAGATTTGAGCAAATATTTACCTAAATAATTTTTTACGTGACACACTTCCCTTACTTGCATCTTAGCTCATCAGCTGTATTTGTAGCAAATCAAAATAATATAAAGACAATGTGCTAAAATGCTAAAGAAATGAAATTTAGGATATTTCTACTTTTTTTTTTTTAAAAAGTGGGCGGGGCTATCATATACCATTGAAGAAGTTTTCAAAGAAGTTTTCAAAAATGGCTGATGAACGTGTTTAAGGACAGTTCCCCTCCACACCCTGCCCCCTAGACAGGTAATTTTATGCCCCGCCCATAAAATTTGAAGGATTGCAAGATTATAGCATAATCCTAAAGAAAGTTTTTTTAATGATTTAATTTTTTGTTGTTGTTATAATTATATTATAATTAATTACATTCAATTCAAAAACTATTTATTTGAATTCTTTTTGATTATGTTATTACATTAGGATAATCATGTTATTATTTAACTTATTAATTAAATACAAATTTTTTGAACAATTTTAAGTTTTATTTGCATTTTAAATAAATGTTTTCCTCAGGTTTATACATCTCTCTCTTTCTGACTTCATGGTGAAAGCGCTCCTTAGTCGGCTGCAGTTTTGGATTTTTTTTTTTCCTGCAGTGTGCCTTTAACGGAGCTTCCGCAGGCATTTTCAGATATTTTTTCCCCTTTTGCCTCCTTTCGGATTGCCTATAGAAGTCAGAATATGTTGATGTGGCTCTGCTCTACGGCAGCAAAAATAATAATAAAACTAAAAAGAAGAAGAAGAAGAAAAGCAGATGGGAATACGATCGATTTGTGCGGTCAGTCGGCGGTGTAGTGTATCAGAGGCACAGAAACGGATGCAGAAACGGTTCTCAATCGTTCTTCTCCACCGCTGTTTCCTGTCACTTTCAGAGATCCGTCCTTTTCTCCTGATCCACGGAGCTTGATGTATGTCGAGAGGAGGAAATTCCTCCATGTTGTGGTCAGCTAGTGTTGGAGTTGTGTATCATTTTGCTTCCCATTTTTACCCATAAATATATATTACAGATGAAGAAGAAATATATTTAGTTTTTTTTTTCAAATATTGTCAACTTCCTGTTCAACACACACACACACACACACACACACACACACACACAAACTGTTACTCTCTTAACCATTAATCACAGTGATAAGGAG
>JAOVYU010000001.1:23040790-23045809 GCA_025674565.1 Synodontis membranacea | reverse complement strand
TATACATTTACATTATTAACTACATGTAAACTCGTCTGTAATCTTTTTTTGAAGCTCCATGTTGTATTTCAAATTCTGTAAATCGGTTTCAGTTTAACTTTTGCGTGGAGTTACTTTGAGATCTCATCACATCTAACACATTACCACATGCAAAAATCTGTCAAGTGTTGTTCCCTTCCCCTAATTTGCATATGACTACACAACAATTACATTAGTATTACAATATATGTATGTTGCATGTTGAAAATGTCTCTGAGCGAGTGGACAGGAGTAAATATTAAAACACATGGAAAACGCTTGTCTTTGAATCTGTTCTTCACAGTAAATAAAGCTGAAAAGCAGTGTGTTATAAACGTATTAGGATGAAATTAGTTCAGTATTTTAATTTCATGTTTAAGTGACACTCTGGGGGAGGAAAAGTTTCAACAGTTGTCATGTTGTCAAAATAAACGGGAAGAATGTGGATCAGTAGCTCCGAGCTCATGAACTGCGTCTCATTTTCTACCTTTAATATGTTTGTTCCTCCAGAATACATTACCGTATTTAATCATTTTGGCTTTCGCTGTGCATAGGAACCTTTAAACAAAAAATAGCCTGTAGACGTTGTGATTTCCTGCGTATTGAGACATCAGGTCTGTGGCAGGTTATAACCCTGTTGCGTCACGTCTTAGCGTTGAGATGTTTTTACGTGTGTTTTACGTATGTGTTCCAGCATGTCGAAGAATCTGTGCAGAATCTCTGTGTGCCAATCTGACTCAGCTCTCCACCTCTAAACATTCACATTCACGATATAATCTACAACACGAGTCTTCGCTCTAGCGGTAACATGACGTTCCTGTAAATATTTAACCGCAGACATAAACACGCCATACGCCATAGTCTTTACTATACACACGCCTCTTCTATAAACACCTGCAGTTTACAGGAAAATAAAGTGCATGGTCTGTGCAACAAGGCTGTTATTTTGATATTATTTGACCTTTTTTTTTATTCCCTTATTATTGAATCTTTCAATTCTTTTCTATGAAATAGTGAACGCTAATGTTTATTTTCTGAGCTTCACACACTTCCATTGTTTTTTTTTTCCCAGTTTACCGTTTACTTATTGTTACAACTGAAAAGATCTAATCTTTATCCTGAATCAAAAATGACGCAATAACAAAACTCCGTACCGACATGTTATGATTATGATTCATTCTGCTTAAATGAGTCACTAAAGTGAATGAAACAGAGTCGTTCTCTCATATGCACTGAATCTTTACCACTGAACTCAGGACTGAATGCATCAAGCTTCAGCAAAGCAAAAAATAGCCTTGATTTAGGCAAATGAAATATTTAAAATAGTTTTATGACCAATATATAATTGTGTTAATTTGTCCGATCTACTCCTGAGTGCTTTGAGTCCCTGAATCGTTTTGTCGTTCACGAGATTCTCTCATTTGTTGATGCATTACATTCCATGTGTCCAGTTATTTTTCAAGCAATGAATTCGGTGTAAAAGTCTCATATTAAAGATTTTTTTTGTCTCAGTGTTTTCGTTTAGACAAACCATGAAAACGTCAGGGATTAATTTCCCCCAAAATACACATAAACATGTCATGATCACTTCTCATGTCTGTCTTTCTTTCGTGTTGTTTTAGGCCCTCGCATGTTCACGATCAAATTCTCTGGCTGCAACACAACACTTGAGGGAAAGGAGAAGGAGGAAATCCAAGCAGCCACCACGGTTCTCCTGGTTCCTCTTCTCTACCTCATCTCTTTTGTGTTCGGGTTCCCCGCTAACCTTCTGGCGCTGTGGGTTCTTCTCTTCCGCACAAAAAAGTTCCCATCCACCATTCTGCTAATGAACCTCACCTGCTGCGACCTTCTTCTTCTCTTAATGCTTCCCTTTCGCATCATCTACCACTTCCAGGGAAACAACTGGATGTTTGGAGAAGGTTTTTGCCGCTTCCTAATCGCTGTGCTTTATGGGACCATGTACGGCTCGGTGGTTTGCCTGGCTCTCATCGCTGTGGACCGCTACGTGGCTCTGGTGCATCCATTTGGTGCCAAAACGCTACGGAGTCGCAGGACGTCCATATTGATGAGCATGATGGTGTGGATCGTGGTCCTGATAGCGGCTGTCCCTTTGCTAGCTTCACGTCAATCTTACTTCATAGACAACCTTTCCATTACAACGTGCCATGATGCTCTTCCTGAAAAGGAACAGGAAAATTACATTATGCCGTATTTCTGTACGCTCTTCTTCGTCTGCTTTCTCCTGCCGTTGTTTGTGGTGGTTTTCTGCTACAGTGCAGTACTGCGCACCCTAGTGGTCGCTGGTGTTCGCTACACCCACGCAACCCGAGTCACGGCCCTCGTGCTGGTGGTTTTCATCGTCTGCTTGCTACCCAGTAACATTCTTATGCTTTTGCACTACTCCAAACTTTTATATGTAAACGACAGCATGAAAGATTATGAAGCTGAAGTTGTATCTGGAGAAGCTGACAGTAGCTTTGAAAAATACAATCGACTCTACGTGCCCTACATGATCAGCCTCGCTGTCAGCACTTTTAACAGCTGCATCGACCCCTTTATCTTCTACTATGTCTCTGAGGACTTTAGAGAAAAAGCGAGAGCATTGCTGTGCTGCTCCTTCGATGAACCTTCTACAAGTTTTTCTTCGGGGACAATGAGGTCTAAGGTCACGCTGCTGTCCATGTCAGGAAAAACTAATGGACTTTCAGAAAACGGTGCAGCAAACTCGTAAAGTGGTCAAGGGGAGGAGTCACAGACCGCTTCTTCACAGATTAACTGGTTTGTTATTATTTATGAGATGTTTGTTAGCTAATCTGACATGCATTTTATCTTGTTTTCGCCTTTGCTAGCACTGTTTGTAGCCACATAACTAATAACAAGCTGTTTTTCTTAACTAGCATGCTAACTCTACAGTAATGCCTTATGGGAAAGTGATGCTCGACTCATTCTTTTGTCTTACAAACTCCCCCCTGAACTGGTGAAGTAATGGAACCATCTTTAAAAGCAACCACAACAGACTGAACCGAGAGGAAGTGAAACACAGGAAGTGAGTTAAAGCAGACAGAATCATCAAAAAAGACTTCTGTATAACTCACTGTGTGTGTGTGTGTGTGTGTGGTTTTGGACTGTGTACGTGGGAAAGTGTATGTGTGTGTGTGTGTGTGTGTTTGTATAAATTGTATAATCCTGTTTAAATAAGAGCGTAGCATTCCCCTGTGATTAATGGAGAGACTGAAGATGTGTTCATGAAGGATTTAAAGAAGCTACGATGTGTATTTAGAATTAAATGTTAAAATGTAGTTGATCATTATAGTTATAAAGTTATAATCTTAGACTAAGTAGCATTTTGTATTTTGGAAGCTAATCATCAATGATATGTTTGAAGATGTTTGAGCTGCAAGGAGGATGCCGGAGGTTAAAGGAAACTATAATCCCTATTATAGACAATCCTCTTTAAATGGAAGTTGTTTTGTGACTTTACTCATTTTATTATAACTCATTTTCACACACAAGCAGACATTTACTAACTGACTGTTCTTTTTTTTTGTACTGAGCTAAAACATTTAAATATAGTTAATATACTCAGCATTTCTTTTTAAAAGTTCAACAGTTGATATTCTGGTTTTGTTCTAATTTGTTATCATTTCTGTAGTAATGGCTCATTCTCAGGGACTCGTAAGCGTAATCGTGTATCTGGTGAAGTTTTCTGTACGGAGACGTTTCTGTAACATGTACAGTAAGGAAGGAGTCTCCAGTGTCAGTGCTGTAGAACAGTCAGAGGTGAAGCTGGAGCTTGAAGTTCTCCACATCTTCAGGACAGAGGAGTTTACAATGCTTTGCGGTTCCTCAGTAACATGACAAACTGCGTTTTTTTTTTTTTTTTTAAAAGCCTTTTAACTTTGAGAGACAGAATAAAGAGAAGCTGGTGACAGAGCGACTGTTTATAGCTGCTATAACGGCAGAGAAAAGAGGAACTAATCTGTTTAACAAACTTTATTTCTGTATTTTATTTCTCAGTATTTCACTGTAACAAACAGTGTTTATTATCTACTGTACTGCTCTCCAGTGATTATTAATATTGATTTAACTGTAATTGAGCTTTTTCTCAGATGGTGAGTTTGATTGTACAGATACGCCGAAGATAAAACTGATGAATAAGGAAACGTAATTTGTGTAAATTTGTGTTTTATCTTGTTTTTTTTTTTTTGTGGCCAGTGGCTTCATCATTATTATTATTATTGTAAAATATGAGAAAGTTGATAAAAAAAATGTTTATTTCTATGAGCAGGTGTTTTATTTTCTTTAGATAGTTGTGTATATGCACAGGAAAATTCATTCATATTTTTGGTTTTGTTCTCTGTGCTTCTGAACAGCAACACTGTGGATCTGTAGCTCATTAGAAGGTTCATAAATCATCCAGATTGTGTTTAACAGCATGTCTAATCTAATAACTGTACTCTAACCAGGAACAGGAAGTCACATAAAAACCAAACGAGTCTGGTGTGTTCACTATACATTATCATCTTTATCCATTAACATACATCATATATAGTATATAAAGGGCTGATTATTTTGTCATTTATTTTATTTCTGATTATTTCTGTAATTTATAAATTAAATATTTAAATAAAACAAAAATGATCTAAAATAACATTTTATATTTAATTAAAATTATATTGAATTCCGATTATGTATTTGTTTATTATTGCAACCTGACATCTTCATTCATTCAGTGAAGTTCAGTAGAATTTGTTCATTATGACATTAACGGCATTAATTAATTAATGATTAAATATGCAATTAAATATTTTAGTCCATTTAATTTAAATAATTTAATTAAGTTTAATTAAAATGCAGAGGCTTTTATAATTTCTATAAAGTAATTAAATCATTCTTAGAACAAAAGGGTTCCTTCAAGGATTCTGTTTATATTAAGAGTTCTTAATATCCTCCTCCTCAAAGTTCCATCTGTTCCTGAACTCTTTGGAACAAACTGGAGTC
>JAOVYU010000001.1:22676085-22687232 GCA_025674565.1 Synodontis membranacea | reverse complement strand
ACTGCAATGCTAACACTGTAATTCTGTAATACTGTAACACTAGCACTGTAATACTGTAACGCTAACACTGTAGAACTAAAACATTAACACTCTAGCACCGTCATACTGTAATACTGTAACAGTTACACTGTAATACAGTACTATGACGGTGTAACACTAACACTAACACTAACACAACCTGAATGTGTTTTTCAGACTGTGATGTGATTTCATCTCTCACTCAGTTTCACTTCACTTCAATCTCCACATACTGTTCCCTCCATTAGCACAAGTGAATAATAACAGCGTTCCAGTGAGATGCTAAATCGAGCTCTTGCCGACCCACAGAGAACAACAGAGGAACTGAAAGGTTGAAGTGTAAACAGGAAGTGCAGATTACAGGCTAAATATACAGCAGGTGGGAAGCAGGTCATGGCTAATAACCAAAAGTAGGCAATTATTTATGTGGAGGATTTTTTCCTCTTTATCTGGAACCTGCCACATTAGTAGTCTGTCACATACACACAGCTGATACAGTATGTGCATGTCTAGTTGTGATATGCATGCTATTTAGTACACTAGTGGGGCTGTTTGGAACACAGCCACAGCTAAATTGCACCTGTTAATCACACAGTGAGCTAGCACCCTACAGACAGCATTGAGTTTTAACCCTGCCTATTATTCATTGCAGTAGATTATGGTTTGGGACAGAGCCCATGTCTGAAGGTCAGGACTCACCATCTGGTCACCAGGGGTTTAAGGATAGAACTCTAAGAAAAGTGTTCTATATTCAGTAGTGGAAACGAACTGAAAGAACAAAGAAGTAAAAAAGAAAGAAATATATATTTATAAATATATATATATATAAATACAAATATTTTGATATGAGATTTATCTGTCGATTATTTCTTTGATTATTCGGTGAATCTGATAAAAACACAAAAATTAATTTATATGTGAGTACTCAGTGTAACAGTATAACGTTTTTTTCTATCAGTATACATTACAAAATATATAAAAAATCATATTGTGCAAACAAATAAGAATACATAGTAAAAACAGAAAAAATACAAATGCCAACAACTTTAAAATTGCTTAATTTTCCAAATAAAAGTTCTATAGTTCATCCTCCATCTGTGTTTCTGTTCTTTAATCCACTGGAGAAACAGAGCAATGGGCTAAAGAGTTGTTAAAGAGAGCTGTCCTGACATCACCCTCTGAATCAACTTCATCTGAGTCAGATAAATCTGAATCAGTTTCACATGACTCAGTTCTGTCTGAATCTTTTTATCTGAATCAGTTATATCTGATTTGTTTATTCACATTCAGACATGAAGCCCCATCTTATTCACTAGCTTGTGATTTTTATTCAGTTTTTAACTCATGGTCCTGTTTAGAATAGAGCTAGTGTTATAATTAATAGAAACACACACACACACACACACACACACACAGATGTGCAGCAGCTGCATGCAGGTGATTGTGTTTGTTGTTGATGTCAGTTATTAATAATGCGCAGGGTGTTAACAACGAAACACTGTTAATTAATCAATGTTAATTCTGTTACTTTTCCTGAAATAGAAGTGAGTGTTTTATCACAGATCAGTTCACACACGTTTAAAGGCCAATACCCCCCCCCCCCCACACACACACACATACGCTATATATGAACAAATAAATGACATTTACACATTCTGACTGAATCCCAAAAGCTGGATTTTATTGGAATCTGCATAATTAAATGAAGTTATAATTATTGGAGCACAACTGCTACCCACAAATGCTGCCTACCTAGGCACCCTCCAACCCTCCATCAGCAGTCTAATTAGTGTTCTTACTTCTTGTCTCTGTCCCAAAACCTTTTCCTGCACTCTCGTTATGTAAAACATGGAGCTGGAGGTTCATGTTGGAGGTTGAGTGACTATTGTCTCCTTTTAGGATTTAGTGCTAATACATATGCTATCAAAATTAGCCCATTAGCTAGACGCTCCCCTACGAAAACAGTATAGACGTGCACTGTTCCAGTTTTCTCTATGACAATCACTTTTACAATGAATATTAGCTTCTGACTCATGTGTGTTTGGGACACAGAACTCATGTTTCGCTAATGTTTAGCTCACAGCTGCAGTAATTAGCAGTTTGTATGCTCTGTATGAACGTCCATAAATCAAACAATTACACGAGCTCACAGAGGAATTATTAATTTCAGCTCTTTACTCTGTCATGTTTTACAAACAGCAGCTACTAGACTGTCTGAGTCAACTTCATATGAGTCAACGTCATCTGAATCAACTTCATCTGAATCAACTTCATATGAGTCAACTTTATCTGAGTCAACTTCATCAGAATCAACTTCATATGACTCAGCATTATCTGAATGAATCAACTTCATCTTAATCAACTTCATATGAGTCAACGCCATCTGAGTCAACTTCATCTGAGTCCACTTTATCTGAGTCAACTTCATCTGAATCAACTTCATCTGAATCAGCTTCATCTGAATCAACTTCATATGAGTAAATGTCATCTGAATCAACTTCATCTGAATCAACTTCATATGAGTCAACTTTATCTGAGTCAACTTCATCAGAATCAACTTCATATGACTCAGCATCATCTGAATGAATCAACTTCATCTGAATCAACTTCATATGAGTCAACGTCATCTGAGTCAACTTCATCTGAGTCAACTTCATCTGAATCAACTTCATATGACTCAACATCATCTGAATCAACATCATCTTAATCAACTTCATCAGAATCAACTTCATATGACTCAGCATCATCTGAATGAATCAACTTCATCTGAATTAACTTCATCTGAATCAACTTTATCTGAGTCAACTTCATCTGAATCAACTTCACATGGTTCAGTTCTGTCTGAATCTTTTTCATCTGAATCAGTTATATCTAATTTATTATTATTATTATTATTATTATTATTATTATTATTATTATTATTATTATTATTATTATTATTTTCACATTCAGACATGGAGCCTGTGTTTATTTAAATTTTAAAGACACAGCACTATCCACTCTGTGGTTCTAGCATCATCTGTGTGGTTCTGAAATCCTTAATGTGGTTCTAGAGATTTCATTGCAGTCCTAAAGCCTTAAAATCCACAATGTGCTTCTCAAATTGTCAGTTTAGTTCTATACTCAGAATTTTGAATGCTCAGCACAATTCTACACTGTGAATTAGCCGTCTGTTATGTAAAGAGCCCTTATTTGAAAGTGTGCACTATATAGTGAGCAGGGTGTGGTTTGGGATTAGACTGTAAGATATTTTCATCCAGTAAATCCTCTGTGTGAGAGTCTGTCTGCTCGCTGTCACTGTAAGGAACGGTTCATTTTCTCCTCCGCTGTGATTAAATCACAGAAATAAACTCAGACGCCACAGACAGACAGCTGCTGACGTTCTGTCAGTTAGAGCAGGAGACTCGCTAACAAGAGCTGCAGCGTCTAAACCACTGGGGTTTATTTCTGCATGAACAGAACACTGTGTAGAACGTAGGACAATCAGAGAACCATCTTAAAGCCTAAAGAGTGAACATACACAATGTCTGGTTTACATTCACCCAGTGTAGGCACACACACACACACACACACACACACACAGGAGACATAGGAAAGGACCTGTGTGTACATGTCATTAAAACACATTCTAAACATTTACTCAGAAACAGAACACTGTGTAGAAGATAGAACACGCTCACACTCATTACACACGCGCTACACGTTCTCCATCTTATTAAGGTTCTTAGGTTTTATTGGAGTTATGAATCATTTCTTTTAATCACTTTGCCTTTTACTGGTTTCATCTTTCACACTGGATAAATGCATCTGCCAAATAAATGAGTGTGTGTGTGTGTGTGTGTGTGTGTGTGTGTGTGTGTGTGTGTGAGAGCACTAATGTGTCTCGTTCTGTAGAGCTGTAAATTCAGTGGGTCTCATCTCCACATTCTCCATACCAGTGTGTGTGTGTGTGTGTGTGTGTGTGTGTGTGTGTGTGCATGCATGTGTGTTCGTGCATGTGTATGTGTTATCCCAGCAGGCCTCACACCCACACAAGCACACACACACACACACGAGCACACACACACACACACGCACACACACACACACAGACTGCTAACAGAGCTAATCATAGCGCTGAGCTGTAAACTCTGCTGCTTATTAATGCCAGCGTATTAATGAGACTCTCGTCTTGTCATTTATTTTAATTTTCTGCTGCTCGCTGAACCTCACGGCGCTCAGACATGGCATGGACACTCCCTAACATTATCACTAGCCCTGGGATGAAGGTGTGTAGGTAGAGCATAGCTCTGAGTTGTTATTTTGTGGGGAATAAATGAATCACCTCGTTCATTAACGTGAATCGATGGTTTTCTTGAGTGAAAAACTGAAGCTAACCTGAGATCAAAAGCCTCCATTATTTGTTAGTAATATTAGCATCATAGCTGCAGTGCTAAGCTAAGGGAAGTGAATTTCACATGCTTGGCACGTTTCTAGCAAAACTCTTGATTTCAGTAAATAAAGTTTCACAGTGGTACAGGAAGTGACATCATCATCATCATTTATTATTAATGGTGCTTTGGGCGATTATCACACAGGGAACAATCTCACCTTTAACAACAAACATTTCACAGACGCTGATTTTCTCTCAGGGTGAAAACCAGAGTCAAAGCTGGAACATTCCAAATGGCTTTGCTAACATTTCCTCTCTGCAGGTCAAAGGTCAAAGGTCAGATGGAATAATGTACCATTAGCAGCCCACGAGCCTCCATTACCGGGGATAATGGGAAGCCGCCGTTCGCCCACATCCGAGCTCGCTTCCCATCAGCCCCGGCGTTGAGACTCTCACAGTCTCGTCTCTGTGTGCGTGAGTTGTGTATCATTCTGTATTTAATGAGTGTTATATTTTCTCTTTATGAGTCCACAGAGGTGTGTTTACGCAGCGCTATCAAGAGAGAGGTCGTGATCTTTTCTGGAAAATTATTCTCATCTCGATCACTATGGGACTCTGCACATAGCGAGCAAAAAATATCCCTAAAAGTTCAACTTTTATTTCCTTAAACGTTTTCTGGACTTTTCTCCATCCTTTCTTTCTTCACCATGATTTGAGTTTCTCTCAGCATGCTCACAGACATCACACTCGGAGTGGAACTACACGATAAAGAACCTTTCTTCCTTAAAAAATTCAGAGTTGCTTATCTCTGACTACACACCTGGAAAAAAGGCTTTAATGAACTACAGAATGTTAATGACAGAAATATTTCATATTTACATATCGACATGTGCACCAGCTGAACACGCGCCGCCTGCTGAATGTGACGGATGGATTAAAGGAGACAAGTGTTTAAAAAACAAAATATTAAAGAAAGATGGAAAAAAAAGTCACTATGTGAAAGTTGAAGCCAGGATGCTGATTGGTCGACTGCTGTAACACCACTATGACATCATCATCTGTCTGTGTGAATATAAATTCTCCAACTTTCAGGGAAAAAGTTTCACACTTTAATCTGAACGCAAGAAAGAAGAAAGTCGGAAGGATGGACGGAAGAAATCCTGCGTTAGTTAAAGCAAAGCTGCTGATTGGTCAGCTGCTGTAACGCCCACTATGACATCACCAGCTGTCAGCTGATTCAGTGCGAAAGTTTCAGACACGTTTCACTTTACTGTTTAGAAATAGCAGCATAGAAAATCTATAATAATAATAATAATAATAATAATAATAATAATAATAATGCTAGTAAAAAGTAAATAATTAATGCTTAATTATTGATTATTTTTCTTATTAATGATTAAACATAATTATTAGCCTCTTCATTAACGCATGATGCTAATGATGATAAGTAAATGATCTCAGTAGTGATCCATGAGCTGCTCTTCATTATACTTAAATTACATGAACATTTGTTTAAAACAGTAACGTGATGAATTAGCACCTCAGCTTTAACCCTGTTAATTAATGTAATGATCTGCTAATTAACCTATTGATCTCGAGCTACATTTATACTCCATTTTGCAGCAAACCGCCTCCGTTTCCTCGGGTCCGTGTCTGCGCTCAGCTCGTCGCAGCGTTTAACGTGTGTATAGATCAGGAGCTTCATTAGCGCATTGTTAGGTTAATTAGCAGGACAGATGAAGAAGTCACTTCACACTGAAGTCTCCGTACACCATCTACGTTTTTAGCTTGCTTTTATGGCTGGTTGCCATGGTTACAGTCGAGCCATGGCAATGGTCATCTTTCCACGCGTGGTATTTCTGTCGTAGGTTAAGATGAAGAGCATCAAATGTAAAATTGAATTAATGTACTATAATGAGCCACCGTTCTCAAAGAGATGCCATTAATTACATAAACTTTTAAAATAGTCTCAAACTACTGATTTTTCCTCCGTGTTGATCCTGAATGAATATTAAAAAGTTAACTGGTCATTAGCAGTTGATTTGAGTTTGATTATATAATTATAACCTAATCTCAGTCCAATTGACATAGTTCCACTTTTCCACCAACAGGTAATGGAAGAGTTCTGCTCAGGTTTCTCTCTTCTGCTTCCACTCTGATCTAAAGACACGCCATCTACGATATCTTCACCTACAGCTGCTACAGTTCCTTAAAGGTTCTTCATATGGAGTTTGTAGCTTTCTATAGGAGTATCATACTATGATAAAAATATATATATATATATATATCACACTGAAGAATCCTTTATGGTGCTAAATTTGTAGAATGTAGTGAACATTATTTTTTGCTCTTTTCTGTCAGTAAGTAAACATGTGTAAGATTGAGTTTTGGGCCACAGGAGAGAAATTAATGTTCAACACTTGAACAAGCAGCGACTGGCAGTCGTTTATCACCTAAACACATGGTGCAGAAAAGGAAAATTAATCAGTGCACTGCTTCATTTCCATCAGTTTATCAGCACTGAGAGCTCGGTGAAGGTGGTGATCACTCCACCATCGGACATGTGTGTCGGAGGAGTTTACTGCCAAGCGTTCATAAAATCATAAATCTGTACTTTTTAAAACTATATTTTTCATCAGTGTACGAGTACGAGGAGCTCTGAGAGAAGAGACACGCTGCAGAACACCGCGGCACTTCATCCACTCCAATGATGAAAAGTTCAACAGCGGCCATGTTCCAAAAAATATATTTAACATGTGTAGGAGAGTCGGGTCACGAGGGTGAACAGGAGAGGAACAACAACTGAAAAATAGTACTTAAATAAGAGTGGTAAAAATGTGCCCAGTTAAAAGTAGAAGTACTGAAGTGAGGCTTCAGGAAAAGTGCTGACAATTAACAGGGTCACAGGTCAACTCTTTTTCCCTCACACACTTGCAAATTTCTAACTTTTATGACGGGGTTGTAATGATGACTGTTGGAAGGCGGGGTTAGGGGCGGGGTTAGGGGTGGGGTTCGCTTTTATATCAGTTTGACCTTTGAACTTTATTCATATGAAATCAAATGAAATCTAACCGCATCATGCTTGTTACTTTGAATTCGTATAATTTATGAGATCATCATTTTTATTAAAGGAACTTTAACCTCTAAAACCGCTGAATGTGTTAACATAACCAATACCCTGTTTGAAGAAAAAAAGAAAAAGTGTGTAGTTTAATGAATCATAAATTCATTGCAGGAAACTGCAGAGATTTTTACAGGAGATACAATAGCAGCAAATCCATGCACGATGTTCTCTGAAGGTTTATTTTAGTCTTACCAGCACCATCATGCTAAAACGGTAACTTGCTAAATGTTAAAAGCACGATGTTGTGTTTGGAGGGTTGTGTCCCGTGATCCAAATGTCAGCATCGAGAAAGCTTTCAACTATCAGGTATCTGAAAGTCAGATCTTCACATCGAGACGCAGGTGTCCCCGATTGATCATTATGACGTCTACATGTCTATTTTGTAAAAATATCTTGCAACTTCTGACCAATCAGAATCCAGAATTCAACAGCGCTGTGAGATAAAGAGTTAAAACAAACACACTCAGGTCGAACTCCAGGATGTGGTAGATCAACTTGTTTTAAGGAATCAGTGAATCAGTGACTCTGAAACCGGACGAGAGGTGATATCATATCCAGTCATAAATCCATGATCAAACATGAACAATGGATAAATTCACTGAGAAAACGAGTCAGATGGTTAATTGTCTTTGTCAGACATCTAGAGCTGAATATAGTCACACATCTTTCAAAAATTAGTAAATAAATAAATAATTTAAAAAGCCTCACATATCTCACCATACCTGTAGTTTTTTCCCATTATGTTAAAAAGATCCTGCTATTTTAATCTGTAATTGGAAGACATTTCGGGGTGCGTGTTGGAACAGATCCGCATCTCCCGCAGAGTGCAAATTTGAAGCAAAGGAGAAGAAGCACTAAGACAGTCTGGGAGCTTATCTGCTTGAGATTTCTGCACATTTTATTAATGCACCTGAGATGGAAAAAGAGTCAATCCTGCAGAATGACAACGTACTGAAGAGAGAAATGCTGATCTACAGCTAAGGAGACCTCAGCATCATAACGCTTTCACTGTGCTTACAAAATATCATAGTGAAATACATTATTATTATTATTATTATTATTATTATTATTATTATTATTATTAGGGTATTTTAGTGTAATAACTTAATCTGAGTATCACTAAATTAAAGTAATGTAACTGGTTACTCTCCATTACTTTCTGATTATACTAAACATGTGGACGATGACATCACTGTCACAGCTGGAGAGAGAACCTGCACTGAACTGTGATGCTGCTCCTCTTTTCTGCTTTAAAGATAAATGAATAGTGAAATTTTCACCCAGTGAAGCATTTTTTCACCAGAGGCCGTGATAATGAAGTGTGACTGTAAGATTAGCTGTGATTCACTCCAGACCTGAGTGGTGATGTGAGACTGGTGAAGTGTTGTAATGAGTGTGCATGTGCATGGTAGTGTATCACTCTTTATTTAAAATGTGTTTTAGCGCTGTAACGACCTATTATTTTGACAATTGATAGACTATCGGTTATTTTTCAGTCTGTTATTTTTCTCTTATTAATAGATTCGTTTTTCAAATATATTTATTTAAAATATTTACTTGCAGCATTTTACAGAATAGCAGTTCACTATTTACAACCAAATGAGACACTCGGACTAACGAACACTCAGTGATTATGTATATTATCACTTTTAGCAACTGTGTGTCTGTATTTCAAGCTGTGATTTGTTCAAATTATTTTTTCAGAAATGAACATATTAATTTACAAATGCAGAACATAAACGATTCTGTTATATATGAATAAAAACACAGATGTGATTTTGATATTAGTTACTGACATTTAGGAATCAGGATCCATATAAACATCCACCATCTTCATCACACATCCCAAATGACTTCCTGTTCATTGCGTGTGTTTGCTCACTACATACGGTATAACTCAGTGATGTTGTAGACCCTATGTAGGGCACTAGACATTCTATAAGACTTTGTTTTTAGACTGACAGGATCGACTTGAAATGAGATGTTTATGCATAATTGACCTTTTATGTACAGCATTTTATATTTAATTTGAAAATGTCAAGAACATGGAGATAAGCAGGATGCAAATGCAGTTAAAGTCTTTAGTAACAAACAGAATCCAAAACGTCAGGCAGAAACATGGTCAGGGATCAGGCATTAAATCAGATGAAGGTCAAGTCAAGACGAGCAGAAAACAACACTTTCAGGGCCAAATGCACATTAGCGCAAGCAAGAACTAAGCAAAGTCAAAACACCTGAGGAGCAAGAGCAACTTCACAGCTTGGCAGAATCAGACAGGAAGCGTGTAGAAACAATGCCTCAAGATGTGTGTGTGAAGAGTGCTTAAATAATGTGAGCTGTGAAAGTACGAAATAAAGCAACAGGTGTGTGGACATGGTGCATGCTGGGAAGTGCGGTCCTGATGTGTGCTTTGTAGTGTGCTCTGGGAAGTACAGCCCAGAAGTCTCGGACAGAAAACCAGAATTAAATTATGTCTTTTTTTTTTTTTTTTTTTTTGGATGCATTTAACACGAGTCACTTAGCCTGAAAGTTTATTTTAGTTCAGATCTTCTTAAACATTCCATCCATCCATTTTCTATAGCGCTTATCCAGCAGGGTCATGGGGAAGCTGGAGCCCATCACAGCTGACTTCAGAAGAGAGGCGGGGTTCACGCGTCACTAACACAGTGATGAACAGCCAGACACACTCACACACCTGTGGGCAATTTACAGAAGCCCGTTGACCAAATCTGCATGTCTTTGGACTGTGGGAGGAAACCGGTGCACCTGGAGGAAACCAACGCAGGCGTCCTGAACGACCCGGGGATCGAACCTGAACCCTTCTTGCTGCGAGGCGACAGAACGCTGCACACTTCACACATTCTAAAGCAGAGTTTTTGCATTTGGAAATGTTAAGCTAGTGAAAGAATGAACTGTACATAAACAAGTATTGTGTTGCATCGTAAAGTCATCTGAAAAACTGTGCACTGTTATTTCTGTTTTTGTCTTACTAAGTCAAAACTATTGGCACCCTTACCTTCTGTACCGTTTGTGTCAGATGCCCATTTTAATATCAGGTGCCGTAGCATCACTGTGTTTGTTTGCCGCAGAAATGCGACGCTGGAGCGCTGACTTTCGACCTCTGTGTGTTCCAGCTACAAAGTCTTCATCTTGTTCCTCTTCTGTATCTGTATAATTATGAGTTACTAGTCAATAGCAGCATATTACACTCAGTTAATATCAATCAACTATTCATCACTTTACTTTTTAAGAAGCAACAAGTATGACATCACTTCCTGAAGAATGTACGATCAGCTGCGAAATGAGAGGAAGGAGTGAGTGACTCAGAACTGGCAACAATAACAATCTGGAAAATAAATATTTCTTTTATATTTCTTCAGTGAAAAGCAGCCTTTTTAAAGACGATGGCTTCAGGTGAGGAGCTTTTATATCACGCAGCACAATTCACGCCTTTAATGTGAGAAAATCCCCCAGGAATACGCATCAGATTTACTTTCCTCATAAATTTAAAGTTCAGTAATCTTACTTAGGCCTTCACACACACTTAGCAAAGCATGCATCTCTCTCTCTCTCTCTCTCTCTCTCTCTCTCTCTCTCTCTCTCACACACACACACACACACACACACACACAC
>JAOVYU010000001.1:22615800-22630745 GCA_025674565.1 Synodontis membranacea | reverse complement strand
CACACACACACACACACACACACACACACACACACACACACACACACACACACACACACACTCACACACACACACACTCACACACACACACACACACACACACACACTCACACACACTCACACACACTCTCACACACACACACACACACACACTCACACACACACACACTCACACACACACACACACACTCACACTCACTGCAGGGGGAATTAGGAGGGGTGTCTGTCTATCTGTATTTCTTTCGTTTTTCGTTTTCTTGTCATTCATGATTATCTTTTTCTTTCTCTCATTCTGTCTTTCTCTTTATCCTGTCTGTTTATTTTTGCTTCTCTTCTTCCTCTCTTTTATATACATATCTTTTTATTCTCAGTGTTTGTCTTTCTGTCTCATCTTTCTGGATCATTCTGAAATGCAGTAGTGGTTAGTGCTTAGTGCGGGGGTTTTTTTTTTCATTTTATTGTTTAAAAAATTAAACGTCAGTTTGACCTCCGTGACCTCCGTGACCTCTCTGGTTTGAGTTTCTGGGAAAAACGTTCGTCCAGAATAATGAAATCCAGTGGGAACAAAAAGACGGGAGATGGAGTGGGAGAGAGGGATTAAAAAGGGATCAAAGTGGAGTGAGTTTAGTGCACACTTATTAGTGAGTGTTTAGGATGAGAAGGATATTAAGTGTGTGTGTGTGTGTGTGTGTGTGTGTGTGTGTGCCATATAAAGGTCTGTTTTATGTTGGTAGTTAAAATGACACTGGGTCTCGGTGAACATCACTCTTTCCCTTCATCTAATCTCTGTATATTTGTCTCTCTATCATTCCTTCTCTCTTTTCTTTTTCTTTTTCACCAGCTGACTTAATTTTTGTCAGTATTGTAGATTTTCTATTGCTGTTTTTGTTTCTTTATCATTTCCTTGCTTTAAAGCTTCTCTAACTCTGTGTGTGTGTGTGTGTGTGTGTGTTGCAGGATCAGATAAAAGATGCCAAGCACCGTGATGAAATCAGTGATGTCGTCCTGGGCGTTCCTCTTCCTCGTCTTTCTGTTCTTCTTTGTCTCTCCCTCGCTCAGCTCAATCATGTATCACCTGCGGGAGGAACAGCCGCCCAACACGCTCGTCGGCAGTTTAGCGTCAGATCAGGGACTTCCTGATTCTGGTCACCTGTACAAACTGGAGGTGGGCGCTCCCTACCTGCGGGTGGATGGGAAGACGGGCGATATTTTTACCACAGAGGTTCCCATCGACCGCGAGACGCTAAAAGACTGTCGGAACCTGTTCGAGGGTGACCCATGCTTCCTGGAGTTTGAGGTTTCCATCACAGATCTGATGAAAGGTTCCAGCCCACGGCTCATCGAAGGCCGGATTGAGATTCAAGATGAGAACGATAACACACCACAGTTCTCATCACCCATCTTGGCCTTATCCATTCCAGAAAACACCCATGTGGGGGCGCTGTTCGCCATCCCTGTAGCCACCGATAAGGACACGGGCAGTAACGGAATCGCAGATTACTCACTAACGACGGGTTCCGATGCAGCGTCCCTGTTCAGCCTGCAGGTGGCGGAAAATGCAGATGAGAAAGTGCCTCAGCTGATCGTGATGGGAACTCTGGACCGTGAAAAGCGCGACTCGTACGATCTCAATATTAGAGTGGTGGACGGTGGAAATCCTCCACGCTACAGCAGTGCCCTGCTGAGGATCACCATAACCGACACCAATGATAACGTGCCCAAATTTGAGCGAACACACTACGAAGGTGAACTTGCTGAAAACAGTCCTGTTGGTCACTCCATCCTGCAGGTATGTTTACAAAACTTCACGCCATTTCTTGTTCACTTCCCTTAAAAATCACCAGTTCCTCTGTATTGTTTATCACTGACTTTCCCTAATGACCCAGAAGTGTTTATCGACCACATCACACATACACTTCCTGGTTGAGATCACACACACACACACTACCAGTGTGAGAACTGGAAGCCACTGAAGACCACAATGATAAAACACACGCTATTCAAAAGACTGGGCTGTGATCCGCACTAGCCAGACTCAGTGGGTAATGTTTGTTCATTTCTGTGAAATATAATGTTCCATAGTTCTTCATTTTAGCGAAGTTTTGTGTTTGATTGTAGGCAGGAAAAATGCTGTCATCAGTTGCGAGAAACAGCCACCATTACAACACGGCCGACTGAAGCTCTGCCTCAGACTGTCTTCTGTTGATTACTGTACAATCGTGTTGTTTCTGACGCTCATAAGGAGTCGTCCCGATAATCAGGAACAATCATGATTCTGTCTGTAAGAATGTGAGTGTGGTGTATTACAGGAAAGACACAACCCACACACTTTATTACCTGTAAGGTAGAGTCACAGCTATGCTCTCGGGTGTGTGTAATGAGTAGGAGAGTCACGGGCGTTACAGCTGATATGTTCTCCCTTATTTACACATAAATCTAGTTATTGTCTACATATACATCTAATCTTAAGGTCAAGGCCAGTCACATTTACGCAAGGAATGAATCTCATGACTTAATGACTTGCCCTTAAAATGCATCCGAAGTATTATCGACTCACTCGGAAACACGGTCAGTGCTAAAATAAGTCGTCTAGTGCGAACTCTAGTGTCTGATCCTGGAGCTGAGCCGAAACGAGTGCTCGCGCATAAAATTGTTTTAAAGCCGGTTAATCTCTCAGTCAACAATTAATCCATGAAACCAGTTGTTTTCAAAAAGCATGTGAAAAGATCTCCCTCCTCCTCCAGGCCTCATAATCTCCCTTCAGAGCCGTGGCAGTATTAAAAAGGCTTAATTTTTTTCCATTTTCATTGGATGAGACGTGTTGACAGAGTGTTTCAGTTTGTGGAGAGACACGCTGTTCAAGCACACATCAGGCGAAATTTATTCCCAGCTTGTTTGGTGGATGAAACAGAGTGACTCATGGAGAGCAATAATAACTTAAGCCTCATGAATAATCTTACGACTGTCCCAGATTAGGGCAGCGCTGTGTAATGCAGAGAGCGAAGCCGTGGTGGTGTTTCATCCGCCGCTAGAACGAGAAAGCGCAATCCAGCAAGCAGACGCAGTTACAGAGGCCAGTGAAGATATGATACGGGCTGCTCCATTTGAAATGGATCATTTTCTCATTTAAACTCTATTTGAAAAGATTGTAATGGAGAACTGAAATCCAGAGATGACCTTCAGCTGAAATTAAACAAACTGCATTTGACTGCGTGTCCAATTGGGCTGATATCTGCGAGCGGTTCTCGCTGTCGTGGTTTTATAACAAGTCATAAGCAATTCATGCTCTTTAGTGAATGATTGCTTTCTGAAAGTAAATGGGTTTGCTCGTCCTTTTCCTCCCTCGTCGCAAAGATGATCTCTTTTCCTTCTGGTACATTTTAGCCTTGTTTATCGCTGCTAACACGAATTCTTTACGGAAGACTAAAAGCAGTTTGCGGAAAGCCTCGCAGCTTCATTAATTAGCGTAATGCACTTTCAGCACGAGCTGATGCGTTCTTTGCTGGGTGTAAATTTTGTGTGGTGTAAATTTTTGGCATCGATGACATCTCGATGCGGTAATGGGCTCGACTGAGTGAATGTTTTTTAAATTATGCGTTATATCTCATTCTCAGGTGCATGTGAGTGATGTAAGTTACACTGAATCGCTGCTTTGCATTTACTGGAAAGGGAAGCCATGACACTGGAGGTTTATTCAAATGCACACGAGACTCCATCTGAAGTGGGAATTCAGAGACATTCAGAGGAAATAAGATGGTTTTGTGTATAAATAACCTTTAGAAAGGACAAAAACAAACACTACAAGATTTGTTGACTGTCCTCACAGCAGATATGATACCCAGCAGATATCTGGAGTTATTTTGTAAATGGTATTATGAGGTTATCATTTTTGTAGGCAGGATTTTTAATGTGCATGGTTATATTTTTGACGCCAACTCGAGTAAGATAAGCTTTATTCTCCTTCAGAATCAGGTTTTAGGGCATTTGCAGCAGATAATGATCTCTGAGAAGAAAAACAGAAAAAAACTTTTATTGTTTTATTTCTTTTATTTGTCTGTATACCCACCATCTCACCAACCCTTCATCCTTCCATCTTTCTACATTTCACCATGATACACAGACTGTTCATTTAATTTGATCTCCCACAGTTAACCCTTTAAAGTCCACCATCTGCATTACTTGGGGAGTTACAGGAAGATATAATTTGTATTTCATATATACAAAGATGGATGATAATGGATCAAATTAAACCGGCTGAATTGAAACTAATGTTTTTGGATCTTTCTCCACTTTCTGTCTGGAGCCTTTCTACTCTGTCTCCGCCCCAATTATGAGTTCCAGCTTTGGTTTGTTCATGATGTCATTCTGTCTAGATGTGTTTTATTGCTTGTATTCAGTCTGTTAAGTTAGTTTGTTTTGGTTGTTTTTTAATGTTTTACTGCTTGTGTTTCTCATGCAATGGATGGACTTCTTGAATGTTCATCTTTTTTTTTTTTTTTTAAAGAAAAAGAATGATAGCTTTTATCATAAAACCTCTTCTTTTTCTTTCGCACTAGGTGAAGGCCAATGATGCGGATGTGGGTCATAATGGTGAGGTCACATACACATTCTATCAGCCACCAACCACTGTGCAGCGCCTCCTCAGCATTGACCGAAACACTGGCATCATCTACGTGAAAGGTCCAGTGGACCGTGAGGAAGTGAATCTGCTCAAATTCTACATCCAGGCCAGAGACAACGGCCCACAAGCCAAAAGCTCCAAAGTCCTGGTGACCTTTACAGTCAAGGACAAGAATGATAATGCACCGTCCATCAGGATCCGTGGATTTGCCCTGGTGGCTCATGAGGATGGAATTGCTAACATTTCTGAGGACATGCCTGTGGGAGCTCCAGTGGCTCTGGTGGAAGTGACAGATAGAGACGAAGGTGAAAATGCAGTGGTGACTTGTGTGGTGGCAGGAGACGTACCTTTCCAACTTAGTTCAGCATCAGACACAGGAAATCGGAGGAAGTATTTCCTGCAGACAACAACACCGCTGGATTACGAGCGGGTCAAGGAATACAGGATTGAGATCGTAGCTGTTGATTCAGGGAACCCGGCTCTTTCCAGCACCAACTCACTAAAGGTCCAAGTAACAGACGTGAACGATAATGCTCCAGTTTTCTCCCCGTCTATGTACGAGGTGGATTTTCCAGAGGAGAATCAGCCAGGCGATAAGGTTTTGGATGTAGTGGCCACTGACGCAGACAGTGGAACCAACGCCGAGCTCACGTACAGTATTATCTTAGACTCGTCCATCAAGGGGCTGTTTGAGATCAACCGTAATACAGGAGAGGTCAGAGTGATGGACCAGTTAGACCGTGAATACCGAGAACGCTACGAGTTTCATGTTGAAGCATCTGATAAAGGAGTTCCCACCATGAGGGGAACTGCAACAGTTGTGGTTAATGTGCTCGATCGCAATGACAACGATCCCAAGTTCATGCTAAATGGCTACAGTTTCTCTGTCCTGGAAAACATGCCTGCACTCAGTCCAGTGGGAATGGTGACGGTCACAGATGTTGACAAAGGTGAAAATGCTCAGGTTCACTTATCAGTAGAACCAGACAATGGCAAGTTTGTGATTCAGAATGGCACATGGACTATCCTCTCAAGAATTTCCTTTGATCGGGAAAAGGAAAGCACCTACACTTTCCGTCTAAAAGCTGTTGATGGAGGCGACCCTCCTCGTTCCTCTTATGTGGGAATTACAATAAACGTCCTAGATGAAAATGACAACGCACCTTACGTCACCAAGCCTTCCAACTCCTCATACAAGTTCCTTATACCACTGACCAGTCCAGATACTCGTGTGGAGAAAGTGGAAGCAGAGGACATTGACACAGGATTGAATGCTGAATTAGAATACACCATCATGGGTGGAAACCCTCATGGACTTTTCCGCATTTCTCCAACAGATGGTGAGATTACACTTGTCAAAGAACTCACCCGGAAGCATAATGGCCTCCACCGCCTGGTTGTAAAAGTCAGTGACAAAGGAAAACCAGCCAAGCACACCACAGCGCTGGTCCACATCTTTGTAAATGAGACAATCGGGAACATCACGCTGGTGGAATCACTAGTCGGCCACAGCCTCTACACTCCTCTGGAAAGGGACATCGCTGGAGACCCAGAATACGCTCGTGTCCAGCAGAGCAACATTGTGTATGGAAGCCTTGCCGGGATCGCTGGGGTCATCCTGGTCATTGTGGTGGTGGTTGTTATCCGGCACCGTCTGCAGAAGGAAGCCAAGAGTGGATACCAAGCAGGAAAGAAGGAGTCTAAAGATCTTTACACACCCAAGCAGGGAAACAAAAGCAGCAAGGGCAAAAAGGGCAAGAAGGGCAAGTCTCCAAAACCAGCAAAGTCCTTGGAGGAGGATGAGGAGGCAAGTCTTCAGAAAGGCCTAAAATTCAACCTGATGAGTGACAATGATAGTCCCAGGATTCATCTGCCCCTCAATTACCCTCCTGGAAGCCCGGATTTGGGGAGACACTACCGGTCAAACTCCCCTTTGCCCTCCATTCAGTTGCAGCCCCAATCCCCTTCAGCTTCCAAAAAGCACCAGGTCGTTCAGGATCTTCCGGCTGCAAACACCTTCGTAGGGACTGGAGACAGCAACTCGACCGGTTCTGATCAGTATTCGGATTACAGCTACAAGACCAACCCTCAGAAATACAGCACCAAACAGGTAGGAGATCATTTCCAAAGCATGGCAGGGCATCACACCAATATTCTATGGACTAAGGGGATGTATTAGGGGATTGGACTGAAATCCAAACCTCAAACACGGTGTGTCGCCTGATCTTATGTCAGGACTGTTTTTTTTTTTTGGTTTTTTTTTATTTATGCAAAATTAAATCTCATTGTCACTTTAGGTTCAATTTAATGCCATTATCTGCTTCATATTTTATCGCTTCTTTTTTTTTCTTAAAATGAAGGATGCTACACTGGCTTTGTTGATTTATTTTTATTTGATTTGAAGAAGTATTTTCTCCGAGTTTTACTGCCTTTTCACTGCTTTCACTTGTTTGATGATTAAAACTACTCACTCAAGGGGCTGCAAAAGAAGGCACAAAGGCATGAACTAGGGTGAATAATGTTTTTAAAAAAAAGCACACTTAAAACACACACACACACACACACACAAACACACACTTTGTCTTTGAAAAACGACTTTAATTATTTGGTTACTTCATTTTGTTGGAGCCAGAGTAAATTGTTTGCATGGATTAATGGCACGTAATTCCAGCTTCTCTCCTGGTCAGAATTCAGCTCATAACACACACATGCAATAAGTGCCGGGCTTCCTTAAAACTACATGCATGTGGTCATTTTATAAGAAGACTTTAATGGGAAAGAGCGTCTCAGCTTGAGCTATAAACTGTGAATCATGAGGTGTCGGCTGTAGGAGTGTTGCTGAGAGTCGGTTAGATGATTTACCTCAGTATTCAGCAGTGTGTTTAGAAGAGCATGGAGCAGGATGGATCTTCTAAACAAGACATGAAGAAATAAAACATCAAAATATATTTATAAACTGTGATATATGAGCACACACCTAGTCAGGAGTGTTTGTGTAAGAGACAAAATGACACAGTGCCACATTTATGTGCAGCTTCAAAGAGCAAGCCAAAAATAAATGTTTAGACCTCATTAGTGAGTCAGAGATTGAAGTCTTATTTTTTATTTTTTATTTTTTTTATTTTTGCGCACTGTACATAACGCTATGTTGTTGTTGTTGTTTATTTGTGCATCGTATTCTCAGTCTACAACTTTACAACAGCAGCTGGTAAAAATTCACACAGCATGAACCACCAGGCCTTAAATGCACAATCGACGTGTTTGTTTGCACGAATATGTTTGCAGGGAAAAGAGACAGAAAAAAGACAAATGATGAAAAGTGACAGGTTTAAGGTGAGGACTGTGTGTCTGTACTGAGTATAATGATCTCCTGTCAGATTAAACCACGGGGAGGCCGCAGGAAAAATATGAAGGTAATTGAGTCTGCGCCACGGGGGTGAGCAGGGTTCATTCACACACACACACACACACACACACACACACACACACACACACACACACACACACACACACACTGCATGCCATATAGGCTGTGTATAATCGTGTGTGAGCTGAATGGATTATAAAATTGCACACATTCCCATTCCTGTTCCATTTTGTCATGTGATTTATTTTAATATTGTTTCATCAGTTATTCATGACACTGTATGTTTGTGTGTACATTGTACATTATATTTTTTATATAATTAAAAAATAAATAAAAATGAGTTTAAATTCCAATATGCCTGTGCGTTTGTGATCTGACTGTAAGCAGAGACTGAAATGAAATCTTAAGGTACAGTATTCCACTTTTATTATTTATTATTCATTTATTTTTGTCATCTCATCATCGGCATTAGTAACACACATTTTAATCCATAAAAGCATCATATGTTGGACACCAAGGTAGAGTTTAAAGCTCCACACTGAGGATTAGAACATTTTAGAATAGATGACACACACTTCTTCACTTTCACTGTCTTCTAAATCACCCACACTCCCTATTCCCTATTCCCTATTCCCTTCACTGGAGAATTGTTTGTACTATATAGTGCACTAATCTGTGAAACAGAATGTTAAGTAATGGATCTAGTTCATTTTTAATGCCTTCACTGTGGGCACATGCCAAACCACACACCCTATACACTATGTAGGGCACAGGGAGACCATCATTGTCCCACTGCATGCTCAGAGCTATTCTTTCTGTCCTACAGGGTTCTATAATGCAGAACTCCACACTCTTACATTGTTTATGCTGGTTAGAACTACAGAAGATCTGGCTGTGTCCTAAACCTTCCACTGATAAACCCTACGCTGAGGGGTGTTGAGGAGTTGCAGGTGACGGCTGCTGTACTTACGGCTGCGTTTATATCACCTGATGTGAATTATTAACTCTACACTCCACCTTTGTGCTCAAACACAGAGAACACAAACAGAAGCTTAGATTCCACTCCGTCTGCTGCGTGAGCCACAACTGTTTGTCTTTCACTTTACTCATTCATCTCACACACACACACACACACACACACACACACACACACACACACACACACCTTCATTCTTTCCCCTGGCCTTACAGACCATTGAAATTCCAACAACGTGTTCTCGTCTTAAGAGCGCCGTTGTCTTGGAAACGGAATGACCGTGTGTGTGTGTGTGTGTGTGTGTGTGTGTGTTGAGTCACAAAGAGCAGGTGGAGATGAATTGTAGGTGAAAGAGGATAAACTTGCTAATGGAGACTTCATATTTATTTATTCACACACACACACACACACACACACACACACACACTCTCTGTATCCTCTTTGATTCTTCTTTTCTTCCTGTGAAAGGAGGATTACTGTACCTTAAGTTCATCATGACCTCTTACAGCTCTGCTGCTCACAGATAAGACAGATCACAGCGCTGTCGCTGAAACACTTAAAGCTACAGTGACACCTGAAAACACACACACACACACACACACACACACACACACATATATACAGTATATATATATACATCAATCACAGAGGGGTAATGGGAAGTTTAGCATGGTGTGTTAAATGTGCAGTGTGTGGAGGTGTTCAGTGTCTCTGACAGTGTCTCTGAGGTTTTCTGACTCTGTAAACACTGATGTATATAAACAGGACAAAGTCTGACAGTAGAGCTCTTCCATCTAGAGACAAAACATTCCAGTGAAAATCACCGTTTTCCTCATAATCAGACTCGGGTGGGTGTGGCCTACAGCCTGAGGGCGGAGTTTGTTCATTAGAAGCAATTTGTAATAATAATAATAATAATAATAATAATAATATTAATACGTTTGATATGCACATTTCTAAATTGTAACACATTGTAGTTCTCCAAAGTGATTTTGTGTAAAGGATGAGGGTGGGGTTAGGGTCTATGTCTCTCTCTCTCTCTCTGTCTCTCATTCTTTCTCTCACTCTCTCTGTCTCTCTCACTCTCTCTGTCTCTCACTCTCTCTGTCTCTCATTCTTTCTCTCACTCTCTCTGTCTCTCACTCTCTGTGAGAGTGAGAGACAGAGAGAGAGAGAGACAGAGAGAGTGAGAGAGACAGAGAGAGTGAGAGAGACAGAGAGAGTGAGAGAAAGAATGAGAGACAGAGAGAGAGAGACAGAGAGAGAGAGAGTAAATCAGTGAACTTGATTTATTCATGAGCTTGATTTTGGAATCTGATCACTTTAATAACACACTGAATTCTAGACAGGAAACTGTTCTGCTAAAAGGATTCTAGTTCTGCTTCTGTTTCTGTCTTAGTGTCTTGTTCTTTCTTAGAGGAGGATGAGATGTGGAGAGATGGAGGGAGTAAGGGATAGAGGGAAGAAGTGAGGGATGGAGGAGTGATATAGTGAGTGAGTAATGGAGTGAGGGATGGAGGGTGTAAAGGATGGAATAAGAGATGGAGTGAGAGGAGAAAAAGAGGGTAACCCCCCCCCCATCTATTCCCTCTTTACCCCAAATCCACCCCCGTTGGCCAAACACACACACACACACACACACACACACACACACACACACACACACACACACACACACACACCCCTGTGTACAGGACACAGATGGATGCCATGTTTTGTCAATGGAAAATGACACACCTGATTCTCCACACAAGTTCAGGTTCCACCTGGTTCTCACCGAGGTTCTCATCTGCTCCAAAATGGCACTGAGACTGTGTCTAAAATCTCTTTTTACTACTCCCTAGCCCCTACTCCCTAGCCCTTACTCCCTACCCCCTACTCCCTACACTGCAGAAATAGCTGTAGTAGTTCACTGACATTAATCAAAGAGCTTTCATTCTCACTTACAAGGTTCTAGAATATCAAGTCTAGAGTTCAGAATTCCTGAGTTTCACTGTAATAATTAGAACATTGTAGAGTTCATGCTGTGTTCTAAATCACTAGCATCATGCACACACACACACACACACACACACACACACACACAGACACACACACACACACACACAGACACACACAGACACACACACACACACACACACACAGGAGGCATTTTACATCTGTGTAATCTGTACATTCCTGAGAGTCCAAATCACTCAGCACAAGCAAATCACAAGTGTGTGTGTGTGTGTGTGTGTGTGTGTGCGTGTGCGTGTGTGTGTGTGTGTGTGTGACCACACCACCTTAATAAAGTAGTCCATGTGAGCATGGTTCCAGTTAAAACTCTTGTTGTGGTTCTAAATTTAGTGGTGCCTTTGGTTCTAGATCCGGTTCTGGTTCTTTTTCTTTTAGGGTCGTTGTTAATATTTAGATTTTTTTATATAGTTCTGTTTCTTGATCTTCCACTGGTTATGGTTGTTGCTATAGTTCTGATTTTGGTTCTTATTCAATTTCTGGTTCTTGATTAGATTGTGATTAATTGTTGGTTCTAGACCTGTTCTAGTTTTAGTTGTTTTTCTTTTTCTTGTTTTGACTTCTGTGAATTCCGCCTTTCACTGTGATGTCATCAGTGATACTTCACACCTGCTTTAAAGTACATCCTGGGAGATCAGGACACAAGTGTTCAGCTCTAAGATCGGGTGTGAACGGATTCAAATGTGACGCAATAGGACCGATCACTCAGAGCACGTTTGGAGGTCTGGGCTGCGGACGGACACGGTGTGTCCTGGTGTCAGCTATACAGGAAACAGGAAGAACAGTTTATTAAACAAGTGAACAAATCCAAAATCACAGGGCAAAGGCGGAGTCAGGCAGGAAAGAGGTCCAAATTAATCCAAGTCCAAAAACAGGCGATGGACAAACACACAAAGATCAGGATTATCAGAGTCCAAGCAGAAGCAGAGTGAAAAATACAAACAATGATGAAAACCAAAGACTAGGAACAAAGGCTTGGCATTAACAGGGGACTCGTGTTAATGCTTCGCAACCTTAGTGTGTGTGAGAGAGTCTTTAAATACTGTCTCTAATCAGCTATAATGTGAATCAGGCTTCTGCTTGTAGGGCCGCAGTGCATCTTGGGTCTTCTAGTCCGGGACTGTAGTGACACATGAACTGGGAAGTGCGAGTTAAACGCTATGAGCTGCAAACAAGTGCATTTCATGCAGCGAGCAAGGGGAAGAGCATGACACAGGGCCACATCGAATGTCCGCCTACTCGCCTACACGCACCAACAGCATCATATTAAAGAGCGACTACATGCAACAATAACAGTTACAGAGCTGCAGTCTGTTTGATTCCTTCTTCTAAGCACAGGAGCTGAAAACAACAACGCACTTGGACTTTGCAAAAGGAAATGATGTACGTGCACACAGAGCGGGGATGGTGAGATCCAATCACATGTTGACACTCTTGACACTGATTCTTGATTCTGATGCCAGCTGTGATCAGATCACCAGGACGCATGTGAACGGCAGGTGTGAACAGGACCTGCGACCGATTCTGTTTCTTTCAATGCACTGAGTTGCCATAGCAATGTAACAAACATCACCAGTTAGCTATTAATAGCACTACATGAGGGGGCCAAAGACACACACTCACACACACACACACACACACACACACCATATGCTAGCAGCCTGGCTCAATCACAATACACACCTGCTCCTTGGACAGGTAGCCAATTCAGAGGTCAAAGATCACTCGAGGTCATCTGCAGGTCACAAGCTCAAGCATTTTATTGGACTTTTTCACATTACAGCTTGAACAGAAACTGTTCTACATATTTATATACCCTTGAAGTGTGTGTGTGTGTGTGTGTGTGTGTGTGTGTGTGTGTGTGTGATAGCAAACATCTGTTCTTACACTGTTTTTTTTGGTTGCTGATTAGACCTTCCATCTGACACATGCCAAGACATCCTCACCCTATTTCTGCTGTGTGTGTGTGTGTGTGTGTGTGTGTGTGTGTGTGTGTGTGTGTATGTATTTGTGTGCGTGTGCGTGTGTGTGTGTGTGTGTGTATTAGGCCATTGTTCAATGCTTAGCTTTAATTACAGTCTATGCATTCTGTCACAACCATTCACACACACACCCCAACACCTACCCACACAAACACACACACACACACACACACACACACACAGATATACATACACACATACACCCCAACACCTACCCACACAAACACACACACACACACACACACACAGATATACAGACACACATACACCCCAAACATATACCCACACACACATCCACAAACACAAATCGTAATAGTGTGTTACACTGTAACTAAACTCCCTTCCAGTTTACTACCCTATAATGTACAGACAGACAGAGATAATGGTGACCTAAATGCAGGGTTAGAGATTAAGTGTGTATCACTGATCTGAACATGTGCAGTTAAAGATTACACACTTTAACACACACACACACACACACACACACACACACACACACACACACACACTCTTTGCAGCAGGTCAGTGATTATTGTTCATTTTGTAAATCAGTAACTGAAGCCGTTTTAAACACAGTGTGTTCATTTATAAATGCAGAAACAGAAACAGGTTTTATTAATGTTTTATTAACACAGCGCTGCCTCACACTCCACACTGTATTAGTTTTAGCTTTGGGTTTTTAATATATCGCTATTCATTTGAATAATATTTGCAGATTATTTTACTGTATGCTCAGTCTGTGAATCATCGAGATAAAATATTCTCTCAGCAGCTCAAACTTAAAAAGCCATAAAGAGACACGACACAATTATACTCTGCACCGTCCTGAAACCTCGAATCAGTCCGGAATACTTCAATTAAAATCTTATAAAGCTTTAAAATGAGTGTTTTTAAATGAAGCGTTTCTTCAGGGAGTGTAACTGAAACTGCTCACACACTCGACTGTGCTACAGGCACAAATACACAGCCTTCATCAGGACCTCATCCAGGGCTGTGTAAAAGTGTGTGTCCATGTCAGAGGATCTGATGAAGATCCTGTAACGACAGGCCTGTGATTAATGAGAATGGGGCTTTCATATACTGGGTTCACAACAACACAGTGCAGGTTTGTAGCTCTTCAACTGGAAGACATGAAATAGCTTCATGTTGCTATAATAGTTAATAAACGCAATAAACAGAGCATTAGCATGCTAATTAGCTAGCTACATATCTGGAAGCTGTAATTCATCCTTGCTGAAATGCCCTTTGCAGCTTCTGAGCTGAACATTGGACCTCGTAAAGCTGCAGTTCAAATGTCTGTGTAGAAAAGATAAAATACAACTGTTAAAAAAATAACTGTTTGAATTTCAGTATAATATTATTATAAATTAATTAAAGTAAGAATACAAGCACAAATGATCCTGGAAAGAAAGAAAGAAAGAAAGAAAGTTTGTTACAGAATGATCAAATGAATTTTTTTTTTTCTCCATGATAGTTTCTGATCACATCTGTGCCATCATGACTAAACTGTACTCTCACACACTGTACTCACACACACTGTACTCACACACACTGTACTCACACACACTGTACTCTCTCACACAGTGTACTCTCACACACACTGTACTCTCACACAGTGTACTCTCACACACATTGTACTCTCACACACTGTACTCACACACACTGTACTCTCTCACACAGTGTACTCTCTCACACAGTGTACTCTCACACACACTGTACTCACACACACTGTACTCACACACACTGTACTCTCTCACACAGTGTACTCTCTCACACAGTGTACTCTCACACAGTGTACTCTCACACACATTGTACTCTCACACACTGTACTCTCACACACATTGTACTCTCACACACACTGTACTCTCACACACTGTACCCTCACACACTGTACTCTCACACACATTGTACTCTCACACACACTGTACTCTCACACACTGTACTCTGATACACACTGTACTCTCACACACTGTACTCTGATACACA
>JAOVYU010000001.1:22471787-22481823 GCA_025674565.1 Synodontis membranacea | reverse complement strand
TATATATCTGTAATAAAGCCAAAGACAAGCAATATAAAACTTCATGATCTGTGTCTGAGTTTTATTCCACTGACACACACACACACACACACACACACACACACGCACAATCCACTTAAAGGTTTTAAAGTGACAGAATGGCCTTTACAATGACAAAAACAAGGGAAGTTGGTCAAGGGGACATAGGAACTTTTGGACTGGAGGAACTTTTTTATAGTTCTTAGATCTGTTTGAGGAAGCAGACCTTTTTTATTTTACACTGCAGGAACTGAGGACAATTGTAGTTATTAAAAGAGCATTCTTTAGGGAATTTTTTAGCTCCTTCTTCAGAGTAGGTACTCTCTCAGCACCATGAGTGACATATGTGTTTGGTGAATGTAGTGAGATTCTTTTTTTGTTGTTGATGTTGTTTTTAGAAATTCAGCATGCATTACAATAACAGGATAAAACAGATCAATACTGTGACATGTTGGTTGAACAGATGCCCTCATATGGCTTTGACACCATTCAGAGATTTCATATCTTACAGTATCATTCATACAGCCCTAATCCTGCTTTCTCTGTTTATCATATGTTTGGACCACTGAAGGACAATTTGAGAGGACGATGATTTGAGAGTGATGATGAGGTCAAAGAAGTGGTGCATTCCTGACTTAAGGCACAACTAAAAACTATTCTTACTGATGGAATAAAGAAGTTGGTGCAAAGTTGTGAGAGTGTATTGAAAAGGAGGGTGATTATATAGAAAAATGACATAATTTGTATCTGTAATTGAATTATATATCTAAAAATATTAAATTTGCTGTTACTTTTTGAAGCACCCTCCTACATATATGAAACTGTAATCTACTGCAGGGTGGGTATGTGTTGAGTGTGTGAGTGTGTTTGTGTGTGTGTGTGTGTGTGTGTGTGGAATCAAGGAGGAACATCAGCGCAGCATCACGCACTCGCCTGAAACGACTGTGTTGTAATTAACTCTTTCCTCCATGCGTGGCGGCGTCACAGAGGAAGGATGAGTTTAGGGGATTTTATTTTAATAATCCGATTCACTGATCCCTTAAATTTCTACTCCTGAAGGAAGATGAGCCTGAACATGCATACACACACACACACACACACACACACACACACACACGCTGTCGTTTTTGCTATTTCAGTTTAGCTAAATTAAAATGTAAAGTGCTCAGACTGCAGCCCAATAAACACACTCAGCGTCTTTACACAGCAAATAAAAATATTTTTTTTAAACCCTCAGAAATAATTACCAACATCAGAACCAGCTTCCGCATTGAACCAACACATTAACCATCATTATAATCATTAGTGATGTGTCCCTGTTCACTTCCACTGCACTTTACTCTCAGTGTTCATTACAAGTAATATCTTCATTTAGTTCCCCTGCATCATCATCATCGTCATCATCATCATCATCATCATAATAATAATAATAATAATAATAATAATAATAATAATAATAAGAATAGCAGCAATAATAATAATTAGAAGAAGAAGAAGAAGAAGAATGTCATGTCTGCCTCTTCTCCCCAACACTCGGGCATGCCAGAATACTAGCCCCGAAAGGTTTGTCTGTGTCTGTGTGTGTGTCTCTTTAAGAATTCCCCCTAATCACTTCCGGGTTTTTTTTTGAGTGTTGGGTGAGGCTTCACACTCCCTCATGTAATCATTACTTCTGTTTCTTTAATTGGTTAGTTTTGCTAATTGCTGTAATTCTTCCCTCTATTTAAGGCAGCCTGATCTGACACTCCTTGTCCATTCATCGCCGCCATGTCTGTGTTTTTTCACCCTGTCACCACAGCATTAAGACGCCTGCTGTATCCAGCCACCACCAGCTGGGCTACAGCTAAATGCTAATGGATCCCCTATTAAAGGTACAAACGCCACAGCTTGGAGTGCCCCAGCTTTGAACTCTTGAACTCTCTTTATCCCCGTGTGTTTTTTCCTCGCACTCGATCCACTTCCCCTGCCTCCACTAGCTTCTTTTTCATTGAGAAGAGGATGGCGGACTCCGGCCTTGCATTGACTATAGTCACCATGAGGTATCCGTGCCTGCCTCCGCTCGTCCCCTCGGCCATCATACAGTTTCTTGGGGGCAAAGCTTTTTACTAAGCTCGACCTCCGGAGTGCGTACAATCTTGTTCACATGCAAGCAATTCAATTCAATTCAACTTTCTTTATATAGCGCTTTTAACAATGGACATTGTCTCAAAGCAGCTTTACAAATTTTGCCTCTGAGTTTATGAATCTATAAATTGATAGATTCGTATATATATATTCGTATTGATAGATTTTCGGTAATTCTGTAATCTTTTTTGGATGTTTTCGGTAATTTAAGTCCTAAATCATCTTAGCAGAAATGTTCATGTCAGCAGCAGTCCAACGTCATCTTCACAGTCTAGGTGAATATTAAGGCTGTTCACATGGGACCATCCTTAAAAGGAGCAAGTGTATAACAGTGATGATAAGTCCAACCAGAAGAAGGACATCAGGATGGATCAGATAGGTCCGGAACACGGAGGGGTTCAGAATCACTGGTATCTCAGGTAGCGTGTGCAGAGACAGAGAGAAAGAGAGAGAGAGAGAGAGAGAGAGAGAGAGAGAGAGAGATCTGTTAGTTATACCCATTGTCATGTAATGGTTAAGACCAGTGTATATTATGTGCTGAGTGCAAGCAGGAAACTCCGGGAAAAATAGCTATGACAGCATAACTAAAAGGGAGAGCCAGGAGGTAACACAGACATGAGGGAGCCCTGGGATATAAAGCGGCCAGCCACTCCACCGTCAACAAACCTGAGTGAATGTGTGAGTGGGGGATGACAGCATCCAAACATCCCAGTTAACCAAACATTCTATGCTTCAGAACCCTCCAGATCTGCTCCTTTACCTAATAAAAAGCTATTAACAAAAGGTTTGACTAAACAAATGTGTTTTTAGCCTAGATTTAAATTTTGGGACTGTGTCTGATTCCCAAATGCAGATTGGAAGGCTAATGATTACAAGCAGGTGGCGAATAGAAGACCATGTTTAGCACTACGTCCGGCCACTACCAGTACAATTTCATGCCCTGTGACCTGGTCAACGCGCCATCATTTTTTCAAGCCTTTATGAATAATTTCTTTCATGACATGCTAAACCGATTAATTATCATGTACCTTGATGATATTCTCATATATTCCCCAGACCACTGCACCCACATTGGTCATGTTAAAGCCATACTCAGTCGTCTGCTAGCACACGGGTTGTACACCAAGGCTGAGAAATGTGAATTCCAACAAAACGGAGATCGCATTTCATTGGTCCAAGTGGGGTGGGGATGAACAAAAACAAAATAGCAGTATCTGAGTGGCCAGAGCCAATAACAGTCAAAGAGTTGTAACGCTTTCTGGGGTTTGCCAACTTCTACCGTCGACGGGTCTTGTCAGGGGAAAACCCAAAAGATTAATCTTTACTGATCAGGCCCGAGGGTGCCTTCCAAAAATTAAAAGACCTCTTCACCCAGGCACCCATACTCAAACTTCCCGACCCAGCCAAGTCATTCATTAGAGGAGTGGTGTTAGAGGAGTGGCGTAATTGGCTGGAGGGGGCCCGCAATCCCTTCGTAGTACTCACAGACCACTGTAACCTAGAGTACACCCGCCAGGCAAAGAGGCTCAACCCTAGACAGGCTCGATGGGTCTTGTTCCTTACACGATTTAATTTTCAAATCACCTACCACCCTGGGTCAGTAAATGGTAAAGCCGATGCCCTGTCTAGGTGTTTCTCCCAGCCCGTCAAGGCCCCAGAGCCCATTCTGCCATCTGAAATCATAGTGGTGCCAATTGCGTGGGATCTGGATGGGGAGATCGCTTGTTTGGTGCGGTGTCAGCCTGGTAGAATGGGCCCACACTATGCCTGCTAGTGGTCACCTGGGATCTCTGGGACCTTGCAGCTCGTGCAGTGCAAATACTGGTGGCCCACAATGTGGCAGGACATTCAGAGGGCTGTTGCCTCCTGCTCTGTGTGCGTGGCCACCAAGAACTCTCGTCAACAGCCTGCTGGTAAGCTAATGCCCCTACCGATCCCCAACAGACCGTGGTCCCATGTAGCAGTGTACTTTGACATGGATCTGCTGGAATCGAAAGAGTACACCACTATCCTCGTGGTAGTGGATAATTTTTCGAAGGGTTGCCATTTCCTTCCACTAAGTTCTCTTCCCTCTGCCTTGCAGGTGGCTGAAGCCCTGTTCCAGAACATGTTCCGAGTCTATGGCCAGCCAGAGGATATTCTCTCAGACCAGGGCCCCCAGTTCATCTCCCGGGTCTGGAAAGCCTTTATGGGGAAGCTGGGGGTCATCATGAGCCTGACCTCAGGATACCATCACGCAGTCTAATGGTCAGGCTGAGTGCATGAGCACCAGCTTGGGAGATTCCTCCGGTTCTACTGCCATGCCTGGCAGCACAACTGAGTTTTTGGTCTGGGCATAGTATGCCCAGAACTCCTTGCGCCACCCCACATCCAGCCTAACCCCCTTTGAATGTGTGCTCGGGCACCAGCTCCTGCTCTGCCCGCGGGACCACCGAGTTACCTGGGGTGGACGATTGGTTCCGGAGGGCTGAGAGGGTCTGGGAAGGAGCACACAACAACATCCAGTGAGCAGTGCACCGCTTCACCACCCAAGTCAAAAGTAGGAGGCTAGAGGCGCCGGAATACCAGGCAGGTGACTGGGTCTGGCTGTTGACCTGGGATCTGCATCTTGGTCTCCCCTCTATTTAAGCCAGCCTGATCTGACACTCCTTGCCTGTTCACTGTCGCTATGCCTGTGTGTTTTCTCCCTGTTTTCCAGCAGCCGCCAGCCGGGCTACAGCTAAATGCTAACAGATCACCTCTTACAGCTCTGAGCCCCAGCTTTGAACTCTTGAAATCTCTTTATCTCCGTGTGTTTTTTCCTCACATCCGCCCGGCTGGAAAGTAAGCTTGCTGTTTTGTGTTGTTGTTTTAGTATTGTTTTCTTTTCCTTCTTTGCATTTATTCCTGATATTTAATAATATTTCCCCTGCATCTGTGACCATTCTCTAATGCAACCATAAGAGGTCACAAGCCAGTGATTCCTTGTGCCGGTCCCAAGTCCGGATAAATGCAGAGGAAGGGCATCTGACGTAAAACCTGAGCCAAATCAAACATGCGAATCACAAACAGAGATTTCATACCGGATCGGTCGAGGCCCGGGTTAACAACGACCGCCACCGGTGCTGGTGACCTATAGGGAGCTGGTGGAAATTGGGCTACTGTTGATCGACAAAGGAGAGGAGGAAGGAGTGTGCGTAGGCAGAGAGAGAAGAGGAAACGCAAGAGTGTGGAACTGAAAGTAGGGACTTTGAATGTTGGAACTATGACAGGTAAAGCTAGAGAGCTAGTGAACATAATGTAGAGAATGCAGCAGATAGGACTAAATGGAGACAGATGATTCACTGTGGCGACCCCTGAAGGGTAAAGCCGAAAGAGAAAGAAGATCTGTGTCCATTCCCTGAGAGAAACATTACAAAGAAGAAGAACAGCAATAATAACTAGAAGCAGTGTGCAAAATTCCTGAAGAAATTTTGAGATGGGTGGTGCACGGTGCCAACATGCTAACGCTAACACCAGCAGAGGCCAAGTGTTGAGGTCTCAGAGCGTCATGGCAAGTTTCACCTTAATTGGAGCATATTAGCATGCCAGCATGCTAATAGGCTAGTGCTAACACTGCCAGAGGTCACGTGGTGATGTCAGAGCGTGGATTCCAGGCCGTGGGCCCCAAACAGTAAAATCTTGAAGCAGAAGTAAAACAGTCTGTCTGTCCATTTTCAAAAGTAATGGGACGCTCAATGCATTCCTATGGGATTTTGGGTGTGTTTGAGCATGTATAACGTCGCTATAGTAATATGCAGCCCTTAAAAATTTAACACCTCACCACTCCTGGTCAGGCCGAAAGTTTTTCTAATTGCAATGCCATAGGTCTGGCACACAGAGGCCGGGAGAGAGGTCTTGTTCCGTCCCATTGAAAATGAATGAAAATGTTTCATCCATCCCATTGTAAGGCTGAGTCACAATAATAGGTACGGCAATGCATTCCTATGGGATTTTGTGCTTGTTTGAGCGTGCATAACTTCACTATGGTAACACGCAGCCCTTAGAAATTTTACACCTCACTACTCCAGGTCAGGCCGAACGTCTTTCTAATTGTAATGCCATAGGTCCGGCGTACGGTCTCGTTCCGTCCCATTGAAAATGAATGGAGGAAAGAGGGATGAAAACGAAGAGAAAGAAAGGTGGATGAGGAAACCAAGTGATGGAATGTGATCAGGGGCTCACCACGAAATTGCTTGTCAAGCTGTATGTGTGTAAGGTGAAAAATGAGGCCGTGAGAGACGTCTCTTTTCATCCCATTCAAAGTCAATGGGAGGAAAGAGGGATGAAAAGGAAGAGATAGGAGTGGCGAACGGAAAAACAGAGTGTTGGAATGTGAAGAGGGTGTCAGAAGGAAGAATTGTTCTGTTATGTCGCGCTCTGTACAATGAAAGCTGTAGCCGTGAGAACGAGTCGAAAATGTTCCCATGTTATTTCAGGTTGGGGCAAATGGATGGAAAAAAGGATGAAATGGATGAGTGGAGTGATGGACCCCTAATAAAAGTAATACCTCACCATTCCCAAACAGGCCACATGTTTTTCTAATTGCAATGCCATAGGTCCGGCGCACGGTATGACCTGCATTAATTACAGAAAAAACGGGTGGTATATAATAATAAACGGGCAAAAAAAATAGGGTCTTTCGTCCGTATCTCGGTCACCGAAGGCCGCATCGATACTTTCTGAGTGTCGCAATGGTGCAATGGTGCCGATGAGTGAGAGCAGTTTGCGTGGTTTTGTGGCCTTTGGCTGCAAAACCACACCCAAAAAAACTTTTTTTTTCCAATAGTATATACCGCAGTCTGAAATAATTTTTTGGCCGTCTTTCGGCCACTGGAGTTAGCATCAACACGCTTCGGATGTCCAGTCAACCGGCCCGAAGGTCTGTACGAGGGAGTGCAGGTTGCATGGTTTTGCAGCCTTTGGCCACAAAACCACGACCAAAAAACACATTTTAAGCAATAGTAATATGGGTGGCTTCACCACCCATAATAATAATAATAATAAAAAAATAAATAAATAAATAATAATAATAATAATAATAATAACTAGAAACGGTGTGCAAAATTCCTGAAGAAAGTTTGAGATGGGTGGGTGGTTACCTACCTTTTAGGAGATTTCAACGCCAGAGTGGGAGCCGATCATGAGGCCTGGCCCATCTGCCTCGGTATTCATGGTACGGGAAAGATCAATGAAAATGGTCAATGGTTGCTGAAGCTATGCTGTTATCACGACATATGTGTGACCAAGACCTTTTTCAAGTGCAAGAAGATACATCAGGTGTCTTGTCTTGCATCCGCATTCCCACCATTGGCATCAGTTAGATTTAGTTATCACCAGGCGTTCGGAACTCGCCAGTGTCCTCCTCACCCGCATCTCTCATAGCGCGGATTGCGACACCGACCACTCCTTAATAGCCAGTAAAGTGTGTTTAACACCGGCGCAACTTCATCATTTGAAGAAGAAAGGACACTCATGCATTAACACCTGCTGTGTCAACGATCCAGGGAAAGACCTAGCAGTTTGTCAGCAAATTAGAAGCAACCCTTGCTGAGAAGATGCCTGTCATTGATACCATCAACTTGAAGTGGATCTGCCTGTATGACTGTGCCATCAATGTCTACAAGAAGAACGAGTGTAAAAAGGTTGACTGGTGCGAAGCCCATTGGGCGGATATGAAGCCCATCATCGCGGCAAAGAGGAAAGCCATGTTGGCTCATGAAGCTGCCTCTAGTTCAAATACATCAGAGGCTCTCAGAGCCGCCAGGAAAGTAGTACAACAGATTTCCCCCTCACTGTGCAAATAGATAATGGCTGAGTCTTTGCGGTAGCATACAGACAGCTGCCAACGCAGGGGACGTATGAGGGCATACAAAAGGTGACAGGTATAGTCTTCAGCAAGACCACACCCCTGAAGTCCAAGACTGGTGAAGTCATCACGGAACAAGACAAGCAACTGCAGCGATGGGTCGAACACTAACTCGAGCTGTATGCAACCCTAAACACTGACTCCGCCCTCAACACCATTCTGGATCTACCTGTAACAGAGGAGCCTCATACACCACCTACTATGGAAGAGCTTAGGAAAGCCATCGACCGACTTGCCTGTGGGAAGGCTCCCAGGAGCAATGGCATACCATCAGAAGTACTGAAGAGCAGGAAATTGACATTGCTTAAGCTTCTATACAAGCTTCTCTGCCTTAGTTGGCAACAGGGACACATTCCCCAGGACATGTGAGATGCAAGCATTTGAACTTTATACACGAACAAATAGATCACAGTGATTGCAATAAGTATCGTGGCATCTCCTTGCTCAGCACTGTCGGGAAAGTGTTTGCCTGAGTTGCCTTGATGCGCCTGCAGACCCTAGCCTCCCGAGTTTACCCAGAATCCCAGTGCAGTTTCAGAACCAGCTGGTCTACAATAGACATGACCTCCTTACTACGCCAGCTGCAGGAAAAGTGCCAAGAACAGCAGATGCCCCTCTACATCGCTTTCATAGACCTGACAAAGGCATTCGACTTGGTCAGTCAGAGTGGACGCTTTAGGCTTCTACAGAAGTTTGGCTGTCCTCCACACCTGCTCACTGTTCTCACCTCGTTTCATGAGAATATGCACAGCACAGTCATCTTTAATGATGCAACATCTGAAGCCTTTCCAGTCAGCAGCATGGTGAAACAGGGCTGCGTCCTTGCACCGACACTCTTCGGCATCTTCTTCTTCATGCTCCTTCAGTATGCCTTCAAGGACTGCAGTGAAGGAGTCCATATTCACACCAGAGCCGATGACAGGCTGTTCAACATCACCCGTCTTCGCCGCCAAGACCAAAGTCAAAAGGGTACTCATTCAGGAGTTGCTTTTCACAGACGATGCAGCTCTGGTGTCACACACAGAAGAAGGCCTGCAACATCTGGTCTCTCCAATGCCTACAAGGAGTTTGGACTTACCATGAGCCTGAAGAAGACAAATGTCATGGTGCAGGGTGCAGACCATCCTACAACCATTTCCATTGATGGGTGCATCTTGGAAGGTGTGGAAAACTTCACTTACCTCGGGTCCTCCATCTCCAGCTCGCCCTCCATTGATGCAGAAGTGAACAGCAGGATTGTTAAGGCAGCAGCAGTTATGTCCAGACTCAATCATAGGGTCTGGAATAACCTCAGACTCACAGAGAAGACTAAGCTGCGCATCTACCAAGCCTGCGTGCTTAATACACTTCTTTACAGCAGTGAGGCATGGACCATCTACGCTAACCAAGAGAAGAAAAGAGAGAAACTCATGAAATGTTGGCTCAATTCATGAGATCTTGAATTGAGCCAACATGCACAGCATGTTTTCAATCCTCAGTGAGAGGCGCCTTTGCTGGCTCGGACACGTCAGGAGAACAAAACAGAGTTGGATTCCCAAGGACCTCCTGTATGGTGAACTGGCAGTTGGCTTACGTCAGAACGGATGCCCGTGTTTACGTTTGCAATAAAGACATGAAGCTTTGCAGAATTAATGCCAACATGTGGGAGATATGAGCAAAAGATCAACCAGCATGGTGCCTAGCTGTCCGACAGGGCATTCAGAAAGTGGAGGAGATGAGTATCGCCGCCCTTGAACAAATGAGAGACAGCAGAAAGAAAAGGAAACTACAGCCCCAATAGACATCCTTATTCACATGCAGCAAGTGTAGCAGAGATTGCCACTCGCACATGGGACTCTATAGCCATTCATGGAAGTGCTGATAATTGCACACACTACTGACATTTGTAAGCTGTCTTCAGGAAGTGAAAGACTGGTTAAAGCTGAACTTCCTTACCCTCAATGAGGATAAGACAGAGATAGTTGTCTTTGGTAATGGCCTACCTCATGAGAATCTAACAGAGACCCT